>JALPQD010000125.1:1914658-2376331 GCA_023101885.1 Typhlomys cinereus
CGTTCTGGTGGGTGGGAGCGGGCGGAGCTTACCTAGGTCGCGGATGAGGCCTGGCTGTACCGCGCGCGCACGTCCCAGCCGGCGGAGCGGGGTGGGGAAGGGAGCAAAAATTCTTAAATTCTTATATTATAAAAAATTGAAATCTCTCAAATATAAAATATAAAAATATTATATTATAAAATATAAAATGTTTATAATAAAATATATAATATATAAAATATATCAATATCAGTACAAGCTAGGTAATTTAGCTCAGAACAAATAAAATAGAAACATCAAAATAAGTAAATATCAATTCAAAATTAAAATAGCATCATCTAAAAATATATACATCACATTCTATAGTTCACTGTCACTCATTATATATTCAGTTCAAATCAAAGAATTCTAGAAAGCTCCATTTGTACTTTACAAGTATTACAGAATGTGCTCTGTAGCTGGTCATGTCTCTGCAACTGGTCAAGTCATCTTAGTTGGTATTTAGAACCACCTCCCACCACTACCCATTCCATATTTCCTGTACCCTCATCAAGTACTTCAACATGTCTTGGTTCTTTTCCTGGAGGTGCCACCAGTATATTCATTCTTGAAAGATCTGGGCAGTCCACCATCTGGGCTGCATTGGGCTGTTGCAATTTTCCATTAAATTTAATCACAGGGCATGGTAACACCAAGAGTAGCCCTACTACATCTCCTGTACTCCATTTATTCTCTTCCTTGCCTCCATTGTGCAGAAGCAATCTGATTTCCCCTTGATAGTCTGGATCAATGACACCTCCTAACAGAGTTATTCCTTTCTCACTATGTTGATTCAAAGGCCTCAGAAGCTCAAAATATCTAGGGGGAAGCTTTAACTTCAAGTTCAATGGAATGCTTATTGTATCTCCTGGCAAAAGCATCCCCTGTTCTGGGACCAAAACTTCTAAGACAGCAAAGTTCACAGTTGAGGGTACAGGAAACAAAAACTTTCCTAATGTGTTACAAAGTGTGACAGTAAGAGGCATCATTCCAGTCTCCACCCCGTGGTTCCTGGACCCGTTTTTTCTGGCTGCAGGAGATACAGAATCATATATTGGGTGCTGATTCAAAGCATACACTACATCCTGAAGTACTTTCCCCAACCCTCCCATCTACTGCTACCTAACTGGCGCCATAATTGTTTCTTTCAAAGGACATTCCACTGTTCTTTCCAACCAGGTGCTTCAAAATGGTGGGAAACATGGTAAGACCAATGAATTCTGTGAGCATATGCCCATTGCCTCACTTCCTTAGCTATAAAATGTGCTCCCTGGTTAGAAGCAATGCTGTGTGGAATACCATGATGGTGCACAAGACATTCTGTGAGTTTGCAAATGGTAGTTTTAGCAGAAGCAGAACATGCAGGAAAGGCAAATCCATACGCACAATAAGTATCTATCCAAGTAAGGACAAAGCACTGTCCTTTCCATCTTGGAAGTGGACCAATGGAGTCAACCTGCCACCAGGTTGCTGGTTGGTCATGCTAGGGTATGGCTTCATATCAGGGACTCATTGTTGGTTTCTGCTTCTGACATATTTGACACTCAGCAACAGCTGTAACCAGGTCAGCCTTGGTAAGTAGTAGTCCGTATTGTTGAGCCCATGCATAATCTCCATCTCTTTCACCATGTCCACTTTGTTCATGGGCCCATTAGGCAATGATGGAGATAGGTGGAGAAACAGGTTGGCTGTCCACAGAACGAGTAATCCTATCCACATGATTATTAAATGAATCTTCTGCTGAGGTCACTTTTTGATGAGCATTTACATGGGACACAAATATCTTTGTATCTTTTGCCCATTTGTAGAGATCTATCCACAAACTTCTTCTGAAATGTCTTTCTCACGAATTTTCCAATTACATTCTCTCCAATTTTTCCTTCCATGCAAAGTGCACAGCCATGTTGTTGCAGAAAGGGATTGTACCTGTCTGTTTTTGCATGGCACCTGAATAACAAGCAGAACAATATGTGAACCAGGTGCTAGTCCACTCTTTTTCAGTTGGTTGATCAAAGGGCATGCCCCAGGAGGCTATAGGTGCATATTTGGGAACAGGCATTGCAACACACTGAGGATCCACAGACATTTGCGTAACTTCTACTAGCAATTTACTTCTGCCTTTAGAGCCTCTTTTGGCCCTGTCTCTTATATGTCACTTCCATTTGATAATAGATTGCTGCTATGCCCATTAACTTTATGACTTGCTGGGCAAGACAATACCCAACTCATGGCAAATCAGATTGCATGTTAAATTGATGAGCCATTTTCAAAAGTTCAGTTTCCACCAGGGCCCAATAACAGACCAAAAGTTTCCTCTCAAAGGGAGAGTAGTTGTCTGCTGATGAGGGCAGGGCCTTGCCCAAAAATCCTAAGGGTCTTTGATATGATCCACCCATGGAAGTCTGGCAAAGACTCCAAACAGCATCTCTTTGTCTGTGAATGATAACTCCAATACCATTGGCTTTGCTAGATCATATGACACAAGTGGCAAGGCAGCCTGGACAGCAGCTTGAACCTGCTGAAGGGCCTTCTCTTGTTCAGGGCCTAATCAAAGCTGGAAGTTTCTCAGTTACTTGGTACATGGGCCTGAGTAACACATCCAAATAATGAATGTGCTGCCTCCAAAGTCCAAACAGCCACACTAAATGTACTTCTTTCTTGGTGGTAGGAGGGGCCAGGTGCAGCAACTTATCTTTTACCTTGGAGGGAATAACTCTGCATGTCACATATCATTGAATTCCTAAAAATTTATTGAGGTTGATGGTCCTTAGATCTTGTTTGGATTTACTTCCCATAATCTGATGCAAATTTGGCTTACCAAAGAATCCAAAGTGGTTGCCACCTCCTGCTTGACAGGCCTGATCAACAAAATATCATCGATATAATGGATCATTGTTGATGCCTTGTGTGAGAGACAAGCGATCAAGATCTCTATGAGCCAAATTATGACAAAGGGCTGAAGAATTAACATACCTTTGTGGCATACCAGTAAAGTTGTACTTCTGGACTTGCCAGCTGAAAGCAAATTAGATCTGATGATCCTTCTGAATTGGTATTGAGAAAAAAAAAAGATTTGCAAGGTCAATAGCTGCATACCGAGTACCAGATGTGTTTTTTTTTAAATTTATATATTTTTTTTTTTTTCAGTCATACAAATTTAATAGGTACCCTGGTCCCTCCCTTCAACCCTTCCTGGATCCCCTTTCTCCCTTCCCCCTTTTCCCCTTCCTTTCCCCCCCTTCCTCCCTTTCTCACAGTGTCCCATCCACCCACCTCTGGAGCATCTTTTAGTGTGCATGTTGAACTTCCCTCTGGGTCCTCCTAGAGGTGTAAGGACTCAGTGGCATTTCCTAGAACTCTTTCTTGTGTTCCCCTTAAGTATAGGAACACTATTATGGCTGGGAATGCCTTCCAACTAAGAATGCTAGTGCCTTTAATCCATGCTAGACTTTGGGGTGTCAGTGATATGTTGATTATTGCTCAGGTCATCCAAAGTCCTCTTATGATTACTTCAGCTCTAACTTGTGTGGAATATCTTGCATATCATTACTTCTCCCCATCTTTAGGCTCTTACACTCTTACTGCCCCTTCTTCCACAAGTTTCCCTGAACTTTATGATGGGGAGAGATTATGCTGGGCTGGTTGCAGCTGATTAATGTAGAGTCTCTGATGGTCTGAATTATAGTTTGCTGCTCCTGCACTGTCCTTGGCTCCATCCTGATGGGTATTGGATGTCACCTCTAGCCAGAGGTAAAAGGTTGTTAAAATAGTGTCTTATTATAAGAGTAGATTCAAAGGTAGATGGAATAAGAGTGGGATACTGCAGTGAGGGGGGAGGTGTCAGCCTCCCAGTTGCAGGATGGTTATCTTCTATCTGCCAGACTCTGCCCTGCCTGGCTGTTGAGATCAAACCTCATCAGTTGCAAGTGACCAGGAAGGAGAGTCTGTGAGTTTAACTAGATGTCTCATTACTTTCTTGCCTATGATGGTGACCTGTTTTCTCTGCTGTAGCTTCATCCCAACTCTGATTGTTTCTGGTGGTACCCTCCTTCCCCTTCCCTCCTCTTTGTAATCTTTGCAATTACTGTAGGTATTACAAATTTGTCTTTGAGTTTGTTACTAAGTAGGTTTGGTGCTAGGATCCACCTATTAGGGGTACATATCGCACTTAATTATCTGCATCACGGATACTTCACGCAAAATAATGTTTTCTAATTCCATCCATTCTCTGGCAAATCTCATTAAGTCATCAATTTTGAGTAGTATTCCATTGTATAAATTTACCACATTTTCCTTATGCACTCAGTCAAGTGTTGGGCATTTGGGTTGACTCTGTGACTTTGTTATTGAAAATAGTTCTGCTATGAACATGGTCAGGCTTGTGATATCAACGTAAATTTTTGCTGTATGGGGGATTATTCCCAAAAGTGTAATATCAGGATCGTATGGCATTTCAATCTTTAACTTTTTTAAGAATCACCAGATACTCTCCAGCATTAGGAAATGTTTGTATTGTGCATTTTTGCCATCCTGATCGTGGTGAGATGAAATCTCAGGGAAGTTTTGATTTGCAATTCCCAGATGGCTAAGGATGTGGAGCATTTTTTAAGATATTTGTTAGACATTTCGATTTCACCCCTTGTAAAGTTTCTTTTAAGTTCCAAGGCCCATTTTTTAATTGGGCCATTTGTTTACTTGGTGTTTAGTTTTCTAAGTTTGTCATGTACCCTGTAAAATAGAGCTCTATCGGATGTGTTGTTAGTGAAGATTTTCTCTCATGCTGTGGGTTGCCTTTGTACTTGAGTTACAATCCCTTTACCTGAACAGAATCTATTTAATTTCATAAGATCCCATCTGTTGAGTATTGGTTGTATTTACTGTGCTATTGGCTTCCCATTTAGGAACTGTTTCGCCTAGTACAATCAGCTTGAGGGAATTCCCTACCCTTTCAACTAAGGTTCTTTATAATCTCTGGCCTTATATTGAGATCCTTGATCCATTTGGAAATAAGTATTGTACATGGTGACAAGTATCAGTCCAGTTTTAATCTTCTGCATGTGGACATCCAGTTTTGCCTGCACCATTTGTTGAAGATGCTGTTCTTTTTCCATTAGATTTTTTGGGCCCCTTTGTCAAAGATCAAATGGCTGTAATTGTGTGGGCTTATATCTGGGTCTTCAACTCTTATCCATTGATCTGTGTGTCTATTTTGGAGCCAGTACCAGGCTGTTTTTATAACTATGGATATGTAGTTTTCCCTAAGGTTTCATATATTGATACCTCCAGCAGTATTGTTGTTACTCAGGAATGTTTTTGGTATTTAGGGTCTTTTGTGCATCCACATGAATTTTGAGATTGTTTGGTCAACCTCTTTAAAGAATATTGCTTTAGTGCAGGACTCAGGGGCCACTGCAGGTAGTGCGGCTATTGACCACCGGACCGGCCGGGTGAACTGTGGGGCTGAGCGTGTGAAGAGTATTGCAGCGCAATGAACACAATGGAGCCGGGAGGTCTGTCAAGCAGGAACTCAACTTTATTAGATAGGGGGGTGAATTATATAGATTGTGCAGTGGACGAAGGGTGCAGAGTGGTGTGATTATGGGGTAACCACTAGGAAGTGATTAAATGACCAGAAGGTGGTTGAATAGGTGTGACATCATCCCAGGGAAACAAAACTTTCCTGTGGAGATGAGATTTGAAACCTAAAGTCAGTTCCTGAAACTCTAGCCAGGCTCAGGCCTCAGGCCTGCTAAGGAGGCCCAACACCTCCCCTTTTTTTTTTTTTTTAAAGACGATCCAGGGGCTACCTGTTATCGAGCAGGCCATATGGCCTTGAGTGACTGTGCCTGCCTTAGGTGTGAGAGCCCCCCTCCGGAGTCTTACCCGTCATGGGAGTTTGCAACTTTGAGTGTTACAAGTCCTGTCTTAGGTTGATCTCTGGCTGGGTCTTCACTTACCCGTCTCTGGCCACCAGCCCTCATGTAAGTGCCTGGCTAGGCCAGACTTGGGTGTTTCATGGTCACAGGGAGACATCAAATGGCTCTAAGGCCAAATGTTTGGAGCTGGACTCCTGAGTGGCAAGTATCTGATAGTTGATGTGGACCTGGTGAAGCTGGATAGTTTCAATCTGTCTTTTAATAAAGCGAGTAAGAGCAATGATCACAAAAGGCCCAATGGCTGCAAGGAGAAGTATTATGGACACGGGACCCAGGAGGGGAGTAAGGTATGGGAGGAGGCCGCCAAAGGAGGACCAAAAGGGGTGTAAAACTCCCTACTATTTTTTGCCCACAGTCCACAGTGCTAGAGAGAAGCCCGTCAGTAGGGAGGATATTGAAGAACACGCCTCTGAAGTCGCAGGGTTTACCCATCTGTCGTTCAGTGATGATTCAGGCCTCATGTGGATCTCCAAATCCTCCTCTCGATGGCTGGAAGATCACAGTCAGGTAGAGTAAGATCAATGGAGTGTTCATGCTTCTCTGTGGAGAGAGAAGAAAGAAAATCCTCAGGGGGAGACGACTCCCTGGGAAGGTTTTTATCCTCTCCCTCTGCCAATGGAGGAAGGTATTTGATGTCCCAAGCAGGGACCCAGATAGGCCTTTTTTCACTCTGGGGGAATACGCATCCAAATCCTCTCCCCACTCTGATGAGGGGATCTGGACCTCTCCATCCACCGGTAAGGGTGACCTTCCAGTGAACCTGGATGGATTTGTATGAGATCTTAGAAGTCCAGTGCCTCTGGAATGGTGTTCCTCAATCTGTTTTTGTCAAATTTAAAATATTAAGCATTAACAAAGCCTTCTTCAGCTGATCATGGGGGGGAAGAGACTCCCCCTTTCGTTTTTGTAATTGGGCCTTAAGAGTTTGATTTTGATGTTCTTTGATTGCCTGTCCTCGAGGGTTATGAGGGATGCCAGTAGAGTGGGTAATATTCCAGGTCTGGAGAAACTTGGAAAAGGCCTTACTAATAAAGCAAGGGCCATTATCTGTTTTAAATTGATCAGGCAAACCAAGGACAACAAAGCATTGCAACATATGACTGACAGCTTGTTTATATTTTCCCCTGCGTGTGCCGTAGCCCAGGAGGCATGAGAGAATGTATCAGTAGTGAGAAAGATATATTTAAGTTTACCAAATGGAGAGTAATGAGTAACATGTGTTTGCCATAGGTTGTTAGGTCATAATCCACGGGGGTTAACTCCCATCTTTTGTAAAGGAGGGAGTTGAAGAAAAGGTTGGCAGGACTTGCAAGTGCAGATGATCTTTTTAAGATCTTTGATGGGCACCAAAGGATATTTGTGATGGAGGCCTCTCCAGTTAATGTGGGTCAACTCATGTAAACTGGCCGCCTTTTGAAAAGTTAAAGCAGATGCCATCTTATCTGCCAGGGCATTTCCTTCAGATAGAAACCCAGGCAGATTTTTGTGACCCCGAAGGTGTTGGATGAAGATGGGATTAAGTCTTTGTTTGAGTAATAATTGTGCTTGTAGTATCAATGGAGTTATATGGTTAAAATCTAATTTAATATAAGCATCAACTAGATTAGGCACTTTGTTAACAACTTAAAGGCTATCAGAAAACAGATTAAAAGGCTCAGGTATAGTGCTCAGTGCTGATACCACTGCAAACAATTCTTTAAATTGTGTTGAACCCTCAACCTCATGGGTGACCCTCTTAAGGGGTAACAACAGTTGCCCCTTCTTATGAGGGGGAAAAGCCACCAAGGAGGCTCCTAGGCACCCCCATCGATAAATACAGTAAGAAAATTAAGATTAGGTTGAGGGAGGAAGAGCCTAGGGGGTCTCCAATCTAGTCTTAAAAATGAGCTCATCCATTTATGAGGGCCATAATGGCAATCAATCTTTCCTAAGTATCCTTCAAGGGCTAAAGCAACCCTGTCACTATTTCTCTGAAGCCAGATAAAGTCCAACAGCTTAAAAGGAACAACAAGAAGGTGAGGTTCCAGCCCAAATAACCGGGTGCAAGCATCTCTGTCTTTGATAATACAGTCAGCAACTTGATCAGTCATAGAATAAACTCTAGGGACTCCCCAACTGAGAGGTGGATCCATTGAAGGGGGTCACCTCCTTGTGCCAACATGGCAGTACATAACATCTCTCCAGAAAAAAGGTAAAGGACGATGGGAAGGCCAGGATCATATATCTTTAAGGCAGAAGGATCTATTGCATGTTTAATTTTGTGAAAAATTTGACGATGACAAGGAGTGAGGGTCACCTGGGAGGAGAGATCCAAGCCCTTCAAAAGATCAAATAGAGGAGACAGTTCCTCAGTGGTAATAGGTATCCATGATCTCATCCAGTTAATTTCTCCCAGAATTTTTTGGAGTTCACTTTCTATATCTCAGGCAGGGGGCCCGAGGACCTTCCCCCAGCCCTGCTTTAGCCTTAAGTGGGCACTCCCTTCTAAAGTGACCCTCTCACCCACAGCCAAAGCAGTTTTGTTCCTCTTTTCCAGGGAGAACTTGCTGGAGGGCACACACCAGGGTGTCAACTGATTCCTGCCTGTCAGCTTCTCTGGCAGAGCGTAAAGCCGTAGCCATGGCCCTAGCATTGGCCCAGGCAGTGTGGGAAGTAGTTACTATGTCCCTGGTGGCTACAATCCACCTAGCCATATTTTTATTCTTAAGGCTGTACAGGCCAGCTTGTGATCTTGATTCATACCTTCCCAGACTATAGATCTTTCAAACTGCTCTCGTATAGGCCCTGGGGGGACCTTGTGGCCTAGGCTTTTCTCCACCCTCTCAATGAAAGAGGCAAGCTCCTCACTTGGTCTCTGGGACAATCCAGAAATGGGGGACTCAGTTGGGCCCTCATCTAGCCTTTTCCAGGCATTAGTGCCTGCAGTCCTCACTTGTTCTCTATAGGGGTCAGAGATAGCTGCCTGCTGAGCCCCGGTAGAATATTGGTCTTCAAACCCAGCAAGCATACCATAGGTGATGGGGATCGCAGGGTTGGCCTCCTGATTCCTCTGTCCCTGAATTCTACATTCATCTTGAAAAAAGGCACTCCACTTGATAAAGAGTGCCCCAGGGAGGATGGCTTTAGCTAAGTCTGTCCAGTCTTGGGCTGTGCAGGGCTAATGAACAAGCCCTCGAAGGATGGTTTCTGCCCAAGGAGAGTTGGGCCCATCCTCGGCTACAGCCTTTTTTAACTCTTTGATCTCAGTAGCTGTCCAAGGGTACCATGCTGCAGGGCGATTTCCCCTGGCACAATGTTAACAGGGAAAAGCTCGGGAAGGGAATAGAAAAGGGTTTGTGGGAGGTGATCGAGAGGTCGCAAGAGCAAAGAAATCAGGGGGAGAGTGATTGATGGCAGTCGGGTTAGCCGGGCTCGGGCTATCACGGGGGGGGGGCGGTTTCACTTCATCTCCTGGTCTATTAACCCCCTCCACCCCAGTTTCCCTTTTCTCCTTAGGAGGCCGTGGGGGAAAACAACTCTTGAGGGCACCTATGGTGGGTAGGACCCCCAAGGGGGGAATTTCCCCCTTCTGTTTTGGGGCCTTTAGAATTAACTTCTCTATCTAATCCCAAGTGTCCCAATCAAATAAATTGCTCTCAGGTAGCCATGGGGCCACCTTGAGCAAGCAGGACCATGATTGCTGTGCTTGGTTATCTGTGAGGTTTAAACCTCGGCTTTTTAAAAGCAATCATATGGAGTCCAGGGTTGCTTCAGCCCGGGACGAGGACTGCCCCATAATTTATGAGGGTACACTCACCTGAAGATCGACTTGTCCGTCAGCGAGTTGAGACCTCCTCAAACGGGGCACCAGTCAGCAGGTCTCAGGGGCCACTGTAGGTAGTGTGGTTAGGGACCACCGGACCAGCCGGGTGACCTGTGGGGCTGAGCAGGTGATGGGTATCGCAGCGCAATGAACACAATGGAGCCAGGAGGTCTGTCAAAGCAGGAACTCAACTTTATTAAACAGGGGGGTGAATTATATAGATTGTGCAGTGGAGGGAAGGGTGTAGGGTGGTGTGATTATGGGGTAACCACTAGGAAATGATTTAGTGACCAGAAGGTGGTTGAATAGGTATGACATCATCCCAGGGAAACAAAACTTTCCTGTGGAGATGAGATTCGAAACCTAAAGTCAGGTCCTGAAACTCTAGCCAGGCACAGGAAGTTCCAGCAGGCCTCAGGCCTGCTAAAGAGACCCAACATTTTGTGATTTTAATTGATATAGCATTGAATCTGTATATTGCCTTTGGTAGGATGGTCATTTTTATGATGTTGTTTCTGCCAATCCAGAAGCATGAGAGGTCTTTCCACCTTCTGGTGTCTTATGTAATTTCTTTCTTTGGGGTTTTAAAGTTTTCATTGTAAAGGTCACTTAATTCCTTGCTTAGGTTTATACCAAAGTATTTCATTTTTTAGGGGCTATAGTAAATGGGATTATTTCTCTTAGGGCTTTTTCACTACTTTTGTTCTGGGCATATAGGAAGGCCACTGATTTTGTACATTTATTTTGTATCCTGCCACCCTGCTGAATTTCTGTATTAGTTCCAAGAGCTTCCTGGTGGAGTTTTTGGCATCACTCAGGTATAAGATCATGTCATCTGCAAATAGAGATAACTTGACTTCTTCCTTGCCAGTTTGAATCCCTTTTATCTACCTTTCTTGTCTGATGGTCTTGGCTAAAAGTACAATATTGAACAGAAGTGGTGAGAGTGGACAGCCTTGTCTAGTTCCTGATCAAAGCAGGAATGCTTCAAGTGTTTCCCCATTGAGTATAATCCTTGCTATAGGCTTGTTGTATACAGCTTTTATTATATTCAGAAAGGCTCCTTCCATTCCACTCTAGGGCTTGGTCATAAAGGGCTGTGGGAGCTTGTCAAAATCTTTTTCTGCAATGTTGAGGGTGTCATGTGGTTTTGGATTTTGGACTGGTTTTTATGGTGATTTACATTAATTGATTTGCATATGTTGTACCATCCTGTGTGCCTAGGATAAAGCCTAGTTGATCCCCATGAATGATCTTTTTGATATGTTTTTGAATCTGATTTGCTAAGACTTTGTTGAGAATCTCTGCATCTGTGTTCATCAAAGAGATGGGCTTATAGTTTTCATTTTTAAGTTTATAATTATTAGGTTTTAGGATTAAGATTATATTAGATTCATAGAAAGACTTTGGTAGTGTTCCTTCCTTTTCTATTTGATGGAAGAGTTTAAGGAGTATTGGTGTTATTAGCTCCTTAAATTTCTGGTAGAAGTCTGTGCTGAATCCATCTGGTCCAGGACATTTCTTTGTGGGAAGATTCGAGATTACTTCATCAATTTCCTCATATGTTATAAGACTATTTAATTAATTCACACCTTCCTGATGCAATTTAGGTAAGTTGTGCTTACTTAGGAATTCATCCATTTCTTTGTGCTGTCAAATTTCACAGAGCATAAGTTTTTGCAATATGATGTTATTATTCTCTGAATTTCTTGGGTGTCAGTGGTGATAATTAGATTTTCATTTCTAATTTTGTTAATTTGTGTTCTCTCTCTCTTGCTTTTGGTTAGTTTAGCTAGGGGTTTATCAATCTTATTGACTTTTTCCAAGAACCAGCTTTTTGACTAGTTGATTCTCTGTATCATTTTCCTTATCTCAATTACAGATATTTCTCCCCTGATTTTACTCATATCCTCTCTTTTACTACTTTTGGGATTGGATTGCTCTAGTGTCTCTAAAGCTTTAAGCTTCATTGTTAAGTTATTAACCTGTGATATTTGTATTTTTTTGATGTAGGCATTAAAAGCTATGAACTTACCTTTTAGAACAGCTTTCATTGTATCCCAAAGATTTTGATAAGTTGTATTTTCATTATCATTCACTTTCAGGAAATCTTGAATTTGCTTTGTAATTTCTTCCTGAATCCAATTCTCATTCAGCATCATAGTATTTAG
Source organism: Typhlomys cinereus (assembly GCA_023101885.1). NCBI lineage: Eukaryota > Metazoa > Chordata > Mammalia > Rodentia > Platacanthomyidae > Typhlomys > Typhlomys cinereus. Next base: position 1,926,586 of record JALPQD010000125.1, read on the forward strand.
TTTCCAGGAATTAGTGTATTTTCTGTTGTTTGTTGTGTTTTGGATGTCAAGTTTTAGACCACGGTTGTCAGATAAGGTGGATGCTAGAATTTCAACTTTCCTGTATATGTGGAGATTCATTTGGGGTGCCAGCACCATTTGTTGAAGATGCTGTTCTTTTTCCATTAGATTTTTTGGACCCCTTTGTCAAAGATCAAATGACTGTAATTGTGTGGGCTTATATGTTGCCCACATATGTGGTCTACATTGGAGAAAGTTTCATGTGCTGCTGAGAAAAATGTGTATTCTTTGGTGCGTGGATGAAAAGTTCAATAGAGATCAGTAAGGTAAATTTCAGTAAGGGTTTGATTAAGTTCCATGTGCCTTTGTTAAATGTTTGACCTGTTTATGTGTCCCATGTTGAGAGGCAGTGTTGAAATCCCCAAGAATTACCTTTTGGGGGTTGATTTCTTGCTTTAGACACTGTAGGGTATTCTTAAAGAATGTGGAGGGGCACTATTAGGTGCTTATATGTTCAGTATTGTGACGTCTTCCTGGTGACTTGTACCCGTCACTAAAATGCAGTATCCATTATTGTCTCTTATGATTTTCTTTTAGTTTGAAGTCCACTTCCCTAACCCTAATGCTAACCCTAACCCTAACCCTAAACCCTAACCCTAACCCAAACCCTAACCCTAACCCTAACCCTAACTTTGTCTGATAGCATAGTGGCTACCCCTGCCTGTTTCTTGGTTCTATTAGCTTGAAGAATTTTTGATTAGCTCTTTATTTTTAGGATGTGCCTATCATTTGTGGTGAGATGAGTTTCCTAAAAGTAGCAGATTGATGGATTGTGATTTTTAATCCAAGTTTGTAATCTGTGTCTCTTCATCGGTGAGGTAATACCATTGACATTTAATGTTATGTTGCAGAAATTATTTTTAATTCCGGACATTTTTATGTTTAGTGACTTTTATAAATGTATTGTTTGGCTTTTAGGTTTTGGTGGTATTATACTTCCCTTCTGTCCTTCTGGATAAGCTTGTTTTTTTTTTTTTCAGTCTTGAGTACCATTTCTAGCATTTTTCAAAGGCCTGGTTTTATAAACATGTAAGGCTTCAAGTTCTCTTTTTGCTGGAAAACTTTTCTTTCTCCCTCAATTATGGCAGATAGTTTTGCCAGGTATATCAGCCTGGGTTGACATTTTTATTCATTCAATACTTGAAGTATGTCTCTCCAAGCTCTTCTTGCTTTTACTGTTTCCATTGAGAAGTCATCTTTTTTTAATAAGTTTAACTTTAAAAGTGACTTTTTTTTCCCTTGAAGCTCTCAGCACCATCTCTTTGTCTTGAATGTGGAGTGTTTTGAATATTATTTGCCTTGGTGAGTTTCTGTTTTGTCATATTTGTTTGGGGTTCAGAATGCCTGTTGTATTTGGATGGGCCTCTCATTCTCTAGATGAGGGAAGTTGTCCTTGATGATAGTTTGAAAATTTTTCTGAGGTGTGGTATTTTGGGATTCTTTCTCTGGTATTCCATGAATGCACATGTTAGACTTGTTTGGGATGTCCCAAAACTCTTGAATATTCCTTTCAAGTATCTTTTTGGCTTTAACAACCTCTTCCATTCAGTTGGTTAATACTTCCACTTTGTCTTCAAGATCTGAAATTCTATTTTCTGCTTCATTAGTTCTGCTGATAAGACTCTCTGTTGAGTTCTGGGTTGAGGATAACTTGTCTTTTAGTTCAATTTTAAACTCTGCCTGAGATTGTTTGTACTGCTCTATGCCTATTTTTGTTTTTTGGACTGTTTTTCTCAACTTCTTCAGGTGTCTGTTGAGCTTCCTCTTCAAAGTGGTTAATGTGGTTACTTAACTCCTCCTTTATTTATTCTTTCATAGTATTGATCATGGTAATGATCATGCTTTGAAATTCATTATGTTGGGCCTGGCCTTCTTGGCAAATTTTCTGTGAATTTTTTCTGGTTGGAATCTGTCGCTATGGGGTTAATTCTTTCAGTGGGAGATTTATTTTTTTGGGTTTTGTTTCTCATGGATCTACACTTTGACTTACGCATTATTGTTTTGTCTCTTGAGTCCTTACAGTTTCTTTTTTTAAATTTTTTATTTTTTCATTCAATTGTGTGTGTGTGTGTGTGTGTGTGTGTGTGTGTGTGTATGTGTGTATGTGTGTGTGTGTGTATTTGTGTATGTGTAGAACCACTGGTGAACTCGAGAACCACCATGGACCACCTCCATCTCCTCCTTGTTTACTCTGCCCTGGGATTCACAGGCTCCGCCCTAGCAGGACCAGAAATGCAGGCTGCCCCATTTCTGTCTGGCGTCTATACATGGGGTTCAGGATCCAAACTCAGGATCTTCCACCTGCAAGGCTGAGGCTTAACCCCTGAGCCACCTCTTCAGTCCTGAGTCCTTATATTTTCTATGTGTTTTTGACTGAACTGATTTAGTTGGTATAACTACAAGGCAATTAGTAGTTGCCTTGGAGTTGGGTGTGTTTGTCTGTTGTTATTGTTATTTCCAAATGAGGCTATTAGACTGTTAATACATCAATTAAGTCAGGTTTAGTAGATAGGAGGTGAATATTAGCATAGTAGTACACTTTTATGGTTTAGTACCTTGGTGACATGTGAAGGGGGTGGCTATATGGAAAAGTTAATCTACAGTGATTAATAATTGAGAGAGCAGGATGGTAAAAAGTGGGTTTACTTATCTTTGGGTTGGATGTGAAAAATCTCTCCCATGTGAGAGGATGACTTTAGAGGACTTCAGATGTATGGCCTGTGTCCCCTAGTGTTTGCTTGGGTTTTCTTTGTACTCTGTTGAATTCTGAGAAGCAGAGTGTCATCCCTGGACCCTGAGAGAGCATCTGGAGTGGGTAATAGGGGCAGATGGGCTGGGAAGCAGGGTACTGTCCCTGGATAGTAAGCGAGCATCCTGGGCTGGTGAGCGAGCATTCCAGGGGAGCAGAAGAGGGAGGGGGGCTAAGGCGATGTCAGTGTGCTTCATCTGGGACCTGGAGCATGGCCTAGTGGCCCACCCACTACCAGGACAGCCTAGGCAATGCTCAGGATGGTGGGAGGGGCTGAGAGGAACAGGTGACCTGGGTAATGGTGGGAGTTACCTGGGGAAAAGGCTGCCATCCCTGGACTGTGAGTGAGCATCCCATGGGGGGTGTGGGAGCATTCTGGGTGGGCCCAGATGTGTTAATTTGGTCAAGCAAAGAAACTACAACTGGAACAGCAGCTGCAATTGGAGTCATAACTTGATTAATTTTGTGATAATCAACTGTCATTCTCCATGATTTATCTGTCTTCTGTACAGGCCAAACAGAAGAATTAAAGGGAGAGGTGGTAGGAGCCACCACCCACACATCCTTTAAGTCCTTGATGGTGGCGTCAGTTCTGCGATCCCTCCAGGGATGTGATGCTATTTCTGGTTCACTATTTTCCCTGGCAGAGGCAATTCTAAAGGCTTCCATATGACCTTTACTACTCTAATAGCCCTTACTCCACATTCAAGGAACCAAAATGGGGATTCTGACAACTTCTGAGTATATCTATACCAACTGTACATTCTGGAACTGGAGAAATAACTACAGGATGAGTCTGGGGAACCACTGGACCTACTTTGAGACAAACATTACCAAAACTCCATCAATTACCTGTACCCCATAATCCCCTACTTTAACTGGAGGGCCACAATGCTTTGTAGAATCATCAGGAAACCTCAACTCAGAATCAATATCCAGTAGGCCCTGAATTGTCTGATCATTTCCTTTTCCCCATGTATAGTAATGCTTGTTAAAGGTCATAGGTCCCTTTGGGGAAGGACAGGAGAAATATTAATAGTAAAGGTCTTTGTTATTGTGCCTAAGTCCTTCCTCTAAGTGAATCAGCCTTCCCTTCATCCCAGGGGTTCTGGATCTGCAAACTGACCTAAATCTGGAAACTGATTGACAAGTCGTGATTCTCTCCTACTGTGATTCAAAGCAGCTCTTCCTTCATTTGCTTTAGAAAGTTTCTGATTATACAGATCATATAAAGTCTTAGTAGGTTTCTTATCAATTTTACTCTTGGGAACACCACGATTAATTAAGCAATACCAAAGATCTAAGTGAGTCAGACCACCATGAATACTGTTCTTTATATGCTGTGCATTACAGTTGATATGCTTGCTTTGCCACTGGCGATTCAATGCTGCCACTTGGCCTCTGTTGCTCCTTGATCCATCTAGGCCCACTGCATTTAATTCCTCTAATTGAACAGCCGTATTAACCATTGATAGTGATGGTGCAAGGAAAAGAGCAATGGTGTGGCCCTTCAAATTTGGTGGTGCCCCGCTCTCCAATTTGTGTAATACAGTCTTGGTGAAAGGCATGTCCTCTGGATGCTGCCACTGAGAGGTATATTTTAAATGATTAATCCAGTCAAGCATATCAATTTCCCTGAGACTTTTAATAACATCATCAAAAGTAAAGCAAGGAACATGTGATATCTCTAGATTCTTTCAGAAGTCCAAACATTAATAAATATTTTATTCAACTCTTGGCACCACTGTTTAACCAAATGAGCTTCAGCATTAAATCTAGAATCTCTTCCACCAGTATCTCACAGCCTTAAAACCCATTCCCAGAAGTATTCTACAGAGTGTCATTTAAATGTGTTACAAAACTCATGAAGTTCTCTAGAAGTGTAGCGAACCTTCTCATATATCACACTTTCTATGTCTTCTCCAGGGACGTGCTTAAACCTGAATCTGGTGATAGGTCTAGAGGCAACCACAAGTGGCACTCTGCAATATCAGCATTGTCCTGTGGGAAACTATTTAACTCCTCTTCAGCCAAAAAAGGGTTAATTTCCTCAGGTAAAGGCTGAGACTGTGATGCTGTAGGGGGTAGGTGTGGGGATTCATTCTCTACCAAGGGTGATGAGACCACTTCCCCAGATGAAGGAAGCCCATCAGAATTTGAGGGTTCAGTAGCCTCAGCCTCCTCTGAATCTTCCCACACATCAACATCCCAGTTTTCAGGATCCCAATCCTTTCCAATCAGTGCTTTGACTTTAATTGAAGATAACTTCTGAGGCTGAGGCTGTAATTTACATTGCAACTCAGCCAATCTAATAATTAAAGCCTAAGTTTGATTTTCATCAGTTAGGGCTCTATTACTACTGGAGAGAAGAGTCTCTTCCAGAGCACACTTAGAAACTTCCAAGTTGTTTACATGCATCTAAAGCTCATTATTTTCATCTCTGAGGTCTTTCATTTCCTTCCCTGTATTATACAGAGGTGATCATAAGCACACTTAGAAGCTTTTACATTTTTTATGCTCATCTTGAGCTTGGTAATTTCATCTCTGAGACGTTCCTTCTCATTTTGTACTTTATCCAGATATGTTAAAAGCAACTAACCAGCATCATTATTTTCCTTATTTTTCCTTAGATTATCAAAAGTATTATATACAGAATCACTAGCCACCATACTCCTCACAACAGATGAATCACGACTATCCATCATGATCACTTTTATCAATTCCTTGATAAATTCACACCATGGTGTTTTGGTGATCTTCATATCACTAAGGCAATCTTTAGTAGCTGGAGGTTTCATTGTGTTGGAAAACCAACTCCACATAAGCTCAAACCTACTAGAGAAATTCATCTTTATAATTCTGTTCCTCCAGAAACACTCCCAGTACCAAAATTTGTATTAGGGTTCTCTGAAGAAACAGAACCTTTAGAATTTAATATACATATAAATAAGGTTATTAAAATAACTCACAATAAAAATAGTATCCTTCAAAGTAGACACCTACAGACTCCTCGTTCTTCACCAGACTGTTCCATAAAGATCACAAGAAAATGTCAACCCTTTACTTCTCTGGAGAGTCAAAGATGCTGAGTTCCAACATCAGTGAAGGACAGCGAATAGCAACAATGCTTAGAGACCAGGCTCCAAAGACATCTGGAACAGCAACAACACAGTGGAAAAGGTACAGCTTGAAGTAAGCCAAGGATGGAGGCAGAAGCAGCAGCAACGAAGAGAGCCACAATGTTCTAAAAGTGAACGATGTACTCAGAGTAGACTCCACAGCAAGTGGACATCAGATAAGGCAAGAGTAAGTCTCTCCTCCTTGCACTTCCTATTTTCTGGTGCACCACTTGAAAGTACCACCCACTATGGGCTGTGTTCTCCACAGCAATCAATCAAGTACCTTCAGACTTGTTCAGGATCCATTCCAACTATTAATCTTCCACAGCTGTGACACCAAAATGCAACCATAGCAGTGGTGTATGGTAAACTTAATAGTACTTGATTTCCAGAAGAAGCCTGATTGCAAAAACTTGCAGTCGTGCAAGCTTGATGTAAAAAAAAGTTCTTGTACATAAAAATACTGTCATAGTCAAGCACAGGTGTCAACTTGACTGTTGAGGGTTTGAGCTCTGGGCACAGTTGTAGAGAGTTGATGGTTGAGTTAAGCCCAAAGCAAACTTGAAAGAGATTTTATAGCTGATAGGGAAGACCCAGCCCATGGTGGGTGGGATTAGGCCCTGGATAAATCACAAAGAGCTGTTTGAGAGAGTTGGCATCCTTCTGTTCACTTGGCCAGACATGCTGGTCTGGCAAGTAAGGATTGTCCTTCTCTCAGCCATTATGCAGTGATGGTGTGGGCAGTTCCCTCAGCCCTGGGGTTGGTGCATGCTCTCCCATCAAGCTGGACTGAGAACTGTAACCAGACTGTCACAAGGAAAAAAAAAAAAAAACCCTTGTTCCCTTAAGCCATTTTATGGTCATATATCAGCAACAATGCAGATGGGCTGCAAAAGAATTTGGTACCAGAAGTGGGATGTTGCTGATAAATCTGACTATGTGGATTTTGAGGGTTTTGAACAGTTCTGCTGGACAAAGTTGGAAATGCTTGAGAATTTTCACTTTGAGGATTTACAAATACTGTTCTTCAGAGTTTAGTGGGCCACTTGCTGGGAGGGTTTGTTTGGGCCTAATTTGTGATGAGGGGAACAAGGACTTTGGTAAAGCTGAATTTAAAGATGAGTGACTGGTTTGCTTGACAGAGGAGAGCTGTGTTGACAGCATTAAAGGTTTGGATGTGCAAAGGGCAGGCAGCAGAATATCTGTTGAGTTGGAGAAATGAGTATGAGTGAAGGAAAATGTAGTGACTTGCATTGGGATGGTGGAAGATGTGAAAACACTGTATGGCAAGTATGTGGTTTGAAAACTCAAACTACTTTAGGGGCCAAAAGCCCAAGTTAATGTTGTTTCTTGCCCTGTGGATGTTTGGCTGCCTAAAAGAGGCCTTTACAGCACCAGCCCATGAAACTTGGTACAGCTGTGGCTCAAGTGAACTAAGCTATGTTTTGAACTCGCTTCAGATTCTGGCAGCATCCCCCAGGTGGTATTGGTTTTGGTGAACAGTTTGAGGGGTTCAAAGAAAGCAGCAAAAGCTTGGCACAAAATGACAGGCATAGACGTCCTGTGAGAGAAGGTGAAGCTGCAGAGGCGAACACAGAGTGCTGGAGATGCCAGAACTGTGGGATGTATGCTGAGGACTGTTGTGAGTGGAGATTCACCCTGGTTCAAAGAAACTCTAATTTTACAACTTTGACCTGCAAACAGAGACTGGGAATTCCTGAAATCTTTGAGCCACTGTGATTATATGATGAGCAACAGAAGATGGACATTGAAGTACAGGATGTGGTAATTTGCTGGACTTTGATCATAATTTAAATATTTTCTTATTGTATCAAGATCCTTCTGTTTTAATGTTTTGTTTTAAAGTATTTAGCTTATTCTGATTTAACACCTTTTTTAATTTACTTTTTCAACTCATACAAACTTAAGTTCCCCATTCCCGTCACTCCCTCCAGCCCTCCCGTGATACCCTTGCTCCCTCCTTCCTTTTCTTCTTCCTTTTCCCCTCCCTCTCTTTCTCCCAGTGCCTCCCCCATTTCTGGAGCATCTTTTAGTGTGCATGTCAAACTTCCCTCTGTGTCCTCCTCTCTGATGAGGTGTAAGGATTCAGTAGCATTGCCTAGAGCATTTTATGTGTTACCCTTTAGTATATGAACACTATTGTGGCTGTTAATCCCTCGCCTCTAAGGCTCTTAGAGCTTGTGATCCATGCTAGACTTTGGGAGGTCAATGACATGTTAATCATTGCGCAGGTCATGCAAAGATCTATTATGATTACTTTGGCCCTAAAGTGTATGGAGAATCTTGCATATTGTTGCCACTAGCCATCATTAGGCTCTTACAATCTTGCCGCCCCCTCTTCCGCAAATTTCCCTGAACTTTGAGATAGGGAGAGATTATGCTGGGATGGTTACTAGTGATTAATGTAGGGTCTCTGATGTTCTGAATTATGACTATTTTTTTTCTTCCAGGTTTGCTGTTCCTGCATCTCCTTTTGCTCCATCCTAATGGGTATTAGATGTCACCTCCTAGACAGAGTTGCAGTACTTGATAGTGGCCTGTATTCTCTGCTATAGCAGGATCCCCTCTCTCCTTGTTTCTGTGGGTGCCCTCCTTCCCCTTCCCTCCTGATTATAATCTTTGCAATTATGGTAGGTATTACAGTGATTTATCTTTGAGTGTGTCACTAAGAGGGTTTGGTACTAGGATCCATCTGTTAGGGAGTACATGCAGCGCTTAATTTTCTGTGTTTGGGATACTTTACTCAATATAATTTTTTTCTAATTCCATCCATTTCCTGGCAAATTTCATTAATTTGTCATTTTTTATGGCTGAGTAATATTTCATTGTATAAATATACCACATTTTTTCTGCTCATACAAACATAACAGGTACACTTATCCCCTCCCTCCCTCCACCCCCTAACCCAATACTCCCCCCTTCCCTCCCCCTCCCTCCCCATCCCCCAGTGCCTCCCCCTCCCATCCCTGGAGCATCTTTCAATGTACATGTCAAATGCTCCTCTGGGTCCTACTCTCCAATGAGGTCTAAGGACCCATCAACATTCTCAGAACCCTTTCCTATGTTCCCCTTAAGCATAGAAACACTACTGTGGCTATCAATCCCTAGCCTCCAAGGATCCTAGTGCCTTTAGTCCATGCTAGACTTAGTGGGGTCAATAATGTGTTGGACATTGGACAGGGCATGCAAAGTCCTATTATGATTGCTTTGGCCCTAACTTGTGGAGTATCTTGCATATCATGACTCCTCCCATCGTTGTGCTCTTACAATCTTACTGCCCTCTATTCTGCAAATTTCCCTGAGCTTCAGGATGGAGAGAAATTAAGCAGGCCTAGTTCCAGGTGGTTGATATAGAGACATTGATGTTCTGAATTATGGTTGGTTGATTTTTTTTTCAGTTTTGCTGCTCCTGCAATGCCCTTGGCTCCATCCTGATGGGTATTGGATGTCACCCCCTGACCAGAGATAAAAAACTGTTAAATTAGAGTCTTGTATATTCAAAGTATATTCAAAGGTAGATGGAATAAAAGGAGGAGACCATGGTGAGAGAGGGGTCAATTACTCTTTTGCAAAATGATTACTTTCTATCTGGCAGCCTATGTGCCCTCCCCTTCCGCTGAAATCATACCCCATCAGTTGCAAATGATCAGGAAGGAAAGTCTGTGAACTTAACCAGATGTCTCATTACTTACTTGCAGTCCTTGATGGTGGCCTATTTTCTCTGCTGTAACATGATCCCTCTATCCTTGTTTCTGGTGGGGCCCACCTTCCCAATCCCTCCTGTTTATAATCTTTGAAATTACTGTAGGTATTACATAGATTTGTCTTTGAGTGTCTCTAAGTGGGTTTGATACTAGGATCCACCTATTAGGGAGTACATATGGTGCTTAAGTTTCCATGTCCGGGATACCTCACTCAAAATAATTGTTTCTAATTCCATCCATTACCCAGCAAATTGCAAATTTGGATATTTTACTTATCCACTCATCAACTGTTGGACATTTGGGTTGATTCCATGACTTTTCTATTGAAAAATGTGCTGCTATGAACATGATCGTACTTGTGCTATCAAGGTGAATTTTTACTGTATAGGGGATTATTCATAAAAGTGGAATAGCATATGACATTTCAATCTTTAACTTTTTTAAGAATCGCCAGATGGCATGTCAGAGTGGATGTATATGCCTGCATTCCAACCAGCAATGTAGGAGAGTTCCTTTCTCTCCACATCCCCTCCAGCATTTGGTGTTGTTTGTATTTTGGATTTTTGCCATCTTGACCAGGGTGAGATGATATCTCAGGGAGGTTTTGATTTGCATTTCCCTGATGGCTAAAGCTGTGGAGCACTTTTTAAGATATTTGTTAGACATTTTAATTTCTTCCCTGGTAAAGTTTCTTTTAAGATCCAAGGCCCATTTTTTAATTGGCCCATTTCTTTCCTTGGTGTTTAGTTTTCTAAGTTCTTTGTGTGGATGATATGGTTATGTGCACTCAGATATGTGGTTAGTGATGATTTTCTCCCCTTCTGTGGGTTGCCTGTGTGCTCGAGTTACAATCTCTTTATCTGAACAGAAGCTTTTAATTTCACAAGATCCCATCTGTTGAGTGTTGGTTGTAGTGACTGTGCTATTGCATGTCCGTTTAGAAACTGTTGGCCTAGCCTAATCAGCTCGATGGAGTTTCTGACCATTTCAACTAAGGTTTTTATTGTCCCTGGCCTTATGTCGAGGTCCTTGATCCATTTGGATTAATTCTTGTACACAGTGACAAATACAGGTTCATCTTTAATCTTCTGTATGTGGATATCCAGTTTTGCCTGTACTATTTGTGGAAGATGCTGTTCTTTTTCCATTTGATTTTTTGACCCCTTTGACAAAGATCTAATGGATGTAATTGTGTGGGCTCATATTTGGGTCTTCAACCCTTATCCATTCACCTGTGTGTCTATTTTGGAGCCAATAACAGGCTGTTTTTACAACTATGGATTTGTAATATAGACTAAGGTTTGGTATGGTTATACTTCCAGCCATGGTTATGTTGCTCAGAATTTTTTTTGCTATCCTGGGTCTTTTGTACATACATATGAATTTTAAGATTCTTTGGTCAGCTTCTTTAAAGAATTGCATGGGGATTTTAATTAGTATAGTGTTGAATCTGTATATTGCCTTTGGTAGGATGGTCATTTTATGATATTGATTCTGCCAATCCAGGAACACAGGAGATGTTTCCACCTTCTGGTGTCTTCTGCAATTTCTTTCTTTAGGTTTTTAAAGTTTTCATTATAAAGGTCTCTTCCTTCCTTGACTAGGTTTATACCAAGGTATTTCATTTCTTTAGGGGCTATAGTAAATGAGATTGTTTCTCTCAGAGCTTTTTCACTTCTAACGCCACTGATTTTTGTCCAGTTATTTTGTATCCTGCCACTCTGCTGACCTGTATTTGTTTCAGGAGCTTCCTGGTGGAGTTTTTGGATCACTCAGGTATATGATCATGTCATCAGCAAATAGCGATAACTTGACTTCTTCCTTGCCGATTTGAATTCCTTTTATGTCCCTGTCTTCTCTTATGGCTTCAGCTAAGACCTCAAGCAAAATATTGAAAAGAAGTGGTGAGAGTGGACAGCCTTGTCTACTTCCTGATCAAAGCAGGCATGCTTCAAGTTTTTGCTCATTGAGTAAATTCCTTCCTGTTGGCTTGTGTATACAGCTTTTATTTTATTGATAAAGGTTCCTTCCATTCCAACTGTCCCTAGGGTTTTGATCATAAAGGGCTGATGGACCTTGTCAAAAGCTTTTTCTGCATCTATCGAGAGTATCATGTGGTCTTGGACTTTGGACTGATTTATATGGTGAATTAAATTTATTGATTTGTGTATGTTGAATCAAACTTGTTTGCCTGGGATAAAGCCTACTTGATCCCTGTGAATGATCTTTTTGAAATAGTTTTGAATCCAATTTGCTAAGATTTTGTTGAGAATCTTTGCATCTGTGTTCATCAGAGAGATTGGCCTACAGTTTTCTTTTTTAAGTGTATCTTTATTAGGTTTTGGGATTAAGATGATATTAGCTTCATAGAAGGAATTTGGTAGTGATCCTTCCTTTGCTATTTAATGGAACATTTTAAGGAGTATTGGTGTTATTAGCTCCTTAAATATCTGTTAGAACTCTGTGCTGAAACCATCTGGTCCAGGACATTTTTTGGTGGGAAGATTCAAGATTACTTCTTCAATTTCCACATATGTTATAGGACTATTTAAATAATTCAAAACTTTCTGATTCAATTTAGATAAGTTGTGCTTACTTAGGAATTCATCCAACTCTTCTGTGTTTTCAAATTTCACAGATTATAAGTTTTTGCAATATGATGTTACAATTCTCTGGAATCTGGGGTATCAATAGTGATAACTCCATTTTCATTTCTAATTTTGTTAAATTGGGTTTTCCCTCTCTTGCTTTTGGTGAATTTAGCTAGGGGTGTATCAATCTTATTGATTTTTGTAAAAAAAAAACCAGCTTTTTAACTGGTTGATTTTCTGTATCATTTTCTTAATCTCAATTTCAGATATTTCTCCCCTTATTTTGCTAATCTCCTCTCTTCTACTGCTTTTGGGATCAGATTGCTCTAGTGGCTCTAAAGCTTTAAGCTGCATTGTTATTTATTTGTGATGTTTACATTTTTTTGATGTAGGCATTAAGAACTATGAACTTACCTCTTAGGACAGCTTTCATTGTTTTGCAGAGATTTTGGTAAATTGTATTTTCATTATCATTCACTTTCAGGAAATCTTGAATTTGCTTTGTAATTTCTTCCTGAATCCAATTCCCATTCACCGTCATGGTATTAAGTTTCCAGGAGTTAGTGTATTTTCTGTTGTTTGTTGTGCTGTGGATGTAAAGCTTTAGGCCATGGTGGTCTGATAGGATACTGGTTAGAATTTAAACTTTCCTGTACATGTGGAGATTCATTTTGTGGCCTAATATGTGATCTATTTTGGAGAAAGTTCTGTGTGCTGCTGAGAAAAATGTGTATTCTTTGGTGAGTGGATGAAAAGTTCAATAGAGATCTGTAAGGTCTATTTCTTTAAGCGTTTGATTAAGTTCCAAAGTATCTCTGTTAAGTTTTTGACTTGTTGATCTATCCTATGTTGAGAGGGTGGTTTTGAAATCCCCAAGAATTATCATTTGGGGGTTGATTTCTTGCTTTAGATGCTGTAGGGTTTGCTTGATGAATGTGGAGGGGCCTGTATTGGGTGCATATATGTTCAGTATTGTGAAGTCTTCCTGGTGAATTGTCCCTGTGACTAAAATGTAGTATCCATCTGTGTCTCTTATGATTTTTTTTGATTTGAAGTCCACTTTGTCTGAAAGCATAATGACTACCCCTGCCTGTTTTCCTGCTTCCATTAGCTTGCAGAATTTTTGACTGCCTTTATTTTTAGGATGTGCCTATCTTTTGTGGTGAGATGAGTTTCCTGAAGGCAGAAGATTGATGGGTTGTGGTTTTTAATCCACGTTTGTAATCTGTGTCTCTTCATCAGTGAGTTAATACCATTGACTTTTAATGTTATAATGGAGAAATTATTTTTAATTCTGGACATTTTTTATGTTTAGTGAATTTTGTAAGCTTATTGTTTGACATTTATATTTTGGTGGTATTATACTTCCCTTCTTTCCTCCTGGATACACTTGTTTTTTTCTTCAAGTTTGCATATCATTTCTAGCATTTTTTGAAGTCCTGGTTTGGTAGACATGTATCCCTTTAAGTTGTCTTTGTGCTGGAAAATTTTTCTTTCTCCTTCGATCCTGACAGATAATTTTCCTGGGTATATCAGTCTGGGTTGGCATTTTTTGCTCATTTAATACTTGAAATACATCTCTCCAAGCTCTTCTTGCTTTCACTGTTTCCATTGAGAAGTCATTTGTTATTTTAATAGGTTTACCTTTAAAAGTGACTTGTTTTATTTTCTCTTGAAGCTCTCAGTACCTTTTCTTTGTCTTGAATGTTGAGTGTTTTGACTATTATTTGCCTTGGTGAGTTTCTATTTTGGTCATATTTGTATGGGTGCCGAATGCCTTTTGTATTTGGATGGGCCTCTCATTCTTTAGTTGAGGGAAGTTTTCATTTATGACAATTTGAAAAATTTTCCTCAGGTGTAGTATTTTGGGATTCATGCTCTGGTATTCCAGGAATGCGCATGTTAGGTTTCTTCAGGGTGTCCCATATCTCTTGAATATTTTTCTCAAGTATCTTTATGGCTTTAACAATCTCTTCCATTGTGCTGGTTAATTCTTCCACTTTGTCTTCAAGATCTGAAATTCTATTTTCTGCTTCCTTAGTTATGCTCTCTGTTGAATTTTGGGTTGAAGATAAGTTGTCTTTTAATTCAATTTTAAACTCTGCCTGAGACTGTTTTAACTGCTCTATGCCTATTTTTGTTTTTCTCAACTCTTCCAAGTGCCTGTTGTGTTCCTGTTCAAAGTGGTTGATGTGGTTGTTTAATTTCTCCCAGATTTACTCTTTCATAGTATTAATCATGGTAATGATCATAGTTTGAAAGTCGTTAACTTGGATCTGGCTTTCTTGGCTAATTTCTGTAAATTTGTTCTGGTTGTAATCCATCATTTTGGGGTCAATTCTTTCGGTGGGAGATTGGTCTTCTTGGGTGTTGTTTCTCAAGGATCTGCACTTTGTCTTGGGAATTTTTGTTTTGTCTCTTAAGACTTTTCAGTTTCTGTGTGTTTTTGACTGAACTGATTTTTTTGACTGAACTGATTTTGTTGGTATTACTACTCTCGGGCAGTTATTACTATCTTTGTCTTGGAGTTGTGTACATTTGTCCATTGTTATGGTTATTTCCTAGATGAAACTATTAGGCTGTTAGTATATCAGTTAAGTCAGGTTAAGTAGACAGCGGGTGAACATTAGTGTTTTAGTGCACTTTTACGATTTAGTATCTTGGTGATATGTGAGGGTGAGTGGTATAATCCCTGGAATTGTATATGTTTTTTGGGGTGGCTAAATGGAAAAGATAATCTACTGTGATTAATACTAGAAAGGAGTAGTATGGTAAGAAAAGGAGGTTTACTTATCATTGGGCTGCATGTGAAGAATCTCTCCCACGTGATAGGTTGATTTTAAAGGACTTGAGATGTATAGCCTTT
This sequence comes from Typhlomys cinereus, assembly GCA_023101885.1. Classification (NCBI taxonomy): domain Eukaryota; kingdom Metazoa; phylum Chordata; class Mammalia; order Rodentia; family Platacanthomyidae; genus Typhlomys; species Typhlomys cinereus. Next base: position 1,941,696 of record JALPQD010000125.1, read on the forward strand.
GACCCTTAGAACGTTGCTTGAATTTACTTTGGTCTCTATTGAATTCTGAGTAGTAGAGTGTCCTCTGTGGACCACGAGTGAGGTGGCCCAGAGGGGTAGAGGGGCTGACAGTGATGGCAGAATTCTTCAACTGGGAGCTAGGTGGCCCATCCAAGCTCCAGGGATGGAGGAATGTGAGCGAGTCCTGTCTTGGTCGGGGGGAAGGGAGGGCAGGTGGGCACTACAAAGGGGCTGAGACCCAGGGCATGGCCCAGGCAAACTGGGCTGGCTGATGGGAGGAGCTCAGACAAGGGGACAACTGGGGGGCTGGGGGAACTCATCTGGGATGGAGGATGGGAAGCAAGTCATATCTCAGTCAATCGGGCAGGCGGGCAGGAGCTAAATTTACCACACTTTTCTTATCCACTCATCAGCTGTTGGGCATTTGGATTGAGTAAAGAGTGCTGCTATGAACATGATCATGCTTGTGCTATCAAGGTGAATTTTCTCTGTATGGAGGATTATTTCCAAAATATGGCAATTCAATCTTTAACTTTTTTAAGAATCTCCGCAGCTCGCTAGAGTGGTTGAATAAGCCTGCATTCCCATCAGCTATGTAGGAGAGTTCAATTCTCACCACATCTTCTACATTTGGTGTTGTTTGTATTGTGGATTTTTGCCATTTTGACTGGGGTGAGATGATATCTCAGGGAGGTTTTGATTTGCGTTTTCCTAATGGCTAAGGATCCGAGCATTTTTAAAGATATTTATGAGACATTTGAATTTCATCCCTAGTAAATTTTCTTTTAAGATCCAAGGCCCATTTTTTAAATTGGCCCATTTGTTTCCTTTGTGTTTAGTTTTTTAAGTTCTTTGTGCACTCTTGATAATAGAGTTCTATCAGACATGTGCTTAGTGAAGATTTTTTCTCATTTTCTGCGTTGCCTCTGTGCTCAAGTTACAATCTCTTTATCTGAACAGAATCTCTTTAACTTCATAAGATCCATCTGCTGAGTGTTGGTTGTAGTGACTGTGCTATTAGCTTTCCATGTAGGAACTGCGAGTGAATTAATTCCTGTATATAGTGACAAGTATAGGTCTACTTTTAATCTTCTACATGTGGACATTAGTTTTGCCAGCAACATTTGTTGAAGTGCTGTTTTTATTTTTCATTCGATTTTGTGGGCCCCTTTGTCAAAGATCAAATGGCTGTTGTTGTGTGGGCTTATATCTGGGTCTTCAACCTTTATACATTGATCTGTGTGTCTATTTTGGACATGGTACCAGGATGTTTTTATAACTATGGATTTGTAGTGTAGACTAATGTTTGGTGTGGTGATATCTCCAACGGTGTTTTTGTTCCTCAGGATTGTTTTTGCTATCCTAGGTCTTTTGTGATCCTTATGAATTTTGAGATTGTTTGGTCAACTTCTTTGAAGACTTGCTTTGGGATTTTAATTGCTATAGCATTGAATCTGTATATTGCCTTTGGTAGGATGGTCATTTTTATGATATTGATACTGTCAATCCAGGAACATAGGAGGTCTTTCCACCTTCTAGAGTTTTCTGTAATTTCTTTCTTTAGGGTTTTAAAGTCTTCATTGTAAAAATCACTTACTTCATTGGTTAGGTTTATACCAAGGTATTTTATTTTTTTAGGGGCTATAGTAAATGGGATTGTTTCCCTCGAAGCTTTTTCACTTCATTCGTTCTGAGCACTGATTTTTGTATCCTTCCACCCTGCTGAACTTCTGAATTAGTTCCAGGAATTTCCTGGTGGAGTTGTTGGGATCACTCAGGTATATGATCATGTCATCTGCAAATAGAGATAACTTGACTTCTTCCTTGCTGATTTGAATGCCTTTTATGTCCCTTTCTTCTCTTATGGCTTCAATTAAGACTTCAAGTATAATATTGAATAGAAGTGGTGAGAGTGGACAGCTTTGTCTAGTTCCTGATCGAAGCGGTAATGCTTCAAGTTTTTCCCCATTGAGTATAATCCTTGCTATTGGCTTGTTGTATACAGCTTTTATTTTACTAATAAAGGTTCCTTCCATTCCAAATATCCCTAGGGTTTTGATCATAAAAGGCTGTTGGATCTTGCCAAAAGCTTTTTCTGCATCTATCAAGAGTGTCATGTGGTCTTGGACTTTGGACTGGTTTATATGGTGAATTACATTTATTGATTTGTGTATGATGAGTCAACCTTGTGTGCCTGGGAAAAAGCTTACTTGATCTCCATGGATGATCTTTTTGATATGTTTTTGAATCCGATTGCTAAGACTTTGCTAAGAATCTTTGCGTCTGTGTTCATCAGAGAGATTGGCCTATAGTTTTCTTTTTTAAGTGAATCTTTATTAGGTTTTGGGATTAAGACGATATTAGCTTCATAGAAGGAATTTGGTAGTGTTCCTTCCTTTGCTATTTGATGGACCACTTTAAGAAGTATTGTTGTTATTAACTCCTTAAATGTCTGGTAGAACTCTGTACTGAATCCATGTGGTCCAGGAAATTTCTTAGTGGGAATATTTGAGATTACTTCCTCAATTTCCTCATATGTTATAGGATTATTTAAATAATTCAAAACTTCCTGATTCAATTTGGGTAGTTGTGTTTACTTAGGAATTCATCCATCTCTTTTGTGTTGTCAAATTTCACAGAGTATAAGTTTTTGAAATATGACTCTATAATTCTCTGGATTTCTTGGGTATCAGTAGTGATAATTCCATTTTCATTTCTAATTTTGTTAATTTGGGCTTTTTCTCTTGCTTTTGGGTATTTTAGCTAGGGGTTTATGAGTCTTACTGATTTTTTTTCAAAAAAACAGATTCTTGACTGGTTGATTTTCTGTATCGTTTTCCTAATTCGATTTCAGATATTTCTCCCCTTATTTTGTGAATGTCCTCCCTTCTACTGCTTTTGGGATCAGATTGCTCTAGTGTCTCTAAAGCTTTTAGCTGCATTTTTAAGTTATTTATTTGGGATGTTTCCATTTTTTTTATGTAGGCATTAAGAGCTATGAACTTACCTCTTAGGACAGTTTTTATTGTGTCCCAGAGATTTGGTAAGTTGTATTTTCATTATCATTCACTTTCAGGAAATCTTGTATTTCCTTTGTAATTTCTTCCTGAATCCAATTCTCATTCAGCATCATAGTGTTATGTTTCCAGGAGTTAGTATATTTTTTGTTGCTTGTTGTGTTGTGGATGTCAAGCTTTAGGCTATGGTGATCTGATAAGGTACAGGCTAGAACTTCAACTTTCCTGTATATGTGTAGATTCGTTTTGTGGCCCAATATGTGATCTATTTTGAAGAAAATTCTATGTATTTCTGAGAAAAATGTGTATTCTTTGGTGTGTGGATGAAAAGTACGATAGAGATCTGTAAGGTCCATTTCAGTAAGTGTTTATTTAAGTTCAAAAGTGTCTCTATTAAGTTTTTTTAATACATTTTTTATGATTTCCGCTCATACAAACTTAATAGGTAGACCAGTTCCCTCCCTCCCTCCTACTCCCCCCAAATCTCCTGCTCCCCCTTCCTTCCCTCCCCATGCCCCAGTGCCTCCCTCCTAATTCCCAGAGAGTTCTTTATTGTGTTTGCTTAACTCTCCTCTGGGTCCTCCTCTCCGATGACTTACAAGGACCCAGTGGCATTTCCCTGAATCCTTTCAAGTGTTCCCCTTAAGCATAGGAACACTACTGTGGCTGCCAATCCTTTGCCTCCAAGGATCTTGGTGCCTTTAGCTGATGCTAGACTTTGTGAGGTCAATAGTATGTTGGACGTTGCACAGGGCATGCAAAGTCCTATTATGATTGCTTTGGCCATAACTAGTGTGGAGAATCTTGCAAATCATTGCTCTTCCCATCCTTTTGCTCTTACAATCTTACTGCCCCCTCTTCCGCAAATGTCCCTGAGCTTCAGGATAGGGAGAGATTAGGCTGGCATAGTTCTAGGTGGTTGATATAGAGTCTCTGAAGTTTTGGATTGCGGTTTGTTGATTTTCTTTTGCAGTTTTGCTGCTCCTGCAATGCCCTTCACTCCATCCTGCTGTGCACTGTATGTCACCCCCTGGTCAGAGACAAAAAGTTGTTAAACTGGAGTCTTGTTATAATAGCACACTCAAGGGTAGTCATTTTTCAAATGGGGGATTGACCCCTCCCTCACTGAGGTTTTCTATTAAACTTTTTAACTGTTGATCTATCCCATATTGAGAGGGTGGTATTGAAATCACCACAAATTATCATTTTGGTATTGATTTCTCGCTTTAGATGTTGTACAGTTTACTTAAGGAATTTTTTTTGGGGGGCGTATTGGCTGCATATTTGTTCAGTATTGCAAAGTCTTTCTGGTGAATTTACTTGTGACTAAAATGTAGTATCCATCTGTGTCTCTTATGATATTTTTTGGTTTGAAGTCCACTTTGTTTGATAGCATAATGGCTACCCCAGCCTGTTTTCTGCTTCCATTAGCTTGTAGAATTTTTGACCAGCCTTTTATTTTTAGGATGTGCCTATCTTTTGTGGTGAGATGGGCTTCCTGAAAGCAGCAGATTGATGGATTGTGATTTTTAATCCAAATTTGTAATCTGTTTCTCTTGATTGGTGAGTTAATTCCATTAACTTTTAGTGTTTTAATGGAGAAACTATTTTTAATTCCAGACATTTATTATGTTTAGTGGCTTTTGTAAGTATATTGTTTTGCTTTTAGTGGTGTTATATTTCCCTTCTCTTCTGGAAATACCTGTTTTTTCTTTAAGCTTGAGTATCATTTCTAGCATTTTTTGAAGGCCTGGTTTGGTAGACATGTATCCCTTCAAGTTGTCTTTGTCTTAGATGAGGAAAGTTTTCCTTGATGATAGTTTGAAGTATTTCCTCAGGTGTAGTATTTTTGGATTCTTGCTCTGGTATTCCATGAATACACATGTTAGGCTTCTTCAGGGTGTCCCATATCTCCTGGATATTTCTCTCAAGTATCTTTTTGGCTTTAACAACCTCTTCCATTGAGCTGGTTAACACTCCCACTTTGTCTTCAAGGTCTGAAATTCTGTTTTCTGCTTCCTTAGTTGTGGGGGTTGCTAGGCCCAGAAGCCTGCACTCTGGATGCAAATTAGCAACTGAACAGGCCATTGAGTGACTCCTCCCTTGGGTAGTGGAGTTTGCCTCTTGTCTACAAGACAATGATAGGTTGAGCTCCCTCCTTGGAAGTTGAGAAAACTCCCAGGTCATTTGGAAAGTTTTGTTTCTCTAAGAAATTGGCTGGGCTCTTCTCCCTCCCTATCAGTTCTTTCTTGCCTATCAAAAGAGATGTTAATGCAGGGACCATTGTCCATTCCCTTCTAGCAACAAGGTGGCATGCATGTTTAGCATACCTAGCAATATGTCTTCCCCAAGGCAATTGGGTGTCACTCCTGTCTTCTTTTTGTTAACCAAAATGTATGCATTTTACATAGTCCTGTAAAGAATTTGGCCCTGCTTCTTGATTATAAAAAACCTGTACTTTTACAATAAAGTTGGCTTGGATGATGGTGGACATCCAAGATCCCCTCTGACCCAAGCCTAAAACTTTTAATTCCTTCCCCTCCCACTTCAGATTCCCAGGCTTGTAGGTTCAGGTTCCTGCTGGTTCCTGGGCCTGGATAGTTAGTTCCGCTGATAAGACTCTCTGTGGAGTTCTGGGTTGAAGATAACTTGTCTTTTAATTCAGTTTTAAACTCTGCTTGAGTTTGTTTTAACTGTTCTATGCCTTTTTGTTTTTCTCAACTCCTCCAAATATCTGTTGTGTTCCTCTTCAAAATGATTGATGCAGTTATTTAATTCCTCCCAGATTTCCTCTTTCATAGTACTAACACGGTAATGATCATGTTTTGAAAGTCGTTATCCCTGGTCACGTTTTCTTGGATATTTTCCATGGGTTTGTTCTGGTTGGAGTCTATCATTATGGGATTAATTCCTTCAGTGAGAGATTTGTTTACTTGGGTGTTGTTTCTCATGGATTTGCACTTTGACTTGGGCATTGTCATTTTAACTCTTAACACCTTCTTTCAATTTCTATGCGTTTTTCACTGAACTGAATTATTTGGCCTAGGGTTCCGGGGGTGGGCAGGTGCAGAGCTTACCTAGGTCATGGTGAGTCCTGGCTGGACTGCCCGTGTCCGGGGCAGCGGGTGGTGAAAGGACCAGAATCTCATTTTCAATATCTCATTTATATATATTTTTAACATTAAACTATGAGCGATGGTTACTTATATGTCTTGTATTAATTTATAGCATGTTGTTGCATGAGGTGAACTGTATAGTGAACTGTGATTGTGGATCTATCTTTTAATGTTTTAATAATTATATTTTATTTATTATTTTAATTTGTGTGTGTGTGTGCCTGTGTGTGTGTCCATGTATATCAGAGGTTATTGTGTTTGCCTGCAGTTGCCCTAGGGTAACTTTGGGAATGGTACTGGATTGCTTCTACCTCCTATTGGTTTATTCCTGTGTCATCCCAGGCTATGTTTTCCAGGACCAGAAGTACAGACTGCTGCCATTTATACTGGGTGTTTTTACATGGTTTCTGGGACATGAACTTAGGACCATTTGCTTGTGAGGCAGAGGTTTAACCACTGAGCCATCTCTCCAGACCCAGTTTTTATATTTTAAAATGGGTATTTTTCTTTGAAAAGTTTCTTATTATTCTTCCTTTAAGTTCTGAGAAATGATCAAAAGTTGAAAGTTTTCTTATGCAAAACACTAAGGGCAATTGAGTCACAAACTCAGGTACTCAGGTATATAATTTTGTGCATGAGCTTTCCTGTCCTGGACCCAGACCAGGGAGGACTCCCTGCTCCTCAGTTAAGGTGCTAGGTCATCTGTGGGTCCCTGTAGTAGCAAGCCTGCCATTCTAGCCCTGAGGAAGGCCTCTAGGTCAAGCCCCAGGCCCCAGATCATCTGTGCACCCCACTAGCCACTCTGCCTTTCTGCCATGGACCAGGACCAGGGTTGATTCCTTGCTCCACACATAAGACCCCTACACCATACCCCAGGACCCAGGTCATCTATGTGCCCCACTAACCACTTGGCCTTTCTGCCCTGAACCAGGGCAAGGGTTGATTCCTTGCTCCTCAGGTAAGACCTCTAGACCATGCCCCAGGCCCCAGATTATCTGTGCATCCCACTAGCCACTGTCTGCCCTAGACCATGACAGGGACCTGCACCTGGACCATGGTGACTCTCTGCTCTTCAGTCCCAGGGCAAACAAAGGGCTAGGGGACCAGCACCATTCCTCTGAAGTCTTCTAAAATCATCCCATCTTATCAGAGAGAATCTTCATATCCAGCTCTAAGATAAGTAAAACCTTTATTACCATCTTGTTCTGCTTGATTATTAGTCACTGTAGTTCAATATTTCCATATAGCCACCCCAAAACCCATACACTTCAGGGACTATACCATTCACCTTCACATGTCACCAAGGTAATAAACCTAAAGAGTGCACTCCCATACTAACCTCCAATCTCTGTCTACTAAACCCACCTTAATTGATGTATTAATAGTCCAATAGCCTCATTTAGGAAATAACACAACACCAGACAAGCATAACCAACTGCAAGGCAAACACTAGCATTAACTACTAAAGTGTAGTAATACTATCTAATTCAGTTCAGCCAAAAATACACACAAAAAAGAAGGATATAAGAGATAAAACAAAACTGCCCAGATCACAGTGCAAATCCATGAAAAAAAAAAATCTACACAATAACTCTCCTACAAAAAGAATCAATCCCATAATGAGGGAATCCAGCTAGAACAAACAGAGAAAACAGCCAAGAAAATCAGACAAGAGAAAATGATTTTCAAAGCCTGATCTACATATGATCAAAATAATGAAAGAGTAAATCTGGGAGGAGTTAAATAACTGCATCAACCACTTTGAACAGGAACAAAATGGGCACTTGGAGGAAATAAGAAAAGCAGTTGGAGAAACAAAAGTAGGCATAGAGCAGTTAAAACAATCTCAAGCAGAATTTAAACTAAAATAAATACAAGCTACCTTCAACCCAGAACTCAACAGAGATTCTTATCAGCATAACTAAAGAAGCAGAAAATAGAATATCAGATCTTGACGATAACGTGTAGTCAAAAAGGTACTTGAGAGTAATATTCAAGAGCTATGGGACACCTTGAAGAAGCCTAACAAGCACATTCCTGGAAAGCCAGGAAAAGAATCCCAAAATACCACGCCCCAAGAAACTTTTCAAATTATCATAAAGGAAAACTTTTCTCATCGAAAGAAAGAGAAGTCCTGAAATAAAATAAAAGTGCATCAGGACAAATAATAGTTAGAACACTAGACATCCAAGACAATGTGTTGAGAGCTTCAAGGAAATACACAAGTCACTTTTAAAGGTAAACCTATTAAAATAACAAATGAGTTTTCAATCGAAACAGTAAAATCCAGAAGACCTTGGAGAGATGGACTTCAAGTATTCAATGATAACAAATATCGATACCCAGGCTAATATGCCCATGAAATCTATCAGTCGTGATTTAGGGTGAAACAAAATTTTTCTATATTAAACACAACCTGAAGGCTTACATTATTACTAAACCAGGCCTCCAAAAAATGCTAGAAAAGATACTGAAGCTTTAAGAAAAGAGAAAGGATATCCAGGAGAAAAGAAGGGAAGTATAATACCACCACAGCCTACAAGCTAAATAATATAATTATGAAAGCCACTAAACACAAAAATGTCAGGAATTAAAAGTAATTTCTCCATTATACTACTAAATTTCAAAGGAATTTACTTACCAACCCAAAGGCACAGGTTATAAATATGGATTACAAATCACAACCCATCCATCTGCTGCTTTTAGGAAATACATCTGACCACAAAAGATAGGCACATTCTAAAAGTTAAAGAGTGGTCAAACATTCTGCAAGTTAATGGAACCAGGAAACAAACAGGGGTAGCAATTATGCTATCTGACAAAGTGGACTTCAAACTAAAGAAAACAATAAGAGATATTGAAGGACACTACATTTTAGTCCCTGGAAGGATTCACTAGGAAGACTTCACAATGCTGAACATATATGCACCTAGTATGTGCTCCTCCACATTCATTAAACAAACACTACAGAGTCTGAAATAAGAAGTCAATCCTAAAATGATAATACTTGGGGCTTTCAATACCCCACTCTCTACATGGGTTTGATCATCTGGGCAAAAACTCAACAAAGACAAACCAGAACTAAATCAAACCTTTACTGAAATGTACTTAATGGATCTCTACTGAACCTGCCATCCAATCACTAAAGAATGCACAGTTTATGGAACTTTCTCCAAAATAGACCACATATTGTGCCATAAAAATGGATCTCCACCGGCCTGGAGAGGTGGCTCAGTGGTTAAGCCTCTGCCTTGCAGGCAGAAGGTCCTGAGTTCGGATCCTAGATCCCAACCTATAGACGCCGGGCAGAAGCAGGGGCGGCCTGGGTTTCTGGTCCTGTTAGGGCGGAGCCTGTGAATCCCCGGGCAGAGTAAACAAGGAGGAGGTGGAGGTGGTCCTGTGGTGGTTCCCAAATTCATCCGTGGTTCTAAACACACACACACATACACATGCACACACATGCACATACATACATACACATGCACAATTGAATAAATAATAAATAAAAAAATTTAAAAAGTGGATCTCCACATATATAGGAACTATGAAATTATAACCCACACACTGTCAGACAACCATGGTCTAAAGCTTGACATCCACAACACAACACAGAGCAGAAAGTACACTAATTCTGGAAATTAAACACCACAATGCTAAATGAGGAATGGGTTCAGAAAGAAATAAAAAGGAAATTCAAGATTTCTTGAAGTCAGTGATAATTAAAATACAACATATCAAAATCTCTGGGACACAGTGAACCTTGTCTTCAGAGGTAAGTTTATACCTCTCAATGCCTGTATCAAAAAAGTAGAAACATCAAAATAAATAACTTAACAATGCAGCTTAAAGATTTAGAGATACAAAAGCAATCCAATCCCATAAGCACTGGAGGAGAAGCGATTAGCCAAATCAGGGGAGAAATATCCAAAATTAAGGTAAGAAAATGATACAAAGACTCAACCAGAAGAAAAGCTGTTTCTCTGATCTTTCACAAAGGGGCCCAAAACCTCAATGGAAAAAGAACTGCATGTTCAACAAATGGTGCTCTAAAAACTGTATATCCACAAGCAAAATATTAAAACTGGACTGTACTTCTCACTACACACAAAAATCAACTCCAGCTCCCTTTTCACCCCACCCCACTCCGCCTGTCGGGACGCGCTCACGGTCCAGCCGAGCCTCACCCCGGGCCCTAGGTAAGTCCCCTTTCCGGCCCCTCCCACCAGGACCCCAGGTCAGCCCACAGGGACCCGGCTCTGACTCCCACCATCCAGCCAGAGCCGCGCGGGGAGCAAGGGAGGAGGAGGACCTCCCCCTGCGCCCGGGCCCCGCCCCAGCTGCCCTCGGATTAAATAGCTCCACGCCGATGCGCCCATCCTCCCTTTTCACCCCACCCTGCTCCGCTGGCCGGGACCCGCGCGCGGTCCAGCGGGGCCTCACCCCGCGCCCTAGGACCCCAGGCCAATAATTCAGTTTAGTGAAATTGAGAGATCTTAAGAGTTAAAATGACAATGCCAAAGTCAAAGTGCAAATCCATGAGAACACACTCAAGTAAACAAATTTCCCACTGAAGAAATAATCCCATAAGTTAGACTCCAACAAGAACAAACCCGCGGAAAAAGTACAAGAAGCCTCACCCAGGATAGGTCTTTCAAAATATGATCATTACATGTTCAATACTATGAAAGAGGAAATCCGGAGGAATTACATAATCGAATCAATCGCTTTGAAGGGAAACACAACAGACATCTGGAGGAGTTGGAAAACAGTGCAAGAAACAAAAACTGGCATAGAGCAGTTAAAACAACTCAAGCAGAGTTTAAAACTGAGACTAAAAGACAAGTTATCTTCAACCCAGATGCAACGAGAGTCTTATCAACAGAACAAGAAGCAGAAAACAGAATTTCAGACCTTGAAGACAAAGTGGGGGATTAACCAGCTCAATGGAAGAGGTTGTTAAAGCCAAAAAGATACTTGAGAGAATATCAGAGATATGGGACACCCTGAAGAGCCTAACATGCGTATTATGGAATACCAGAGCAAGAATCTCAAATACCACCCCTGAGGAAATTTTCAAACGATCATCAAGGAAAACTTTCCTCATCTAAAAAAGAAGGCCCATACATAAAGAGGCATTCCTGCACCCCAAACAGATAGCCAAAATAGAAGCACGCCACAGAATTAAAAAACTCCACATTCAGATAAAGAATGGTCTGAGACTCAAGGGGAAAAAACAAGTCATTTTAAAGTAAACCTATTAAAATAACAAATGACTTCTCATGAAACAGTAAAAGCAAGTAGAGTTTGGAGAGACATACTTCAAGTATTGAATGAGCAAAAATGTCAACCCAGGCTGATTACCCCAAACTACTGTTTCATGATGAGGGAAAGAAAAATTTCCAGCAAACAAGACACTTAAGGTACATGTCCACCAAACAGGCCTTCAAAAAATGCTAGAAATGATACTCAAGCTTGAAGAAAAAAGGCTATCCAGGAGAACAGAAGAATATACACCATAAAAAGCGAACAATATCTTAAAAGCCACTAAACATAATAAATGTCTGGAATTATGTTTCTCCATTAAACACTAATGTGAATGGATTAATCACCATCGAGACACAGATTACAAATTGGATTAAAAATCACAATCCATCAATCTCTGCTGCAGGAAACCCATCTCACCACAAAAGATAGGCACTCTAAAAATAAAAGGCTGGTCAAAAATTCTACAAGCTAATGGAAGCCGAAAAACAGGCAGGGGTAGCCATTATGCTATCAGACAAAGTGGACTTCAAACCAAAAAAATTATAAGAGACACGGATGGATACTACATTTTAGTCACAGGTACAATTCACCAGGAAGACTTCACAATACTGAACATATATGCACCCAATACGGGCCCCTCCACATTCATTAAGAAAACCCTACAGCGTCTAAAGCAAGAAATCAACCCCCAAACGATAATTCTTGGGGACTTCAACACCGCCCTCTCAACATGGGATAGATCAACAGGTCAAAAGCTTAACAGAGACACTTTGGAACTTAATCAAACCCTGAAAGAAATGGACCTTACAGATCTCTATCGAACTTTTCACCCACACCAAAGAATACACATTTTTCAGCAGCACACGGAACTTTCTCCAAAATAGATCACATATTGGGCCACAAAAGAATCTACACATATACAAGAAAGTTGAAATTCTAACCTGTGCCCTATCAGACCACCACGGCCTAAAGCTGGACATCCACAACACATCAAACAAGAGAAAATACACTAACTCCTGGAAACTTCACTATGATGCTGAATGAGAACTGGATTCAGGAAGAAATTAAAAAGGAAATTCAAGATTTCCTGAAAGTGAATGATAACGAAAATACAACTTACCAAAATCTCTGGGACACAATGAAAGCTGTTCTAAGAGGTAAGTTCATAGCTCTTAATGCCTACATCAAAAAAATGGAAACATCAGAAATAAAAACTTAACAATGCGAGCAATCTGATCCCAAAAGTAGTAGAAGAGAGGAGATTAGCAAAATAGGGGAGAAATATCTGAAATCGAGATAAGAAAACGATAGAAAAAATCAACCAGTCAAAAAGCTGGTTCTTTGAAAAAATCAATAAGATTGATACACCCCTAGCTAAATAACCAAAAGCAAGAGAGAGAAAACCCAAATTAACAAAATTAGAAATGAACATGGAGTTATCACTACTGATACCCAAGAAATCCAGAGAATTATAACATATTTCAAAAACTTATACTGTGAAGTTTGACAACACAAAAGAGATGGATGAATTTCTAAGTAAACACAACTTACCTAAATTGAATCAGGAAGTTGTGAATTATTTAAATAGTCCTATAACATATAAGGAAATTGAGGAAGTAATCTCGAATCTTCCCACCAAAAATGTCCTGGACCAGATGGATTCAGCACAGAGTTCTACCAGACATTTAAGGAGTTAATAACACCAATACTCCTTAAACTGTTCCATCAAATAGCAAAGGAAGGAACACTACCAAATTCCTTCTATGAAGCTAATATCGTTTTAATCCCAAAACCTAATAAAGATTCACTTAAAAAAGAAAACTATAGGCCGATCTCTGATGAACACAGACGCAAAGATTCTCAACAAAGTCTTAGCAAATCGGATTCAAAAACATATTAAAAAGATCATTCATGGGGACCAAGTAGGCTTCATCCCCGGCACACAAGGTTGGTTCAACATACGCAAATCAATAAATGTAATTCATCATGTAAACCAGTCCAAAGTCCAAGACCACATGATACTCTCGATAGATGCAGAAAAAGCTTTGACAAGATCCAACAGCCTTTTATGATCAAAATGAGACAGTAGGAATGGAAGGAACCTTTATCAATATAATAAAAGCTGTACAACAAGCCCACAGCAAGGATTATGCTCAATGGGGAACAATTGGAAGCATTCCCACTTCGATCAGGAACTAGACAAGGCTGTCACTCTCACCACTTCTATTCAATATTGTACTTGAAGTCTTAGCTGAAGCCATAAGACAAGAAAGGGACATAAAGGGATTCAAATCGGCAAGGAAGAATCAAGCTATCCCTATTTGCAGATGACATGATCTTATACCTGAGGATCCCAAAAACTCCACCACTCCTGGAACTAATTGAGAAGTTCAGCAGGGTGGCAGGATACAAAATAAATGTGCAAAAATCAGAGGCCTTCCTATATGCCCAAATGAAAGAAGTGAAAAAGCTTGAGAGAAACAACCCATTTACTAGCCCCTAAAAAAATGAAATACCTTGGTATAAACCTAACCAAGGAGGTAGAAGACCTTTACAATGAAAACTTTAAAACCCTAAAGAAAGAAATAGCAGAAGACACCAGAAGGTGGAAAGACCTCCCATGTTCCTGGATTGATAGAATCAACATTGTAAAAATGACCATCCTACCAAAGGCAATATAAAAATTCAATGCTATACCAATTAAAATCCCAAAGCAATTCTTTAAAGAAGTTGACCAAATAATCTCAAAATTCATATGGAGGCACAAAAGACCCAGGATAGCAAAGACAATCCTGAGTAACAAAAACACTGCTGGAGGTATTACCATACCAAACTTTAGTCTATACTACAAATCATAGTTTAAAGTAGCCTGGTACTGGCTCAAAATAGACACACAGATCAATGGATAAGGGTTGAGGACCCAGATATAAGCCCACAAAATATAGCCATTTGGTCTTTGACAAAGGGGCCCAAAGAATCCAATGGAAAAAGAACAGCATCTTCAACAAATGGTGCTGGCAAAACTGAATCTCCACATGCAGAAGATTAAAGCTGGACCCATACTTGTCACCATGTACAAGACTTAATTCCAAATGGATGAAGGACCTTGATTTAAGGCAGAACTTTAAAAACCATAGTTGAAAGGATAGGGAACTCCCTCGAGCTGATTGGGCTAGGCCAACATTCCTAAACAGACATCCAATGGCACAGTCATGCTACCAACTCTCAACATTGCGATCTTGTGAAATTAAAGAGCTTCTGTTCAGATAAAGAGATTGTAACACGAGCTCAAAGGCAACCCATAGAAGGGAGAAAATCTTCACTAACCACATATCTGACAGAGCTCTACTGTCCAGAGGTGCACAAAGAACTTAGAAAACTAAACTCCAAGGAAAACAATGGCCCGATTAAAAAATGGGCCCTGGAACTTGAAAGAAACTTTACCAGGGATGAAATTAAAATGTCTAACAAATATCTGAAAAAATCTCCACTTCCTTCGCCATCAGGGAAATGCAAATCAAAATTTTCCCCTGAGATATCATCTCACCCCGGTCAGGATGGGCAAAAATCCACAAGACAACAAAAACAAATGCTGGAGAGGATGTGGAGAGAGGGGAACTCTCCTACATTGCTGTGGGAATGCAAGCTCATACAGCCACTCTGGCGAGCCGTCTGGAGATTCTTAAAAGAAATTAAAGATTGAAATGCCATATGATCCTGCTATCCCACTTTTGGGAATAACCCCCCATGCAGCAGAGGTTTGCCTCGATAGCACAAGCTTGACCTTGTTCATAGCAGCATTGTTTACAATAGCAAAGTCATGGAATCAACCTAAATGTCCAACAGTTGATGAGTGGATAAGGAAACTGTGGTACATCTATACAATGGAGTACTACTCAGCCATCAAAAATGATGAATTACTGGAATTTTCTGGGAAATGGATGTCATTAGAACAATTATATTAAGTGAAGTATACCAAACCCAGAAAATTAAGCGCCGTATGTACTCCCTAATAGGTGGCTCCTAGTACCAAGTTCACCAAGCCCACATTGAGACACTCAAAAGTAAACCTATGTAACACAGTAATTGCAAGGATTATGAACAAGAGAGATGGGGTAGGAGGGCCACACCAGAAACAAGGAGAGAGGGGACCATGTTACAGCAGAGAAAATAGGCCTCCATCAAGGTCTGCAAGTAAGTAATGAGAAACCTGGTTAAGTTCACAGACGTTCTTTCGTTATCTCACCAGAAGGGGAGGGCATATAGTCTAGCAGATAAAAAGTAATCATTTCAAAAGAAAATCAACAAACCACAATCCAGAACTTCAGAGACTCTATATCGTCCACATAGAACTAAGCCAGCCTAGTCTCCCCCCATCCTGAATCTCAGGGACATCTGCAGAAGAGGGGGCGGTAAGATTGTAAGAGCAATTGCCCTGCACAATGTGCAGCGCACTGTTGCCCTCATAAAGTCTAGCATCTGTTAAGGGCACCGAGATCCCTGGATGCAAGGGATTGACAGCCATAGTAGTGCTCCTATGCTTAAGGGGAACAAGAGAAAGGTTTCAGGGAAATGCTACTGGGTCCTTATATGTCATCGGAGAGGAGGACCCAGTGGAGAGTCAAGCGTACACAATAGAGGACTCTCTGGGAATTGGGGGGGAGGCACTGGGGGATGGGGAGGGATAGGAGGGGGAGGAGCGGGTCTGGGGGAGGAGGGGGGAGGGAGGGAACTGGTAAACAAATTTTAAAATGTATAAATACATTTTTAATAAAAAAAAAGAGAGGAGATCAGCACAATCAGGGGAGAAACACAACACAAAGAAATGGATGAATTCCTAGGTAAGTAAACTTACCTAAATCATATCAGGAAGTTTTGAATGATTTAAATAGTCCTATAACATATGAGGAGACAAATGAATTAATCTCAAAATTTCCCACCAAAAAATGTCCTAGTCCAGATTTATTCAGTACAAAGTTCTACCAGAAATTTAAGGAACAAATAACATCAATAATCCTTAAACTGTTCCATCAAATATCAAAGGAAGGAACACTACCAAATTCTTTCTATGAAGCTAATATCACCTTAATCTCAAAATCTAATAAAGATACACTTCAAAAGGAAAATAGAACAATCTCTTTGATGAACACAGTTGCAAAGGTTCTCAACAAAGTCTTAGCAAATCGGATTCAAAAACATATCGAAAAGATTATTAATGGTGATCAAGTAGGTTTTATCCCAGGTACACAAGGTTGGTTCAATACACTCAAATCAATAAATGTAATTCACCATATAAATGAGTCTAAAATTGAAAACTACATGATACTCTCAATAGATGCAGAAAAACATTTTGACAAGATCCAACAGACCTTTATGACCAAAACCCTAGAGATGGTTGGAATGGAAGGAACCTTTATCAATATGATAAAAGCTGTATACAACAAGCCAACAGCAAGGATTTTACTCAATGGAGAAAATCTTCAAGCATTCCCGCTTCGATCAGGAACTAGATAAGGCTGTCCACTCTCACCACTTCTATTCAATATTGTACTTGAAGTCTTAGCATATGCCATAAGACAAGAAAGGGAGGGGCTGGAGTGGTGGCTCAGGAGTTAAGCCTCTGCCTTGCACATGGAAGGTCCTGAGTTTGGATCCTAGACCCCACGTATAGACACTGGGCAGAAGCGGGGGTGGCCTGCGTTTCTGGTCCTGGTAGGGCAGAGCCTGTGAATCCCAGGGCAGAATAAACAAGGAGGATGTGGAGGCGGTCCATGGTGGTTCCCAAATTCGTCTGTGATTCTACACACACACACGCACACGCACACACACACACACACACACACACACACACACACGCACAATTGAATAAATAAAAAAATTTTTTTAAAAAGACAAGAAAGGGAGATAAAAGACATTCAAATTGGCAAGGAAAAAGTCAAGTTATCTCTATTTGCAGATGACATGATCTTATATCTGAGCAATCCCAAAAACTCCAACAGGAAACTCCTGGAACTAATGCAGAAGTTCAGAAGATTGGGAGGATACAAAATAAACATACAAAAATAAGTGGCCTTCCTATATGCCCTGAATGAAAGAAGTGAAAAATCCCTTAGAGAAACATTCCCATATACTGTGGCCCCTATAAAATGAAATACCTTGGAATAAACCTAACCAAGGAAGTAAGAGACTGTTGGGCTTGCCCAAGTATAACAGTCTGGGAGTGAGCAGGGCATGGCTTAACACACGGGGCAAAAGATGACGCTGTTAGCTAGTGTTCTAGGCGTAACCCTGATCACATTACACAGAGTCCTAATTGGCTTATAGGATCCAACATAGATATATGTTTAGTTTGACCTATGCAGAGTGTGTGCTTTACAGACAATTAAGGTAATTGGCTGCCTGTTTCGCGTGCTTTGATTCTTTGTCTATATAAGCTGATTTGTTACCCACAATAAACTGAGATCTTGCTCTGATAAACTCCCCGTCCATTACCGAGTCTCTGGAGGGCTGAGGGGGAGGAGTGGGTGGTCAGGCTTTACTTATCTTCGTCATCACAGCCAGGAGCTGTGTAACTGAGTGAGAGAATGAGTGAGTGACCGAGTCTCGCCTTGACAGACTCCCTGCTCTGTCCGGAGTCCCCTGGATTTGGGTGGGGGTAAAGGGCCTGGAGCACAATTGCCTTTCTCTGCCCCCACGGCCTTGAGCCGTCACAGTGTGTGCCTGGGAAAATCATCCCAGCAAGAGACCTTTATAATGAAAATTTTAAAACTCTAAAGAAAGAAATTGCAGAAGACATCAAAAGGTGGAAATCCCTCCTATGTTCATGGATTGGCAGAATCAATATCACAAAAATGACCATCCTACCAAAGACAATATACAGATTCAATGCTATACCAATCAAAATAACAAAACAAAACTTTAAAAAGGTTAATCAAACAATCTCAAAATTCATATGGAGGCAAAAGTACCCAGGATAGCAAAAGCAATGCTGAGTAACAAAAACACTGCTGGAGGTATCACCATACCAAACCTTAGGCTATACTACAAATCCATCGTTGTAAAAACAGCCTGGTATTGGCTCAAAAATAGACACACATATCAATACATAAAGGTTGAAGACCCAAATATAAGCCCACACAACTACAGCCATTTGATCTTTGACAAAGGGGCACAAAAATTCAATGGAAAAAGAACAGCATCCTCAGCACATGGTGCTGGCAAAAGTGGATGTCCACACAAAGAAGATTAAAACTCGACTTGTATTTGTCACCATGTGCAAGATTTAATTCCAAATGGATAAGGACCTCAATATAAGGCCAGACACTATAAAAACCTTATTTGAAAGGGTGGGGAACTCTTTCGAGCTGATTGGAATAGGCCAACATTTCCTATAGGAATCCAATAGCACAGTCAATACAACCAACACGCAACAGATGGGATCTTATGAAATTAAAAAGCTTCTGTTCAGACAAAGAGATTGTAACTTGAGCACAAAGGTAACCCACAGAATGGGAGAAAATCTTCACTAACCTTATATCTGATAGAACTCTATTATCCAGAGTACACAAAGAACTTAGAAAACTAAACACCAATAAACCAAATGGCCCAATTAAAAAATAGTCCTTGGAACTTAAAAGAAACTTTGCCAGGGAAGAAATCGAAATGTCTAACAAATATCTTAAACAGTGCTCCACATCCTTAGCCATCAGGGAAATGCAAATCAAAACCTCCCTGAGATATCATCTCACCCTGGTCAGGATGGCAAAAATCCACAACAAAAAAACACCAACAAATGCTGGAGACGATGTGGTGAGAAGTCAACTCGCTTACATTTTTGGTGGGAATGCAGGCTCATACAACTACTCTGGAGAGCAGTTTGGCGATTATTAAAAAGTTAAAGATTGAAATGCCATATGACCCTGCTATTCTACTTTTGGGAATAATCCACCATACAGCAAAAGCTCACCTCGATAGCACAAGCATGACCATGTTCATAGCAACACTGTTTACAATAGCAAAGTCATGGAATCAACACAAATGCCCAGCCGTTGACAAGTGAATAAGGAAAATGTACATTTATACAATGGAATACTACTCAGTCATGAAAAATGATGAATTAATGAAATAGATGGAATTAGAAACAATTATATTGAGTGAAGTGTCCCATACACAGAAAATTAAGCACTGTATGTACTCCCTAATAGGTGGCTCCTAGTACAAACCCACTTAGTGACACACAAAGACAAATCTCTGTAATACCTACAGTAATTGCGAAGATTATAAGCAGGGAGGGAAGTGGAAAGAGGGCCCCTCCAGAAACAAGGAGAGAGGGGATCATGCTAAAGCCCAGAAAATAGGCCACCATCATGGACTGCAAGTAAATAATGAGACATCCTTCCTGGTCACTTGCATCTTTATGGGGTATGATCTCACCAGAAAGGGAGGGCATAGAGTCTTGCTGATAGAAGGTAACCATTCTGCAAATTGGAGACTGCCCCCCCACAGTGGTCTCCTACTCTTAATCCATCTACCTTTGAATCTACTCTTATAATGTCTCTACTTTAACAGCCTTTTATCTCTGGCCACAGGGTGACATCCAGTACCCATCAGGATGGAGCCAAAGGCAGTTCATGAGCAGCAAAACTGAAAAAAAATCAACAAACCACAATTCAGAAAATCAGAGACTTTACTTCAACTACCTGAAACCACGCCAGCCTAATCTCTCCCCATCCGCTCAGAGAAATTGTGGAAAACTGGCGGTAAGATTGTAAGAGCCTAAAGATGGGGAGGAGGAATGATATGCAAGATACTCCACATAAGTTAGGGCCGAAGCAATCATAATAAGACTTCACATGACCTGCACAATGACCAACATATCACTGAATCTCCAAAGTCTGGATCACAGGCTCAACCATCCTTAGAGGCAAGTGACTAACAGCCACAGTAGTGTTCCTATACTAAAGGGGAACACAAAAAGAGCTGTAGACAATGCTACTGAGTCCTTACACCTCATTAGAGAGGAGGACCCAAAGGGAAGTTTGACATGCACACCAAAAGATGCTCCAGGAATTGGGGCGAGAGGGCACAGGGCGAAGGGGAGGAAGCAGGCAAGCGAAGGGGAAAGAGAAGGAAAGAGTAAGGGTATCCAGGGAGGGGTGAAGGGAGGGAGGGAAATGGGGTACTTGTCAACTTTATATGAGTGGAAATAATAAATAAAAATACGTAAAGAAAGAAAAGAAAAAAATATATATGTACTGATAAAATATTTTTCAAAAATATCATTTCTTTGGTTCATCAATGGATTGAAATAATAAAAGTAGTATGAAAAAGTTTTAAATACAATTTTGTCTCCTAATATCAGAATTTGTCAGAGTAAATCCCCAAAGGTTCGCCATCAAATACTCAGGAAAGACAGATATCACTTTCAAATTCCTGTGTTTTGACTTCCTAAGAACAAAAGCCATGAGACCCAGGACCTCAGTTAAGACAGTATTGACATGACTCGTTGAAGCCACTCCTGGGGACTATGCTTACTCTTCTTCAGCTGCTGTCTGCTACCCAGAAATCAAGATATCTATTGCTCACTTACAGATTTATTGACAAAACATTGACTTTTTCACTGTCCTTCATTTGAAACTGTGGCTCTTCCTCTGCATTTTCATTCATGATGCAACCACAAGGAATGTCAGCTCTGAAGAAGTGACAAATTGGAAAATCCATTGTTGTTGCAAACCTGGGACTGAGCTTATCAGTCTATTCATAAGGGTGTCACATCCATGATGTAATTTTCACTGTACCTGCAAGCATGGGTGCTCCATTTCCATAGCATTATCTCTTGGCAGTATGTCTATGTTTTGCAGAAGCATTTGATGTTTTGCATGGGCCACAGCATACACCCCATTGTATAAATCATAGCACTCATCATTCAGAGCCATGTGAAAACTGTGCTGTGGTAACCATTCCATGGAGGAGTTGGATGAGCAGTTGCTCAGTGCTTCATATCCAGACTCAAAGAGTGAACAGTTAAAATACATCCACCCCAACCATGACCAAAAAAGGTCTTGTGGCTCTGATGAAATTTTCAATAGTGGGATGTAATCTTTCAGATTTAAAATCTTTCCAGGGTGATGTGAAAAAATGAAATTCCCATGAAATGAGTCAAGGGTGAAAGCTTCCTTTCTTGTGTTGACATCAAATTGTGAGGTAGAAACCCAGATTCTCTGTATTCCCAAGAATTCCCATCTTCTAATACTCACTTCTAGAACAGAATCCATGTCCACAAAAACAACAACAACTTTTGCTGATGAAGCCATTATCTGGTTATAATACTTTTCAGCTTTTGCTTGGTATGACTTCATGTTATCTGGAATCTCATTCACAAAGGCTAAACAAACTCCATTATTTTGCATCTGCTCCCTCAATCTTAAGAGAAATTCAGTGCCCTGGTCATCATCAGAGAGGACCAGCCCCACCCAGGTCCATCCAAAATGAATCATCATTGAGACCATAGCAAGAGGGAGAAATGTGTCCTTTCGTGCCATTTGATACAGATGAGGAAAGTTGTCAAGGTCACTGAGAATGGGATGAAATGGCCCAAAGGTTATCTTAAAAAAAGAGAACACATGAAATCCAAGCAGAAGAGAACCTAACCTAGATCCTCAAAAATCACATCTGAATTTTGTTCAGAAATATATTTAATAAGAAAACAGTGTCATTATCCCATTCTTCATCTTTTATTTCTCCTAAGAACTTACACAAATTTTGGATGACTATTAATATTCTAGAAAATCCTTTTTTAATGCCTTCTTTCACTTTCCTAAAAAGTTTGTCAGCAATCTGCATTGAGAAGAATCACCCATAGACCCAGTCACCTTTAACTCTCCTTATTCATTCTGTAGAACAGAAGAAGACAGTGAAGCCTCCCAACCTCACCTGTAGATATTGAAGGGAATTCAGATGAACTGCCAAACTGGAAGACATTTTCCATGATGGTCCTGTAAATACCACGTCACAAAACTTGCTGTCATTACAAAAGTAATTAGAATACAGAAGAATATTTTCAGAAATATAAGTGAAATAATCACTAATTGAAAAGTCCGGATCACAACTAGTGATAAGAATGTGTAAATGTCATAGACACATTGGGTAAAATGCTGGGGTTTCTGTTTATTTCGTCAGTGGCCAAAAGTAAGGTGAGAGCCTGTTGGTATTTTCTGGAAGTCAACCTGAAAAGACAGCAAAGTATTCATTATATATGTTGTTCCCAATACAATAACCTACCATCAGATACAAAGAACAGTATATACTCAATGATATTTAGCCCTCAGATCCCGTTTTGGAAAATGTCACCCATTTGTGCTGATTTGTCCCCAGCACATCTTCCTGAGTGTCTAGATTTCATTCTCCAGTTGTTGAATAAACATATTGCCCCAAAACTATGGTACTTAGTTGGGTTAACCTTTGTACAGGCTTTGTTAATTACATGCTCTTCTTCCTTAGCACTGATAACAGCCAAATTTCAACACAGAATCCATTTCACACCGTGTCAGGATAAAACTGAAAGTCTACTAGTGTCCCAACTAATAAAGATCCTGTTTCTTTAGTCAGTTTCAGATGCTGAATGCATAGAACACAGTAGCATGAAGTGCTATGATATATCACTGAATATGATCAGTATCTATGAAAACAAATTGCAAAGGGCTGACCCTTTGTACAGGCTTTGGTAATCACATGCTCAAATGAACCATGAGCAGACATTTTGCTGTGGCCCATTGACAAGGAATTCAAGTGAGTGTTTGAAACATCTTTCAAGGAAAATGACTGTGTATTCAATGAAATGGACCATGGAACTGGAAGGAGAACTAAGAAAGAAGATTTCCTCTTTTGGCTTGCAGCTGTGTTATGTAGAGTGTAGGAAGGAAAAAAAAAAGCCTAATGCAGTGCAGAGTGTTTATATGTAGTGTTTCTGCATGTTGAACTAAATCTTTACTCATTCCCAGAGTGTAGTTTGGCAGAATGGGACAGAACACTTAGAAAGTGTCCATCAACATACTTCACTCTCTCTCTCTCTTTCTCTCCTCTCTCTCTCTCTCTGTCTCTGTGGTGGGGGGACTAGGGGGTTCCGAGTGAGTATGCCTGTGGAGGTACAAGGATGACAAAGGAATCACTCAGCATTGCTCTACGTCCTTATTGCTTACTTTTATTGTTTACCAGAATCTACTTTCAAGGTCTGAAATTGCAAGCTACCTCCATTACCATATGGCATTTTTGTAAGGAATCTGGTTATCTATAGTCAGTTCCTTATTCTTGGGAGGCAAAAGCTATAATCCCTTAGCTAACTCCTCAGCACTCAAAGTACCTGTAATAAATTGTTCATGATGGTAAACTGAAAGTAAAGTGAATGAAAAAGCCACTTACCTTAGTACCTCATCGACATTTAAATTATATTCTGATCCAGGGAACACAGTTATTTCATAGTAGAAATAACAGTTGTAAAGATCATCTCTATCCTTGTCTCCTTCCTGCTTCATTCTCCAGTAGCAACTGCCTCCCATCTCACTGCACCAGAAAAAAGGATGTTTCAAAAGCAGGAAGACAAACATCAACCTCAGCATCTTTTTCTCGTCTTCCAGAATGTCAGTTTCAGTCCAAAATGAACCTGTAACATCCAAGAGATGAGTATATGACACATGTGTATTCATGCCTGTGTCTGCTTTTTTTATTTCTGTAGCTTGTGGGAGATGCAACCAAAATCTTTCCACTATTTATGTCTAGCTCATACCACCTGCTCTAAAATACATTAGAAACAGTACCCTAGGGCTAAGCACCTGGCATCCATAACCAGGTGACAAACAGGATGCAAACTTGTTGTGACCATTGCCTCTTCTTGCCTCAGGTGCCATGAGTTCATTGCTGGCTGTGCCCCAGGTGAGGTGATCTGTGACAGAAAAAGTGCCAGGTCTGTGTCAACAAGCTCATTCTGTAAGTGGGACTTGACATCATGTAAGTGGGTTTCATCAGAGAATCTGAAGTTAAGTTTTGAGAGAAAGGGTCACAAAGGACACATGTAGTCAGAACTTTGGGAAACACATGCAGCATTGAGTGCTCCACTGTCCCAGATAAATGAAATCCAGCATGTACCATAATATTTTCTGCGTGATCCATGTGTCATTCCATAGACTTCCCAATAGCTGCACTTGTCCCACATAACCTGGAAAACAAGAATCATGCTAAATGCAGACATTTCCAGAGCCTTTTCCAGATGACCTTCACATTGTGTGCTCTCACCAGTGCTAGTCACTTATATTCACACCTCAGATTATAAATAAAAAAATAGGCCACGTTCAGTGTCAACTGTTACCACAAAGTGATTGACTTAACTATGTTTTATCCTTAATGAGATCATTGTATTAAATGACACAGGCTTGGCAAGTAATAATTTACCAGGACAAAACGTTCAATCCTCTATTTGTTTTCTATTTACATATATAAAATACAATTTGCACAATCAAGGCACAAGTAGGTGAGTTAACTAGTGATAAAATATTTCTTGGGCCATGGACAGAAAATAATGTGTTTTATGTGATTGCACAGAAGAAAAAAGGAAGCAAGCAACCGCTAAGTGTATGCAATTGTGTATGTTGTGGTGTGTGTGAGTGTGGGGGGTGTGTGTGTGTGTGTGTGCATGTGTGTGTGTGTGTGTGTATACCAGAGAATACTTGAATGTCTGTGCTTGTAGAGGGCGAAGGGTATGGTGGGGAATTGTCTTAGATAACCCTATGGCTTTACTGCTCTGCTCTTGGATTTTTCACACTCCACAGTCCAAGGTTGGAATTACTGGACACCACCATTTCAGTCCCACTTTATTCCATTTGATTCCAAGTATCTGAACTCAACTCCTTCTGCTTGTGAGGCAGAGGCTTAAACCCCTGAAGCTTTTCTCCAAACCTGTCTATTTTTTTTCGGAAGACACTGATCCCATGTATAGGATTCACACTTGTGGCTCCCAGGTGAAGCTAATTAGTTCTCAAAAATATCACTTTTATTCATTTTATTACATGAGGAGCTTTAGATACAAAATAAATATTTTCAAGAAAATCCAGCATTTAGTGCACACTTAGTCACTATTATCACAGACTGTGAGTAGAGTCTTAATCTGCAAGAACCCAATGTTCTCTGTATAGGCTAAGATACCATTTTTTAAGCTGACAGTTGTGAAATGAAATTTTTATTGAGAATTTTGCATATGCTAATAAAATGAGTTCATGTTCTTGCCCCATCCCTCTCCTCTCCTAACTTTCTTGTGCACCCTCACCTCCCTTCACCTATCCAGTTATGTCTCCCCCACCTTCTATCCCTCCACATGTGTAGATAACAGGTTCCATCTGGAGTATCTGTGGTAGATCTGGGTGACCAGCTCTTTGTGGTAGTATATGTGACTCTTCAGGGGACAAGCTCACAATTGAGGAGTCTCCCATTTTGTGATATAGCACCTGCCAAAGAGATTTTTTTTGGTGCTTTTAAAACTGTTGTTGCAAAATGGGATCTAAGGATTTGAACTTAGGACCTTGTGTTGGGTATGCTTTTCTGGTATTGGTGTTATTTCCTAGATGAGGCTATTAGATTATTAGTACATCAATTAAGTCAGGTTTAATAGACAGGGAATGAATATTAATATGTTAGTGCACTTTTATGGTTTACTTTTTTGTCGATATGTGAGGGTGAATGGTATAGACCCTGAAGTTGTGTGGGTTGTTGGTTGGCTTCATGGAAATGATAAACTAAAGTGACAAATATTTGAGAGGAACTAGTTGGTAAAAATATCTTACTTATCTTTGAGCTGGATATGAAGATTCTCTCCCATGAGACTGGCCTCAGGCACTGGGTAAAGGCCCTAGGCCATGCAACAGGGCCAAGGTAATCTGCATGCCCCACTAGCTACTTTGCCCTTCTGCTAGGACCAGACCAGGGCAGAATCCCTGCTCCTCAGTATTCAACAGAGTCCAGAGAAAACTCAAGAAAAGCACAAGGGGGCAAACAACATACAGATGAAGTCCTCTAAAATCATCCAGTCTCATGGTAGAGAATCTTCACTTCCAGCTCAAAGATAAGTAAGATATTTTTACCAACTAGTTCCTCTCAAATATTTGTCACTTTAGTTTATCATTTCCATGTAGCCAACCAAAAGCCCATACAACTTCAGAGTCTCTACCATTCACTCTCACATATCAACAAAAAAGTAAACCAAAAAAGTGCACTAGCATACTGATCTTCATTCCCTGTCTACTAAACCTGACTTAATTGATGTACTAATAATCTAATAGTCTCATCTAAGAAATAACACCAATACCAGAAAAGCATACCCGACTCCAGGTCAAACACAAGTAATAAATGCTCAAGTCTAGTAATACTATCTAATTCAGTTCAGTCAAAAACACACAGAAAGAAAAAACAAGGTCATCAGAGATAAAACAGAAATGCCCAGGTCACAGCGCAAATCCATGAGAAACAGAAACCAAGACAAGAAATCTCCTACTGAAAGAATTAATCTCATAATGATGGATGCCAACCAGAACAAACTCACATAAATTAGCCACGAAATACATATCTAAGAGAATGATTTTCAAAACCTGGTCTTTATTATGAGCAGTACCATGAAAGACGAAATTGCGGAGGAGTGAAATAACTGCATCAACCACTTTGAACAGGAAACACAACAGACACTTGGAGGTGATGAGAAAAATAGTTCTAGAAACAAAAATAGGCATACAGCAGTTAAAACACTCTCAAGCAGAATTTTCAATTGAACTGAAATACAAGTTATCTTCAAACCAGAACTCAAGACAGAGTCTTATCAACAGAACTAATGAAGCAGAAAATGGAGTATCAGATATTGATGACAAAGAGAATGAACTAACCAGCTCAATGAAAGAGGTTGTTAAAGTCAAAAAGATATTTGAGCAGAATATTCAGGAGTAATGGGACACCTTGAAGAAGCCTAACATGTGCATTTATGGAATACCCAAACAAGAGTCCCAATATACCTCACCCGAGAAAATTTTCCAAATTATCATAAAGGAAAACTTTCCTCATCTAAAGAAAGAGAGTCCCATCCAAATACAAGAGGCATTCTTCACCTCAATCTGATATGACCAAAATAGTAATTTGCTATGATAAATAATACCAGACAAAGGAAATGTGCTGAGAGCCTCAAGGGAAAAAAGTCACTTTTAAAGGTAAACCTATTAAAATAACAAATGACTTTTCAATGAAAACAGTAAAATCCAGAAGAGTTTGGTGAGAAGTACTTCCAGTATTGAATGAGCACAAATATCAACTCAGACTAATATACCCAGCAAAACAATCAGAACGATTGAGGATGAAAGAAAAATTTCCAGCACAAAAACAACTTGAGGCTTACATGACCACCAAACCAGGCTGTCAAAAAATGCTAGAAAACTATTCAGGCTTGAAGAAAAGAACAAGCATTTCCAGGAGGATGGACAGGAAGTACAATACCAACAAAACTACAAATCAAATAACACATTTATGAAAGCCAGTAAACACAAAAAGTGTCAGGAATTAAAAGTAATTACTCCATTCTAACACTAAATGTAAATGGAATTAACTCACCAATCAAAAGTCACAGATCACAAACATGGATTAGATATTACAACCCATCCATCTTCTGCTTTCAGGAAACACATCTAACCAAAAAAGATAGGCACATTCTAAAAGTAAAGGCTGGTCAAAAATTCTGCAAGCTAATGGAACCAGGAAACAAGTAGAAATTTATGCTATCTGACATAATGGGCTTTAAAACAAAGAATCATAAAAGAAAAAATTATACTGAGAGAAGTGTCCCAGACACAGAAAATAAAGTATCATATGTACTCCCTAATAGGTGGATCCTAGTACCAAACCCACTTAGTGACATACTCAACTATTAATCTCTGTAATACCTAGAGTAATTGCAAAGATTATAAACAGGAGGGATGCAGAAGGAGGGGCCACCAGAAACAAAGAGCGAGGGGATCATGTTACAGCAGAGAAAACAGACCACCACCAAGGACTGCAAGTGGGTAATGTGACATCTGGTTAAGTTCACAGACTTTCCTTCCTGGTCACTCGCAACTGAGGAGGTTTGATATCACCAGTCAGGGACAGCATAGAGACTAGCAGATAGAAGGTTACCATCCTGCAAATGGGAGACTGACCCCCCCATCACCATGATCTCCTACTCTTATTCCATCTACCTTTGAATCTACTCTAATAGTAAGACTCTATTTTAACAGCCTTTTATCTCTGGCTAGAAGGAGACATCCAATATCCATCAGGATGGAGACAAGGGAGGTGTAGAAACAGCAAAACTGAAAAAAAAACCATAATTCAGAACATCAGAGACCCTACATTAATCACCTGGAACCAGACCAGCCTAATTGCTCCCCATCATAAAGCTCAGCAAATTTGCAGAAGAGGGGGCAGTAAGATTGTAAGAGCTTAAAGATGGGGAGGAGCAATGATAGGCAAGATACTCCACACAAGTTAGGGCCGAAGTAAACGTAATAAGGCTTTGAATGACCTGCGCAATGATTGGCATAGCATTGACCCCTCCAAAGTCTAGTATGCCCCCCCAAGTCTAAAATGGATCACAGGAACTAGGATCCTTAGAAGCAAGGGCTTTACAGTACAATAGTGTCCCTATACTAAAAGGGAACACAAGAAAGGGCTCTAGGCAATGCTACTGAGTCCTCACACCTCATCAGAGAGGAGGACCCAGAAAGAAGTTTGACATTCACACTAAAAGATACTCTAGGGAGGGGGGAGGGGCCATTAGGAGAAAGGGAGTGGGAGGGAAAAGAAGGGGGAAAGGGGGGAAGGAGCAAGGGAGTTCGGGGAGGGAGGGAAGGAGGGGACTGGGGTGCCTATTAAGTTTGTATGAGTGGAAAAAATAAATTAATTAATTAAAAAATAAAGAATATCATGAGAAATACAGAAGGGTACTACATTGTAGTCACAGGTGCAATTCACCAAGAAAACTACACAATACTGAACATATGTCCACCTAATAAGGGCTCCTCCACATTCATTAAGCAAGCATTGCAACGTCTACACCAAGAAATCAATTCCAAAATAATAGGAACTGGGGAATTCAATACAACCCTCTCAATGTGGTACAGATCAACAGGTCAAAAAATTAATAGGCGCTGGGGTCCTTAGAGGCAAGGGATTAACAGCCACAGTAGTGTTCCTGTACTAAAGGGGAACCTCATCAGACAGGAGGACCCAAAGGGAAGTTGAGATGCAAACCAAAGAATGCTCCAGGAATGGGAGGGGGTCACTGGAAGAAAGGGAGAGAAGAGGAGAAATGAAGGGGAAAAAGGGGAAGGGAGCAAGGGGATTCAGGGAGGGGAAGAGGGAGGGAGGGGAATGGGATACTTATCAACTTTGTATGAGTGGAAGAAATAAACAAAAAAAGAAAAAAAAACCTTAATAGAGACACATTGGAACTTAATCAAACCCATAGTGATATGGACCTTACAGATGTCGATGGAACTTTCCATCCATGCAGCAAAGAATATACATTTTTCTCAGCAGCTCACAAAGCTTTCTCCAAAATAGACCACATACTGGGCCACAAAACCAATCTCTGCATATACAGGAAAGCTAAAAATTTTAGCCTGTACCCTATCAGACACGATGTTCTGAAGGTTGACTTGCACAACACAACAAACAGCAGAAAATACTTCTAGGCTCTTATCCCACACAAATGAAAATTTTGATCACATGAAACCTTGTATGTGAGTATTCATCATAGCTCAAATCTTGAAGCAACCTATCAGTTCTTCAGTGGATTAGTGTTTCCGTCAACTGTGTAACACCCCAACTATGGGATAATATTCAACAACACAAACAAAGAAAACATTAGCATATGCCTCGATTTGGGTGACCTTCTTCAAAATTATGTCCAATGGAAAAATAAATAAATTAGGACTATCCTCTATAATCCCATTTACTAACGTCATAGGAATAAGATCAGAGAAACGTGGATTCTGGGTAAAGGAATGAGTGGGTATGGAAGGAAGTGGCTATGACTACAGAAGGACACAAGTGGAAATTTGTGGTGATAGAGCTGCCTTTGATTCTGACTATCAATATTAATATGGTCGTGGTGATGTACAGTAGATTTGTGTAATGCTATGACTATCAGCAACTAGATGATTGTCTTGGAATTGCTCTGGAATTTCTTTTTTTTTTAAGCAGTTTCGTCATATTTTATCAGCAACATGCAGAGTAACTGCAATATAATTCTTCATCTCCCCTCCAGACTCCCTCCTATTTTCAAATGCCCAATCCTCTTAGGTCCTCTTAGATCTCTCCCTCCCTCCTTTCCTTCTTTCTTTCCATCCGTCTTTTTTTTTATTATTTCAGCTCATACAAACTTATTAGGTACACCAGTTCCCTCCCTCCCTCCTCCTCCCCCCTGTACCCCCTGCTCCCCCTCCCCACCCTCTCCCTCCCCATCCCCCAGTGCCTCCCACCCCAATTCCCAGAGAGTCCTTTCTTGTGCATGTCTGATTTTCCTCTGGGCCCTCCTCTCCGATGACGTACAAGGACCCAGTGGCCTTTCCCGAACCCTTTCCCGTGTTCCTCTTAGGTATAGGAACACTGCTGTGGCTGCCAATCCTTTGCCTCCAAGGATCTTGGTGCCTTTAGCAGATGCTAGACTTTGTGAGGTCAACAGTGTGTTGGACAATGCGCAGGGCATGCAAAGTCCAATTATGATTGCTTCAGCCCTAACTAGTATAGAGTATCTTACATATCATTGCTCCTCCCATCCTTATGCTCTTACACTCTTACTGCCCCCTCTTCCGCAAATTTCCCTGAGCTTCAAGATGGGGAGAGACTAAGCTGGCCTAGTTCTAGGTGGTTGATATAGAGTCTCTGAAGTTCTGGATTGTGGTTTGTTGATTTTCTTTTGCAGTTTTGCTGCTCCTGCAATGCCCTTCACTCCATCCTGGTGGGCATTGTATGTTACCCCCTGGCCAAAGACAAAAAGCTGTTAGAGTCTTGTGATAAAAGCACATTCAAAGGTAGATGTAATAAAAGTGGGAAACCACAGTGAGGGAGGGGTCTATCACCCATTTGCAAAATTGTTACTTTTATCCGCCAGACTATATGCCCTCCTCTTCTGGTGAGATCACACCCCCTCAGTAGTAAATGATCAGGAACAAAAGTCTGTGAAGTTAATCAGATGTCTCATTACTTATTTGGGTCCTTGGTGGAGGCCTATTTTCCCTGCTGTAACATGGTCCCTTCTCTCCTTCTTTCTGGTGTGGCCCTCCTACCCCATCCCTCCTGTTCATAATCCTTGGAATTACTGTCTCTAGGTGGGCTGGGTGGGTTTGGTACTAGGAGCCACCTATTAGGGAGTACATACGGCGCTTAATTTTCTAGGTCTGGGATACTTCACTTAATATAATTGTTTCTAATGACATCCATTTCCCAGCAAATTCCAGTAATTCATCATTTTTGATGGCTGAGTAGTACTCCATTGTATAGATGTACCACAGTTTCCTTATCCACTCATCAACTGTTGGACATTTGGGCTGATTCCATGACTTTGCTATTGTAAACAGTACTGCTATGAACATGGTCGTGCTTGTGCTATCGAGGTGAACCTCTGCTGTATGGGCGGTTATTCCCAAAAGTGGAATAACAGGGTCACATGGCATTTCAATCTTTAATTTCTTTAAGAATCTCCAGACGGCTCGCCAGAGTGGCTGTATGAGCCTGCATTCCCACCAGCAATGTAGGAGAGTTCCCCTCTCTCCACATCCTCTCCAGCATTTGTCATTATTAGTATTGTGGATTTTTGCCATCCTGACCGGGGTGAGATGATATCTCAGGGAAGTTTTGATTTACATTTCCCTGATGGCTAAAGAAGTGGAGCATTTTTTAAGATATTTGTGAGACATTTTAATTTCATCCCTGGTAAAGTTTCTTTTAAGTTCCAGGGCCCATTTTTTAATTGAGCCATTGGTTTCCTTGGTGTTTAGTTTTCTAAGTTCTTTGTGCACTCTGGACAATAGAGCTCTATCAGATATGTGGTTAGTGAAGATTTTCTCCCATTCTGTGGGTTGCCTTTGAGCTCGCGTTACAATCTCTTTATCTGAACAGAAGCTCTTTAATTTCACAAGATCCCAACTGTTGAGAGTTGGTAGCAGTGACTGTGCCATTGGATGTCTGTTTAGGAACTGTTGCCCTAGCCCAATCAGCTCGAGGGAGTTCCCTATCCTTTCAACTATGATTTTTATAGTCTCTGGCCTGATATCAAGGTCCTTGCTCCATTTGGAATTAAGTCTTGTACATGGTGACAAGTACGGGTCCAGCTTTAATCTTCTGCATGTGGAGATCCAGTTTTGCCAGCACCACTTATTGAAGATGCTGTTCTTTTTCCATTGGATTCTTTGGGCCCCTTTGTCAAAGACCAAATGGCTGTAACTTTGTGGGCTTATATCTGGGTCTTCAATCCTTATCCATTGATCTGTGTGTTTATTTTGGAGCCAGTACCAGGCTGTCTTTACAACTATGGATTTGTAGTATAGACTAAGGTTTGGTATGGTTATACCTCCAGCTGTGTTTTTGTTACTCAGGATTGTTTTTTTTTCTATTTATATCTTTTTTTATTAAAAATTTAATTATACATTTTAAAAATTTTTACCAGTTCCCTCCCTCCCCCCTCCTCCCCCCGAACCCCCTCGTCCCCCTCCCCTTCCCCCAGTGCCTCCCCCCCATTCCCAGAGAGTCCTTTATTGTGTACACCTAACTCTCCACTGGGTCCTCCTCTCCGATGACATATAAGGACCCAGTGGCATTTCCATAAGCCCTTTCTCATGTTCCCCTTAAGCATAAGATCACTACTATAGCTGTCAATCCCTTGCCTCCAGGGGTCTCGGTGCCCTTAACAGATGCTAGGGCAACAGTGCGCTGGACATTGCGCAGGGCATGCAAAGTCCCATTATGATTGCTTTGGCCCCAACTATTGTTGAGAATCTTGCAAATACTCAGGATTGTTTTTGCTATCCTGGGTCTTTTGTGCCTCCATATGAACTTTGAGATTGTTTTGTCAACTTCTTTGAAGAATTGCCTTGGGATTTTGATTGGTATAGCATTGAGTCTGTATATTGCCTTTGGTAGGATGGTCATTTTCACGATGTTGATTCTGCCAATCCAGGAACAAGGGAGGTCTTTCCACCTTCTGGTGTCTTCTGCTATTTCTTTCTTTAGGGTTTTAAAGTTTTCATTGTAAAGGTCTTTTACCTCCTTGGTTAGGTTTATACCAAGGTATTTCATTTTTTTAGGGGCTATAATAAATGGTATTGTTTCTCTCAAGGCTTTTTCACTTCTTTCATTCTGGGCATATAGGAAGACCCCTGATTTTTGCACATTTATTTTGTATCCTGCCACCCTGCTGAACTTCTCAATTAGTTCCAGGAGCTTCCTGGTGGAGTTTTTGGGATCACTCAGGTATAAGATCATGTCATCTGCAAATAGGGATAGCTTGACTTCTTCCTTGCCGATTTGAATCCCTCTTATGTCCCTTTCTTGTCTTATGGCTTCAGCTAAGACTTCAAGTACAATATTGAATAGAAGTGGTGAGAGTGGACAGCCTTGTCTAGTTCCTGATCGAAGTGGGAATGCTTCCAATTGTTCCCCATTGAGCATAATCCTTGCTGTGGGCTTGTTGTATACAGCTTTTATTATATTGATAAAGGTTCCTTCCATTCCTACTGTCTCTAGCGTTTTGATCATAAAAGGCTGTTGGATCTTGTCAAAAGCTTTTTCTGCATCTATCGAGAGTATCATGTGGTCTTGGACTTTGGACTGGTTTACATGATGAATTACATTTATTGATTTGCGTATGTTGAACCAACCTTGTGTGCCGGGGATGAAGCCTACTTGGTCCCCGTGAATGATCTTTTTAATATGTTTTTGAATCCGATTTGCTAAGACTTTGTTGAGAATCTTTGTGTCTGTGTTCATCAGGGAGATCGGCCTATAGTTTTCTTTTTTAAGTGAATCTTTATTAGGTTTTGGGATTAAAACGATATTAGCTTCATAGAAAGAATTTGGTAGTGTTCCCTCCTTTGCTGTTTGATGGAACAGTTTAAGGAGTATTGGTGTTATTAACTCCTTAAATGTCTGGTAGAACTCTGTGCTGAATCTATCTGGTCCAGGACATTTTTTGGTGGGAAGATTTGAGATTACTTCCTCAATATCCTTATATGTTATAGGACTATTTAAATAATTCACAACTTCCTGATTCAATTTAGGTAAGTTGTGTTTACTTAGAAATTCATCCATCTCTTTTGTGTTGTCAAACATCACAGAGTATAAGTTTTTGAAATATGATGTTATAATTCTCTGGATTTCTTGGGTATCAGTAGTGATAACTCCATGTTCATTTCTAATTTTGTTAATTTGGGTTTTCAATCTCTTGCTTTTGGTTAGTTTAGCTAGGGGTGTATCAATCTTGTTGATTTTTTCAAAGAACCAGCTTTTTGATTGGTTGATTTTTTCTATCGTTTTCTTAGTCTCGATTTCAGATATTTCTCCCCTTATTTTGCTAATCTCTTCTCTTCTACTGCTTTTGGGATCAGATTGCTCTAGTTTCTCTAAAGCTTTAAGCTGCATTGTTAAGTTGTTTATTTCTGATGTTTCCATTTTTTTGACGTAGGCATTAAGAGCTATGAACTTACCTCTTAGAACAGCTTTCATTGTGTCCCAGAGATTTTGGTAAGTTGTATTTTCGTTATCATTCATTTTCAGGAAATCTTGAATTTCCTTTGTAATTTCTTCCTGAATCCAGTTCTCATTCAGCATCATAGTGTTAAGTTTCCAGGATTTAGTGTATTTTCTCTTGTTTGATGTGTTGTGGATGTCCAGCTTTAGGCCGTGGTGGTCTGATAGGGCACAGGTTAGAATTTCAACTTTCTTGTATATGTGTAGATTCATTTTGTGGCCCAATATGTGATCTATTTTGGAGAAAGTTCCGTGTGCTGCTGAGAAAAATGTGTATTCTTTGGTGCGTGGGTGAAAAGTTCGATAGAGATCTGTAAGGTCCATTTCTTTCAGGGTTTGATTAAGTTCCAAAGTGTCTCTGTTAAGCTTTTGACCTGTTGATCTATCCCATGTTGAGAGGGCGGTGTTGAAGTCCCCAAGAATTATCGTTTGGGGATTGATTTCTTGCTTTAGACGCTGTAGGGTTTTCTTTATGAATGTGGAGGGGCCCGTATTGGGTGCATATATGTTCAGTATTGTGAAGTCTTCCTGGTGAATTGTACCTGTGACTAAAATGTAGTATCCATCCGTGTCTCTTATAATTTTCTTTGGTTTGAAGCTCACTTTGTCTGATAGCATAATGGCTACCCCTGCCTGTTTTCTCCTTCCATTTGCATGTAGAATTGTTGACCAGCCTTTTATTTTTAGAGCATGCCTATCTTTTGTGGTGAGATGGGTTTCCTGTAGGCAGCAGATTGATGGATTGTGATTTTTAATCCAAGTTTGTAATCTGTGTCTCTTGATCGGTGAATTAAGTCCATTAACATTTAGTGTTATAATGGAGAAACTATTGTTAATTTATTTTGTTTATTTATTTATGTTTAGTAGCTTTTATAAGTATATTGCTTCGTTTGTAATGATGTTATACTTGCCTTCTGTTCTCCTGGATATGCCTGTTTTTTTCTTCACGCTTGAGTATCATTTCTAGCATTTTTTGAAGGCCTGGTTTGGTGGACATGTATCCCTTCAAGTTGTCTTTGTGCTGGAAAATTTTTCTTTCTCCCTCGATCATGACTGATAGTTTTACAAGGTAAATCAGCCTGGGTTGACATTTTTGCTCATGCAATACTTGAAGTATGTCTCTCCAAGCTCTTCTTGCTTTTACTGTTTCGACTGAGAAGTCATTTGTTATTTTAATAGGTTTACCTTCAAAAGTGACTTGTTTTTTCTCCCTTGAAGCTCTCAGCCCCAGTTCTTTATCTTGAATGTGGAGTGTTTTAACTATTATTTGCCGTGGGGTGCTTCTATTTTGGTCGTATCTGTTAGGGGTGTGGAATGCCTCTTGTATATGGATGGGCCTCTCTTTTTTTAGATGAGGAAAGTTTTCCTTGATGATCGTTTGAAAAATTTCCTCAGGGGTGGTATTTTGAGATTCTTGCTCTGGTATTCCATGAATACGCATGTTAGGCTTTTTCAGGGTGTCCCATATCTCTTGGATATTTCTCTCAAGTATCTTTTTGGCTTTAACAACCTCTTCCATTGAGCCGGTTAGTACTCCCACTTTATCTTCAAGGTCTGAAATTCTGTTTTCTGCTTCATTAGTTCTGTTGATAAGACTCTCTGTGGCGTTCTGGGTTGAAGATAACTTGTCTTTTAGCTCAGTTTTAAACTCTGCTTGAGTTTGTTTTAACTGCTCTATGCCACTTTTTGTTTCTTGCACTGTTTTTCTCAACTCCTCCAGATGTCTGTTGTGTTCCTCTTCAAAGCGATTGATTCGATTATGTAATTCCTCCCGGATTTCCTCTTTCATAGTATTGAACATGGTAATGATCATATTTTGAAAGTCTTTATCCTGGGTGGGGCTTTCTTGGCCTTTTTCCGTGGGTTTGTTCTTGTTGGAGTCTAACATTATGGGATTAATTTCTTCAGTGGGAAATTTGTTTACTTGATTGTTGCTTCTCATGGATTTGCACTTTGACTTTGGCATTGTCATTTTAACTCTTATGATCTCTCAATTTCACTAAACTGAATTATTTGGACTGGGGTCCTGGTGGGCGGGGCGGGCGGAGACTTACCTAGGTCGTGGGGTGAGGCCCGGCTGGACCGCGCGCGTCCGGACCAGCGGAGCAGGGTGGGGTGCAAAGGGGGAATGGGGGCGACGGCGTGGAGCTATTTAACCCGAGGGCAGCTGGGGCGGGGCCGGGCGCAGGGGGAGGTCCTCCTCGTCCCTCGGCCCTGCGCGCGCTGCTCCGGCTGGATGGTGGGAGTCGGAGCCGGGTCCCTGTGGGCCGACCTGGGTTCCTGGTGGGCGGTGCGCGTGGGGGGGGGGACTTACCACCTAGGGCGCGTGGTTGAGACCCTGCTGGACTGTGCGCGCGTGTCTCGGCCGGCGGAGCGGGGTGGGGTGCAAAGGGGGGCTGCTCTGTAATTTCTTATGTACAATTATATTAAGAGACTATTTTAGAAAGGGAGCCCAGCTATTAACCTAATTCACAGTAGCAAATTGATCTTAATTTGATAATAAAGGCAAACCTCGACTTTGCTTAATTCACTCCTCCCAGTTTGACCATCCTTCTCACTCTCCTCGGGTTTTTTCTTATTTTCATAGTGTGCAATAATTATATCATTACATCTTATAAAATCAGTCATTACGAATGTAAACTTACCTGTTAGTAAGTTTTTAAATAAGCTTCTATGTAATGAGGATTTAAAGTACAATGCACTGCTATTCTAAACACAGTAGAAAAAACTAAAATTGAGCACATAAGCACTAAGGGTTGAAAAGAATACAGGAGAAAAGGATTAAAGTATTACCAATGGAAGCATGATACAGCAAAGACAACTTTGGAAAATAGTTTCTTTAAACACAAGCACAGAAAAACTAAATCTGGCCATTCCAGGCATAGGTATTTTCATAAGAGAAAAGAAAACACAGACAAACATGAAAACTTCCACATGAATGTACATAGCTGCACCCACGGATCTCTTGCCAAATGTAAGAACACAAATATGAAGTTTCCCTTCTATACATGGCAATTTACATGAAATGTATTCAATCTAAAGGTATAAGACACATCAATGATCAGCTGAGGATACAAACATGCAGGGCCTGCCATCTAGAGAAGGAAGAAAGGACAAACTACCAAAAGGATGAAGAATGAAGAATGATATATATGCTGTCCATTTTAACTGTAATAAAGATTTCACAGCTCAAAAAAAAAAACAAACAGCAGAAAATATACTAACTCTTGGAAAATAAACTCTATGATACTGAATAAGAATTGGGTTCAGGAAGAATCATGAAGGAAATTCAAGATTTCCTAGAAGCAATCAATAATGAAAATACAACATATCAACATTTCTGGGACACAATGAAAGCTGTCCTAAGAGGTTACTTTATAGCTCTTAATGCCTAGAGCAAATAATAGAAACATCACAAATAAATAATTTAACAATGCAGCTTAAAGCTTTAGAGACACAAGAGTAATCTGATCCCCAAAGGAGTAGAAGAGAGGATATTAGCAAAATCAGGGGAGAAATATCTGAAACTGGGATAAGGGAAATGATACAGAGAATCAACGAGTCAAAAGGCTGGTTCTTTAAAAGAACTCAAAAAGATTGATACACCTCTAGCTAAATTAACCAAAAGGAAGAGAGAGAAAATACAAATCGAAAAAATTAGAAATGAAAATGTAGTTTTCACTACTGATACCCAAGAAATTCAGAGAAGTATAAGGTCATATTACAAAAACTTGTAATAGGTGAAATTTGATAACACAAAAGAAATTGATGAGTTCCTAAGTAAGCACAACTAACCTAAATTGAATCAGGAAGTTTGAATTATTTAAATAGTCCTATACCATATGAGGAAATCTATGAATTAATCTCAAATCTTCCCACTAAAATCTGTCCTGGACCAGATGGATTCAGCACAGGTTTCTACCAGAAATTTAAGGAACAACTAACACCAATACTCCTTAAACTGTTCCATCAAATTGCAAAGGAAGGAACACTGCCAAATTCACGCATTGAAGCTAATATTATACTATCCCAAAGCCTAATAAAGATACACTTAAAAAGAAAACTATAGGCCAATGTTTTTAATGAAAACAGATTCAAAGATTCTCAACAAAATCTTAGCAAATCAGATTCAAAAACATCAAAAAGGTCATTCACACAAGGTTGGTTCAACATATGCAAATCAATAAATGCAATCCACTATGTAAACAAATCCAAAGTGCAAGACCACAACATACTCTCCATAGATGCAGAAAAAGCCTTTGACAAGATTCAACCTTTTTTTTTTAATTATCAAAATCCTAGAGACAGTTGGAATGGAAGAAAAGTTTTTCAACATAATACAGTCTGTATAAAACAAGCCAATAGTAAGATTATAACCAATGGGGAAAAACTTGAAATATTCCTCCTTTAATGAGGAAGTAGACAAGGCTATCCACTCTCACTCTATTCATTATTGTTTTTGAAGTCTTAGCTGGAGACATAAGACAAGAGAAGGGGATAAAAGGGATTCAAACAGCAATGAAAAACATAAGTTATCTCTATTTGCAGATGACATGTTTGTATATATAAATCATCCTAAAAACTCTACCAGGAATCTCCAGGAACTTCTACAGAAATTCATTAAAGTAACAGGTTACAAGATAAACGTGCAAATATCAGTGGCTTTCCTATTTGCCCAGGATGAATAATGTGAAAAAACCCTAAAAGAAATAATTCCATTTACTATAGCTCCTATAAAAATGAAATATCTTGGCATAAACCTTACCAAGGAAGTAAGAGACCTTTACAGTGAAAACTTTAAAAACCTAAAGAAAGAACATGTAGAAGACACCAGAAGGTGGAGAAACCTCCCATGTTCATGGATTGGCAGAAACAGCATCATAAAAATGACCATCCCACCCAAAGCAATAACAGATTCAATGCTATACCAATCAAAATCCACAATCAATCCTTTAAAGAAATTGACCAAACAATCTCTAAATTCATATGGAAGCACAAAAGATCCAGAAGAGCAAAAACAATCCTGAGTAACAAAAACAGTGCTGGAGGTATATCCATATCAAATAATCTATACTACAAATGCATAGTAATGAAAACACCCTGGTACTGGCTCCAAAATAGACATGTAGATCAATGGATAAGGGTTGAAGGCAAAGATATAATCCCACACAATTAAAGCCATTTGATCTTTAACAAAGGAGTCTAAAAAATCCAATGGAAAAAGATTAGCATCTTCAAGAAACAGTGCTGGCAAAACTGGATGTCTACATGCAGAAGATTAAAATTGGACCTGTACTTGTCGCCATACAAAAAAAATTATTCCAAATGAATCAAGAACCCAATTTAAAAATGGACCAGTAAACTCAAAAGAAAATTTTACAGGTATGAAATTGAAATGTCTAAGAAATATCTTAAAATATGCTCTACATCCTTAGCCCTCGGGGAAATGGAAATCAAAGCTTTGCTGAGTTATTTTCTCACCCAGGTCAGGATGGCAGAAATACAAAATACAAAACACCAAATGCTGGAAGGGAACTCTCCTACATTGCTGATGAGAATGCAGGCTTACACAACCACTGTGGCGATCCACCTGGTGATTTTTTTTAAAAAAGTTAAAGATTATAATGCCATATGATGCTGCTATACCACTTCTGGGAATAATCCCCCATAAAGCAAAAATTCACCTCAATGACACAAGCACAACTATGTTCATAGATAGCAGCACTATTTACAAAACAAAGTGATGGAAACAACCCAAATGCAAAACAGTTGACTAGTGAATAAATAAAATGTGGAACATTTGTATAATGGAATACTACTCAGGCAAGAAAAAATATTAATTAATGAAATTTCCCTGGAAATGAATGGAATTAGAAACAATTACCTTGAGTGAAGTATCCCAGACACAGAAAATTATGTGAAGTATATACTACCTAATAGGTGGATCCTAGTATCAAACCCATTTAGTGACGTATTCAAAGATAAGTATCTATAACACCTACAGTATTTACAAAGATTATAAATTGGAGGGAAGGGGAAGGAGAGCCCCCCCCCCGACATAAGGAGAGAGGTAATTATGCTATAGTAGAGAAAATAGGTCACCATCAAATATTGAAAGTAAGTCAGAGACATGTGTTTAAACTCACTCTCACTTTCCTTCCAGGTCACTTGCAACAGAAGGGGGTTTGATCTCAACAATCAGGGTGGATATAGAGTCTGACAGATAGATGGTAACCATCCTGCAAATGGGAAACTGATCCCCCTCACTAGGTCTCCTACTCCTAATCTATCTACCTTTGAATCTCCTCTTATAGTAACATCTTCATTTAAACAGCCTTTCATCTTTGGTTAGGAGTTGACCTCCAATATCAGTCAGGATGGAGCCAAAGGTGGTGCAGCAACAGTAAAACTGAAAACAACAACAAACCATTATTCAGTACACCAGAGTCCCTACATTAATCACCTGGAACCAGACCAGGCAAATATCTCCCCATTACCAGCTCAGGGAAACTTGAGGAAGAGTGAGCAGCAAGATTTTAAGAGCCTAAAGATGGGGAGGACAATGGTATGCAAGATACTCCACACAAGTTTGGCTATTAAGCCATAATCGGACTTTGCCTGACCTGCACAATGACTGACATGTCAGTGAGCCCCAAATGCTAGCATGTTTCACAGGCACTAGGATCCTTAGAGGCAAGGAATAAAGTCATAATAGAGTTCCCATACTAAAGGGGAGCCAAGCAAATGCTCTGGGCAATGCCACTGAGACCTTACACCTCACTAGAGTGGATGACTAAGGGAAGTTTTGCATTAATACAAAAGCATGCTCCAGGGAATGTGAGGGGGAAGGGCGAGGCACTGGGAGAAAGGGAGTGAGGGGTGTGAAACAATGGGAAAAGGGGAGAGGGTGCAATAGGGACTGGGGAGGTATGAAGGGGAGGGGACCAGGGTACCTATGAAGCTTGTAATGATTGGGGAAAAAGAAATAAATATAAATGAAAAAAATAAGTAAGTAGAGGATACAGATCCCAGCTCATATACTCCATGATTCTTCATTCTATACCTTACTTTTTTAACCTTGTAAAAATGAACATGGCCAGTGGAATCAGTCCTACTGCCTAGTATCTGGAGAATAAGCAAACAAGGCACAATTAACCCATATGCTTCGGTACTGCAAAGCCATGAAACAGAACGAAATGCAGTAGAAAAGCATCCAGGGGAAAGGCCAGCTGGAAACATCACACAGGCAGCCAGGCATGGCCACCCAGTCTTGCAATCCCACCACTCTGGAGACAAAGGAAGAAGTGCCCTGACTTTTGTGTATCCAATATGGGCTACCTACCTCAAAAAAATTACATAGGGGCCTGGAGAGATGGTTCAGTGCTTAAGCCTTTGCCCCATAAGCAAAAGACACTGAGTTCAGATCCTCAGATCCCACATCTATGGACAAGCACCCATAGACTATTAAGGATCTTAAGAGAAATCATCTCAAGCAATAGGATCCTTAAGGGTGACAGGTTTGAAAAGGGTAAAGGAGAACCCATCAGTGGTTGGCCCAAGGTAGGGCCTGTTGATCTGCCACAGAGGCCTGAACTACCACTAGAGCAGTTGGTCTGGAGAGAACCCTAGGACTCATAAAAGTCCTAGGATGGATAGAAAGTGGGAAAAGGTTGGATCCACAAAGGGAGAAGAGCAAGGAAAGGAATGGAAAAGGGAGGGAGGAAAGAGAGGGAGGAAGGAAATTGATAAGGATTCCCCATCACTAAGCTTGTATAACGTGGAAAAAAATGAAATAAAATGCAATTTAAAAATGCCTGGCAAAAATTGTGGTGGCTTGCATTCTAGCCCTGGAAGGCAGAGTCTGGGAAAACCCAGAGCACAGCAAAAAGGAGGTAGAGCAATCCAGGATGATTCCTGATGTCTCCTGTGGGCCTCCACAGGCATACACATATTCAAGTGCATATACACCACATACATGTACCACACAGACATTCACACCACAGTGGTCTGTGGCTAGATGGCTCACTGGTTCCGACTGTAATCCCAGCACTCAGGATGTAGAAGTATAGGATGAGGATTGTAAAGCCAGTTTGAGCTACTTGCGCCCTGTCTCAAAAACATAGATTAAGGAACAAAGAAATGACTTGGGATAAGGTAAATGCTCACAAACCTGTAGTCCTGATTTGGTCCTTAAAAGCTGACATGGTGGGAGAGAACTGACTTCTGAAAGTTGTCATCTGGCCTTCAACCACACACTGTGACATGCATACATGAACCTGATTTCTCTCTCCTTCTTCCTCACTTTCTGTCTCTCTTTATCTTTCTCATACATATACTATAGATGGATAGATAATAGATTGATCTATATACATATGTCTGTGCCATAATGCTACATTCCTTGTTATGCAGAAAATCTAGAACTAGCAAATTTGTAGGGATAGAGAGTTATTAGTTAGTCCTTCAGTGGGTTAGGATTACTGGAGGAAAGAAACATGGAACAACTGCTACCTAAGAGAGATTGTGTGTGTGTGTGTGGCCAGTGTGCACATG
This sequence comes from Typhlomys cinereus, assembly GCA_023101885.1. Classification (NCBI taxonomy): domain Eukaryota; kingdom Metazoa; phylum Chordata; class Mammalia; order Rodentia; family Platacanthomyidae; genus Typhlomys; species Typhlomys cinereus. The sequence goes on from JALPQD010000125.1 coordinate 1,985,449, forward strand.
TTTAGAGTCCTGCTCTATCACTCTCAACCCTATTCTAGTGGTCAGGAAATCCCAACAGTATCATTCTTCTATCTCAATGTCCCGTAATGCTCAAGTTACATGTGTGGCCACACCCACCTTTCTTCATGTGCACTGTGTATTTGAACTCAGGTCCTCATGCTTGAAAAGAAAGTGCTCATTATCCACCAAGCCATCACCCAAGCCCCTCTTTTTTTTTTTTACATTTTTTTATTCTTTCAGTGTTTGTGCATGAACACAGTGAATTTATGATATTTTCATGACATAATCTCCTAATCCCATCTCCCTCCTTTTCCCAGTACAACCCCTTTTCTTCTTTACCTGTTTCCCTCTTATTTTTATGTCTTTTTTTTATTTCCACTCATACAACCTTAACAGGTACACCGCTCCCCCCTCCCTCAAACCCCCATCCCCCAGTGCCTCCCTCTCCCATCTTGGAGAATCCTTTAATGAGCATGCCAATCTCTCCTCTGGGTCTTCCTCTCCGATGAGGTGCAAGGACCCAGTGGCATTTCCCAGAACCATTTCCTGTGTTTCCTTTAAGCATAGGAACACTACTGTGGCTGTCAATCCTTCCCGCCAAGGATCCTGGTGCCTTTAGCAAACGCTAGACTTTGTGGGGTCAATAGTGTGTTGGACATTGCGCAGGGCATGCAGGGTCCAATTATGATTTCTTTGGCCGCAACTTGTGTGGAGTATCTTGCATATCATTACTCCTCCCATCCTTATGCTCTTACAATCTTAACACCCCCTCTTCCGCAAATTTCCCTAAGCTTCAGGATGGGGAGAGACTAGGCTGGCCTAGTTCCAGGTGGTTGATGTAGAGTCTCTAATGTTCTGGATTATGGTTTGTTGATTTATTTTTTCAGTTTTCCTGCTCCTGCAATGCCCTTCACTCCATCCTGATGGGTACTGGATATCAGCCCCTGGCTAGAGATAAAAACCTGTTAAATTAGAGTCTTCTTATGAGAGTATATTCAAAGATAGATGTAATAAAAGTAGGAAACTGCAGTGAGGGAGGTGTCAATCACCCATTTGCGATATGGTTACTTTCTATCTGCCAGACTACATGCCCTCCCCTTCTGGTAAGTTCATACCCCCTCAGTTGTAAATGATCAGGAAGGAAAGTCTGTGAACTTAACCAGATGTCTCATTGCTTACTTGCAGTCCTTGATGGTTACCTATTTCCTCTGCTGTAACATGGTCCCCACTCTCCTTGTTACGGGTGTGTCCCTCCTTCCCCATCCCTACTGTTCATAATCTTTGGAATTACTGTAGGTATTACAGACATTTATCTTTGAGTGTCTCTAAGTGGCTTTGGTACTAGGAGACACCTATTAGGGAGTATACATGGCGCTTAATTTTCTGTGTCTGGGATACTTCACTCAGTATAATTTTTTCTAATTTCATCCATTTCCCGGCAAATTCCATTAATTCATCATTTTTGATGGCTGAGTAGTACTCCATTGTATAGATGTACCACTGTTTCCTTATCCACTCAACTGTTGGACATTTGGGTTGATTCCATGACTTTGCTATTTTAAACAGTGCTGCTATGAACATGGTCATGCTTGTGCTAGCGAGGTGAATTTTTTGCTCTATGGGGGTTATTCCCATAAGTGGAATGGCAGGGTCACATGGCATTTCAATCTTTAATTTCTTTTTTTTTTTAATTATTTATTCAACTGTGTGCATGTGTGCGCACGCATCTGTGTGTGTAGAACCACGGACGAATTCGCGAACCACCATGGATGCCTCCATCTCCTTCTACCCCGGGATTCACAGGCTCCGCCCTACCAGGACCAGAAGCGCAGGCCGCCCCCGCTTCCGCCTGGCGTCTATACGTGGGATCTGGGATCCGAACTCAAGACCTTCCGCCTGCAAGGCGGAGGCTTAACCCCTGAGCCACCTCTCCAGCCCAATCTTTAATTTCTTTAAGAATCTCCAGACAGCTCGCCAGAGTGGTTGTATGAGCCTGCATTCCCACGAGCAATGTAGGAGAGTTCCCCTCTCCACATCCTTTCCAGCATTTGTTCTTGTTTGTATTGTGAATTTTTGCCATCCTGACTGGGGTGAGATGATATCTCAGGGAAGTATTGATTTGCATTTCCCTGATGGCTAAGGAAGTGGAGCATTATTTAAGATATTTGTTAGACATTTTAATTTCATCCCTTGTAAAGTTTCTTTTAAGTTCCAGGGCCCATTTTTTAATTGAGCCATTGGTTTCCTTGGTGTTTAGTTTTCTAAGTTCTTTGTGCACTCTGGACAATAGAGCTCTATCAGATATGTGGTTAGTGAAGATTTTCTCCCATTCTGTGGGTTGCCTTTGAGCTTGTGTTACAATCTCTTTATCTGAACAGAAGCTATTTAATTTGACATGATCCCAACTGTTGAGAGTTGGTAGCAGTGACTGTGCCATTGGATGTCTGTGTAGGAACAGTTGCCCTAGCCCAATCAGCTCGAGGGAGATCCCTACCTTTTCACCTATGGTTTTTATAGTTTCTGGCTTTATATCAAGGTCCTTGATCCATTTGGAATTAAGTCTTGTACATGGTGACAAGTACGGGTCCAGTTTTAATCTTCTACATATGGAGATCCAGTTTTGCCAGCACCATTTGTTGAAGATACTGTTCTTTTTCCATTCGATTTTTTGGGCCCCTTTGTCAAAGACCAAATGGCTGTAATTTTGTGAGCTTATATCTGGGTCTTCAATCCTTATCCATTGATCTGTGTGTCTATTTTGGAGCCAGTACCAGGCTGTCTTTATAACTATGGATTTGTAGTATAGACTAAGGTTTGGTATGGTGATATCTCCAGCAGTGTTTTTGTTACTCAGGGTTGTCTTTGCTATCCTGGGTCTTTTGTGCCTCCATATGAATTTTGAGATTGTTTGGTAAACTTCTTTAAAGAATTGCTTTGGGACTTTAATTGGTGTAGCATTTAATTTGTGTATTGCCTTTGGTAGGATGGTCATTTTTACGATGTTGATTCTGCCAATACAGGAACATGGGAGGTCTTTCCACCTTCTGGTGTCTTCTGCTATTTCTTTCTTTAGGGTTTTAAAGTTCTCATGGTAAAGGTCTTTTACTTCCTTGGTTAGGTTTATACCAAGGTATTTCATTTTTTTAGGAGCTACAGTAAATGGGATTGTTTCTCTCAGGGCTTTTTCACTTCTCCATTCTGGGCATATAGGAAGGCCACTGATTTTTGTACATTTATTTGTATCCTGCTACACTGCTGAACTTCTCAATTAGTGCCAGGAGCTTCCTGGTGGAGTTTTTGGGATCACTAAGGTATAAGATCATGTCATCTGCAGCATTGGGATAGCTTGACTTCTTCCTTGCCAATTCGAATCCATTTTATGTCCCTTTCTTATCTTATGACTTCAACTAAGATTTCAAGTACAATATTGAATAGAAGTGGTGAGAGTGGACAGCCTTTTCTAGTTCCTGATTGAGGTGGGAATGCTTCGAGTTTTTCTCCACTGAGTATAATCCTTGCTGTGGGCTTGTTGTATGCAGCTTTTATTGTATTGATAAAGGTTCCTACCATTCCTACTGTCTCTAGCGTTTTGATAATAAAAGGCTGTTGGATCTTGTCAAAAGCTTTTTCTGCATCTATCCAGAGTATCAATGTGGTCTTGGACTTTGGACTGGTTTACATGATGAATTACATTTATTGATTTGCGTATGTTGAACCAACCTTGTGTGCTTGGGATAAACCCTACTTGATCCCCTGAATGATCTTTTTGATATGTTTTTGAATCCGATTTGCTAAGACTTTGTGGAGAATCTTTGCATCTGTGTTCATCAGAGAGATTGGCCTACAGTTTTCTTTTTTAAGTGTATCTTTATTAGGTTTTGGGATTAAGACGATATTAGCTTCATAGAAGGAATATGGTAGTGTTCCTTCCTTTGCTATTTGATGGAACTGTGTAAGGAATATTGGTGTTATTAACTCCTTAAATGTCTGGTAGAACTCTGTGCTGAATCCATCCAGTCCAGGACATTTTTTTGGTGGGAAAATTGGAGATTACTTCCTGAATTTCCTCATATGTTATAGGACTATTTAAATAATTCACAACTTCCTGATTCAACTTAGGTAAATTGTGTTTACTTAGGAATTCAGCCATTTCAGAAAAGAAAAAAAAAACAGAAAAAAAAAAGAATTCAGCCATTTCTTTTGTGTTGTCAAATTTCACAGAGTGTAAGTTTTTGAAATATGATGTTATAATTCTCTGGATTTCTTGGGTATCAGTAGTGATAACCCCATTTTCATTTCTAATTTTCTTAATTTATGTTTTCTCTCTCTTGCTTTGGTTAATTTAGCTAGGGGTGTATCAATCTTATTGATTTTTTCAAAGAACCAGCTTTTTGACTGGTTGATTTTCTCTATCGTTTTCCTAAACTTGATTTCAGCTATTTCTCCCATTATTTTGCTAATCTCCTCCCTTCTGCTGCTTTTGGGATTGGATTGCTCTAGTGCCTCTAAAGCTTTAAGCTGCATTGTTAAGTTATTTATTTCTGATGTCTTTATTTTTTTTGATGTAGGCATTAAGAGCTATGAACTTACCTCTGAGGACAGCTTTCATTGTGTCCCAGAGATTTTGGTAAGTTGTATTTTCATTATTGTTCACTTTCAGGAAATCTTGAATTTCCGTTTTAATTTCTTCCTGAATCCAGTTCTCATTCAGCATCATAGTGTTAAGTTTCCAGGAGTTAGTGTATTTTCTGTCGTTTGTTGTGTCGTGGATGTCCATCTTTAGGCTGTGGTGGTCTGATAGGGCACAGGCTAGAATTTCAACTTTCCTGTATATGTGGAGATTCATTTTGTGGCCCAATATGTGATCTATTTTGGGTAAAGTTCCATGTGCTGCTGAGAAAAATGTGTATTCTTTGGTACGTGGGTGAAAAGTTCGATAGAGATCTGTAAGGTCCATTTCTTTAAGGGTTTGATTAAGTTCCAAAGTGTCTCTGTTAAGCTTTTGACCTGTTGATCTATCCCATGTCGAGAGGGCGGTGTTGAAGTCCCGAAGAATTATCATTTGGGGATTGATTTCTCGCTTTAGATGCTGTAGGATTTTCTTAATGAATGTGTAGGGGCCCGTATTGGGTGCATAAATGTTTAGTATTGTGAAGTCTTCCTGGTGAATTGTACCTGTGACTAAAATGTAGTATCCATCTGTGTCTCTTATGATATTTTTTTGGTTTGAAGTCCACTTTATCCGACAGCATAATGAGTACCCCTGCCTGTTTCCTGGCTCTATTAGCTTGCAGAATTTTGGACCAGCCTTTCATTTTTAGGATGTGCCTATCTTTTGTGGTGAGATGAGTTTCCTGAAGTCAGCAGACTGATGGGTTGTGGTTTTTAATCCAAGTTTGTAATCTGTGTTTCTTAATCGGTGAGTTAATACCATTGACATTTTGTTATAATGAAGAAATTATTTTAATTCTGGACATTTTTTATGTTTAGTGAATTTTGTAAGCTTATTGTTTGACATTTATGTTTTGGTGGTATTATACTTCCCTTCTGTCCTCCTGGATACACTTGTTTTTTTCTTCAAGTTTGCAAAACATTTCTAGCATTGTTTGAAGGCATGGTTTGGTAGACATGTATCCCTTCAAGTTGTCTTTGTGCTGGAAAATTTTTCTTTCTCCCTCGATCATGACAGATAGTTTTGCCGGGTATATCAGTCTGGGTTGGCATTTTTGCTCATTTAATACATGAAGTACGTCTGTCCAAGCTCTGCTTGCTTTTACTATTTCCATTGAGAAGTCACTTGTTATTACAATAGGTTTGCCTTTAAAAGTGACTTGCTTTTTTTCTCTTGAAGCTCTCAGCACCTTTTCTTTGTCTTGAATGTGGAGTATTTAGACTATTATTTGCTGTGGCGATTTTCTATTTTTGTCGTATCTGTTTGGAGTGTGAAATGCCTCTTGTGGAGAGTTAGGCATACACAATAAAGGACTCTCTGGGAATTGGGGGGAGGCACTTGGAGATAGGGAGGGAGGGAGGGGGAGCAGGGGGTTCGGGGGGAGGAGGAGGGGGGAGGGAACTGGTTTACCTATTAAGTTTGTATGAGCGGAAATAATAATAAAAATGTTTAAAAAAAAAAGAAATGCCTCTTGTATTTGGATGGGCCTCTCATTCTTCACTTGATGGAAGTTTTCATATATGTTAATTAGAAAAATTTCATCAGGTGTGGTATTTTGGGATTCTTGCTCTGTTATTCCATGAATGTGCATGTTAGGCTTCTTCAGGGTGTCCCATATCTCTTGAATGTTCCTCTCAAGTGTCTTTTTGGCTTTAACAACCTCTTCCATTGAGCTGGTTAATTCTCCCACTTTGTGTTCAAGATCTGAAATTCTATTTTCTGCTTCCTTAATTCTGCTGATAAGACTCTCTGTTGAACTTTGGGTTGAAGATAACTTGTCTTTCCGTTCAATTTTAAACTCTGCCTGAGACTGTTTTACGTGTTCTATGCCTATTTTTGTTTCTTGCACTGTTCTTCTCAACTCCTCCAAGTGCCTGTTGTGTTCCTGTTCAAAGTGGTTGATGCAATTGTTTAACTCCTCTTGGATTTCCTCTTTCATAGTATTAATCATGGTAATGTTCATACTTTGAAAGTGGTTGTCTTGGGTCCGGCTTTCTTGGCCGTTTTCTGTGAATTGGTTCTGATTGGAATCTATCATTAAGGGGTTCATTCTTTTGGTGGAAGATTGGTCTTCTTGGGTTTTGTTTCTCATGGATCTGCACTTTGACTTGGACATTGTTGTTTTGTCTTCTAGGGCTACCCCTGCCTGTTTTCTGCTTCCATTTGCTTGTAGAATTGTTGACCAGCCTTTTATTTTTAGAGCGTGCCTATCTTTTGTGGTGAGATGGGTTTCCTGCAGGCAGCAGTTTGATGGATTGTGATTTTTAATCCAAGTTTGTAATCTGTGTCTCTTGATCGGTGAATTAAGTCCATCAACATTTAGTGTTATAATGGAAAGACTATTAATTCCAGACATTTATTATGTTTAGTAGCTTTTATAGGTATATTGCTTCACTTTTAATGGTGTTATATTTGCCTTCTGTTCTCCTGGATATGCCTGTTTTTTTCTTCACGCTTGAGTATCATTTCTAGCATTTTTTGAAGGCCTGGTTTGGTGGACATGTATCCCTTCAAATTGTCTTTGTGCTGGAAAGTTTTTCTTTCTCCCTCGATCATGACTGATAGTTTTGCAGGGTAAATCAGCCTGGGTTGACATTTTTGCTCATTCAATACTTGAAGTATGTCTCTCCAAGCTCTTCTTGCTTTTACTGTTTCGACTGAGAAGTCATTTGTTATTTTAATAGGTTTACCTTTAAAAGTGACTTGTTTTTTCTCCCTTGAAGCTCTCAGCACCAGTTCTTTATCTTGAATGTGGAGTGTTTTAACTATTATTTGCCACGGCGTGCTTCTATTTTGGTCGTATCTGTTTGGGGTGCGGAATGCCTCTTGTATATGGATGGGCCTCTCTTTTTTTAGATGAGGAAAGTTTTCCTTGATGATCGTTTGAAAAATTTCCTCAGGGGTGGTATTTTGAGATTCTTGCTCTGGTATTCCATGAATATGCATGTTAGGCTTCTTCAGGGTGTCCCATATCTCTTGGATATTTCTCTCAAGTATCTTTTTGGCTTTAACCACCTCTTCCATTGAGCTGGTTAGTACTCCCACTTTATCTTCAAGTTCTGAAATTCCGTTTTCTGCTTCGTTAGTTCTGTTGATAAGACTCTCTGTGGCGTTCTGGGTTGAAGATAACTTGTCTTTTAGCTCAGTTTTAAACTCTGCTTGAGTTTGTTTTAACTGCTCTATGCCACTTTTTGTTTCTTGCACTGTTTTTCTCAACTCCTCCAGATGTCTGTTGTGTTCCTCTTCAAAACGATTGATTCGATTATGTAATTCCTCCCGGATTTCCTCTTTCATAGTATTGAACATGGTAATGATCGTATTTTGAAAGACCTTATCCTGGGTGAGGCTTTCTTGGCCTTTTTCGGTGGGTTTGTTCTTGTTGGAGTCTAACATTATGGGATTAATTTCTTCAGTGGGAAATTTGTTTACTTGAGTGTTGCTTCTCATGGATTTGCACTTTGACTTTGGCATTGTCATTTTAACTCTTAAGATCTCTCAATTTCACTAAACTGAATTATTTGGCCTGGGGTCCTGGTGGGCAGACTGGGCGGAGACTTACCTAGGGCGCAGGGTGAGGCCCGGCTGGACCGCGCGTGCGTCCCGACCAGCGGAGCGGGGCAGGGTGAAAAGGGAGGATGGGCGCGTCGGGCGTGGAGCTATTTAACCCGAGGGCAGCTGGGGTGGGGCCCGGGCGCAGGGGGAGGTCCTCCTCATCCCTCGGCTCCCACGCAGCTCTGGCTGGATGGTGGGAGTCGGAGCCGGGTCCCTGTGGGCTGACCTGGGGTCCTAGGGCGCGGGGTCAGTTTCTGTGTGTTTTTGACTGAACTGATTTAGTTGGTATTACTACACTTAAGCAGTTATTACTAGTTCTTGCCTAGTTGGGTATGTTTGTCTTTTGTTATTGTTAGTTCCTAGTTGAGGCTATTGGGCTGTTAGTACAACAGTTAAATCAGGTAAAGTATGATATAATATAAGCTGTCTACAACAAGCCTACAGTAAGGATTATACTTGATGGGGAAAAACTTCAAGCATTCCTGCTTAGATCAGGAACTAGACAAGGCTGTCCACTCTCACCACTTCTATTCAATATTGTACTAGAAGTCTTAGCTGAGGCCATAAGATAAGAAAGGGAGATAAAAGGGATTCAAATTTCCAAGGAAGAAGTCAAATTATCTCTGTTTGCAGATGACATGATCTTATACCTAGTGATCCCAAAAACTCCACTAGGAAACTCCTGGAAGTAATACAGAAGTTCAGCAGGATGACAGGATAAAAAATAAATGTACAAAAATCAGTGGCCTTCCTATATGCCCAGAATGAAAGAAGTGAAAAAGCCCTGAGAGAAACAATCCCATTTACTATAGCCCCTAAAAAAATGAAATACCTTGGCATAAACCTAACCAAGGAAGTAAGAGGCCTTTACAATGAGAACTTTAAAACCCTAAAGAAAGAAATTGCAGAAGACACTAGAAGGTGAAAAGACCTACCATGTTCCTGGATTGGCAGAATCAACGTCATAAAAATGACCATCCTACCAAAGGCTCTATACAGAATCAGTTCTATACCAATAAAAATCCATGTGCCTTTTAATCACTTTGTTAAGACTAAATCACTAATATATGGGATCACTAGCTGTCTTTCATGAGGCAAGTGCCTCAGAAGGCTGTTCCTCCTCCTTGCACTTCCCATTATCTACTCCACCACTGGGAAGTACCACTATGGGCTGGGTTCTCCATAGCAATGAATCAAGTACCTGCGGAATTGTTCAGGGGCCATTCCAACCATTATCTCCCACAGCTGCACCACAGTCTGCAACTGTCAGGATGACACAAAAATGCAACCATAACAGTTGTGTATGATAAACTTCATAGCATTTTATTTCCATAGGAAGCCTGAACTTAAATGTCATGCAATAAACATATAGCCATGTAAGTTTGCACTAACAAAAGTTCTTGTACATAACTATACCTATACCTTCATTTACTTCCTGTGAAGGGAAGAAGGTTACTACCTTTGTGTTTATAGAAAGGCTTCTTTTTTAAAATAAGCAGAACCTTCAGACACTAAGAAATATTTGAGGACATGTTACCTTCCTACAGGCACCATCTATTCCATCCTCATTGGTCATGGTTATAACATCTATTTGTTGAAGGAGCATCTCATGCAATTTGTGGGCCACAGCAGACACAACATTGTATATGTTGCAACTCTGAACATTCTAATGAGGTATTGGATGCAAAATCATTCAAAGTTTATAGTCAGGATCTGAGGCAAAACACTGAAAATTCTCCCATCTCAATTTTACAGAGAAATATGCTCTCAGTATTTGGAAAGTTTCAGTTTTTCAGTAAGTGTGTTAAAGCCAGGAATCTCAGGATGGTGCTGTGAGAAAAGGAAAATTCCATGGTGTGGGTCAAGAATTACAACTCTTTCTTATGATGACATCCCACTGTGAGGTGGTGACCCAGATTCTCTTTGTGCCTAAATATTCCCATATTCTGGAGCTCACAAGTAGAGTAGACTCCATGTCACCATAAAGTACAACAACATTGGCTGATGATGTCACAATTCAGTTGTAGTATGTTTCAGCTCTTGCCTGGTATAACTTTGTGTTCACTGGGATCACAGTCACAAAGGCCAAACAGACTCCATGACTTTGCACCTCTCCTCACAAGTGTGAGAGAAACTGAATTCCTCAATCATAATCTGAGATGACCAATCCCACCCAGGTCCAGTTGAAATGAAGCATCAAAGAGACCATGGTTAGGACCAGATTTTTGACACTTGGGGCCATCTGACTCAGGTAAAGAAACCTGTCTTTTTCAGTCAGGATAAGATGGAATGGTCCAAAGCTAATTTAAAGCACACAATACACAGGAAGCAATGAGAAGTGGAAGACTGAATTACCAGCAAAGCATCAAATAAAAGACATATGGAAGTTATAGGATGCAAAATTATTTCAGTTTGTTCTTGAATTTATATACCAATTACCATGAGTTTCTGGAAATTTACTGTCTATGCTTTACGAAAATCCCTGTATGCACTTTTCTATTTCTTCTATGTATTTCAGAAATATTAACATAGAGTCAAAACTTGCTTAAACTTTCACCTATACAGGTGAACACAGTCATAGAATCAGTGTCCCCCTTTACTCTCTCCTGTAATATGGGGAACACATATTTAATATCATAATATCACATGATATCACAGAGACATGATGGGTAACAGATTTAGATTAATGTTGATCTTCTCAACTGTGTACTCCAGTGCCAACAGAATATGTTTTTGAAGGAGTGAAAACCTGAAAAGTGGATATGATGACCATCAGACATGGCTTTGCAATCTTGAACACCTTCAAATTCAATACAATCAACTTTGCTTTGTATGTGATATTCATTGCCCACATGTGTATATTTTTAATTGATTGTCTGTAATATGAGTGTATGAAGAAGAAGGAATTTGTATTAACATAAATGTTCTCAGCATTCCTGGGATGGAACCATTATTAATCTGAGTTGTAAATATATGAATATCCATAAAGACCCCACTTCTTAATTATTTTAATAAACTTTCATAAAAGAGTCTCCTTCCTTGTGCTTACCACCAGGCCATTAATAGGCTGTGATGTTTCCATGGATTGACCTTGGAATTCTCATTCTCAAGAAATATGTGAAATAAATATGTGGACAGGTGACTAGATTATCTTGGTAGATAGCACATTGCATCGTTATTAAATTTATTAAGTATCTACTGATGAGTGCATTTTGTTGTCTGTGTCTGTGGCATCCTTTGTCTCTTACAAAACATCACAAGTATCACAGGTAACATTTATTTCCATCTTCCTCCTCTTTTTGCATGTGTTTATTTCCACTTACTCATGGCTATGAAGTCTTGAATGTTATCGCTTCAGAATAATATTTGCATTTGTCCATGATCAAGCTGGTTTTTCATTACAGTGAGACACATTGATTAGTTAATGATTTAACCTTGATTCAGTTAATTAAAAAAAACATTTTATTTATTTACGTGTGTGTGTTTGTTTGTGTGTGTGTGTGTTTTTGCGTGTGCACTGTGTCCCACTGTGGAGTGTCAAGGATGACTTCAGGAATCATCCTGAATTGCTTCTACCACCTTCTTGTTTGCTCTGGGAATTCCCAAGCTTTTCCTACCATGGAACCTGGGATATGAACTCAGGACCTTCTTGTGAGGCAATCTTAATCCTTGAACCATCTTTCCACCCCTGATTCAATAAATAAAAAAAAAATCTAAGTGGTGCTTCAACAATGTAGCTTGATGTTTCATTAGACATCTTATTCCCCACTTGTGCCAAAAACTTGTGTAATTACTCCATGAATTCTCACTCCACATAATTTATTTTTTATCTCTGATGATATCTTCATTTTCCTTCAGTTTCTCTATGAATACATTTATTTCTAATTTTATGTGGGTACAGTTTACTTAAGTCTTTATATATGCTGTACATATAATGTTTAATTTTTCATTCATTTATTTTTTTACTCTTTTTTTATTAAAAATGTAATTATACATTTTAAAAATTTTTACCAGTCCCTCCCTCCCCCCTCCTCGCCCTCCTCTCTTTCCCCATCCCCAGTGCCTCCCCCCCAATTCCCAGAGAGTCCTTTATTGTGTATCATTCATTTATTTTTTGAGAATTGTTTATATACAAACATATTGTTTTGTGGCCTTGATCCAGCCTTTCCTTTCACTTCCTCCTCCTATCCCTACCTTTCCTTCCTTCACAACTCCAGCCATCACTTTATGCTCTTCTGTCTATTTGCATGTGTTGATCAGAGGGCTTCCTTTGGAGTTGCTCTGTTACTAAGATACAAAAGGTACCATGTGTCTGTGGTAGTATGTGTGTTCTCTCAGTGGGGAAATTCACAAGTGGAAAGGCTCCCTTCCTTTTGTCTAGCACCTGCCTCAGAGAATATTTCTGGCAGTAGTTGTTTCTCATGAGATTTTCACTCTTCTCTGGGAGAATGTTGACATGTTAACCATTGTGTAGATCTGGTAGTAGCAGATCTTGTTTAATGAAGTCCTGAATGTCGCAGCCCTGTTGTCACAGGAGTGTGTTCACTGACATTATACCTCCCCACCTTTAACCTCCTACACTCTTACTGCCCCCTCCTCCACAGGGAGAGGAAGTAGATGCTGGCCTTCCTGAGGTCTTTTGAGCCAATCAGACTGGGCAGCAAGTCTGCAGTTGAGACGATTTGTCTCCTGCTCTTTGGCCTGTAAAGGAGATTTGCTTTCCCTTTGACTGATTCTCCAGTTAGAAGTGGTACCAAACATCTTGCAGTGTTCTTTCTTTTGCAATAGTTTACTCTGGATGGACACAGCATGTTTCCATAGCAACTATGGACAAATATAGAAGGTTTCCTTAAGAGTTAGCAGAAAATATGTTTATGCAAAATTACTGGTTGTTTGAGAACATAGTAAATCACAAATATCTGTTCCTAGTATATACAATTGCTGATTTTTCAGCAGTACACTAAATCATAAATGTTTTTATATATTTCATTGTATGCTTTCTTGTTATTCACCTAGAACTTCTTTGTACAAGATTTTGCTGTTCTTTGTTATTTTCTCCATGGTTACTGATTCTGGGTAACTGCTATTGTTTAAAGTATATATACCCATTTAACCCAGAATAAAATTGTCTTGGTATAGTCTCAATCTGGCTGAGAACCCTCCAACTCAGGCCTGGTTTCAATTTCCACTGATCCCATTCAGGAAATTCTGCATTGAATTTTAAGCAAGGGCACTAACAAAGTTCCCTGAGTCTTGGTATGGGGAAAGATTTTGATGGCATGATAAGGACTGAGCTTTCTGGGGTCACCAATTTTCTGCACTGTGGCTAATTTGTTTTTCTTTTTTTTCCCTACTACATTTTAGTTTATTCCTAATCATATGAACTCAATAGGTACTCCCATCCTCTCCCTCCCCTCTCTCTTTCCCTTTTGTCACCCATTTGACTCTCCCCCCTTCCCCTTCCTTTGTCCCCTCTCATCTTCCCCCTCTCCTGGTACTTCCCACTTCCTCCCTCCCAATCCCCTGGAGCATCTGTTTAGTGAGGGTTCAGGATTCAGTGGCATAGTGGGGGCATTTCAGGGGCTCCCTCTTAGCATGGGAACTCTATTGTTACTATTAATCTCTTGCCTCTAAGGATCCCACTGTCTGAAGCCTTCTCCCCTGTGATCCATGGTAGACTTTAGGGGGTCATTCACATGTCAGCCACTGTACAGGTCAGGCAAAGTCTGATTCTGGATGCTGCAGCCCTATTTTGTGTTCAGTATCATTGGTCCTCCCCAGCTTTAGGCTCTTACAATCTTGCTGCTCCCTTTTCTGCAAGATTCTCTTAGCTTTAGGATGGGGAGACATTTGTCTGGTCTGGTTCCAGGTAAATAATGTAGGGTCTTTGGTGTTCTGAATTACAGTTTGCCTCACCGATCTTCCATTTCAGTGGGTGAATCTTGGTTGAGAGCTGAGAGATTTTCTTTTTTTTTTTTTAATTATTATTATTTATTCAACTGTGCGCATGTGCGCGCGCACGCGCGCGTGCGTGTGCGTGTGTGTGTGTGTGTCTGTGTATGTGTAGAACCACGGACGAACTCGCGAACCACCAAGGATGCCTCCACCTCCTTCTGCCCCGGTATTCACAGGCTCCGCCCTACCAGGACCAGAAGCGAGGCCGCCCCAGCTTCCACCTGGCATTCTATACGTGGGATCTGGGATCCGACTCAGGACCTTTCTGCCTGCAAGGCGGAGGCTTAACCCCTGAGCCACCTCTCCAGCCCGAGATTTCTTATCTAAGGCTTCGTTAAGTATTTAGAGGGTAGTTCACTATCACATTATTTAACAAATTACATGTTACATTCCAATGTTATATCAGTAACCTGAAAGGCATAAGAATTTAGGTGATTTTTATCTTCACTTCTTAGTCTCTTGCAGCTGAAGTAAGCATTGTCTCCTGCAACAGTGGGCAAGATGCTTTGGTGAGCAAGCAAGAGTCTTCATGATAGTCTTTAATTCTTGTCCTATCTCTATGACATCTGTGAGTCCCAGAGAAGTATCTCATGCACATTGACTTTTTTTAAGTGGTCATCTATGTCTTCTGTTTGGGTCATCTTTAAATGGTTACTGTTGTCTCAAGATCTCCTGTTTATGCATATAATACTCTAGTGAAAGTCCTTATTTTTTAAGTTGAGAATTTGAGTATGATATTGATGTTATAAGTCAATATTTTGCTCAGTTTTGGGTCTTGAATGTTAATATTCTCCCCACATGTTCCTCCACCCAATTCTTGTCTCTCAGCCTCAAATGATTCCCTTTGATTCTTCATCATGTTCCTTTTCTTATTTCTCCTTCTGAGTGTGCCTTTCTTTAGGATATTCCTTTGTGATCTTGGCATTAAATGTATTCTGAGTTCACCACAGACATCTGGTGTTTCAAATCTAGGACACACATGTAAGAGAGAATATGTGACCTCTTTTTGTGTTTGGGTTTTCTCAGTTATTATAACTTTTCTGACTTTCTGAGTTTCATCCTTTTGCCTGTAATTTCACTGTTCTTAATAATTAAAAATATTCCAATGTGTATGAGTAACATATTTTCATTATCCAGTCATCATTTGATGGACATCTATGTGGAGTCTAACCTTTAGCTATTGTGAATTTACATGATTCTTTTAAATGGTTTATATAGCTGATAATTATTCTGTCTCTTTTGGCACTGTGTATTTTATTTTTAGACAAAGTCTCATGGAGCTCAGAATGACCTTGGACAAATGATGCTTCTCTGAACCTCGCACCCTGATGTCCATCACTGATTCTGTTGTCTGTGTGTGTGTGTGCGTGTGTGTGTGTGTGTGTGTGTGTGTGTGTGCGTGTGTGTGTGTGTGCGTGTGTGTACATATGTGCGTGTGTGTGTGTGTGTGCGTGTGTGTGTGTTTGTGTGGCTACTAATAAACTTGAAATCAATCTCTGTGATAACTTCACACTCTTTCATATATCTCATTATTTCTGGTCTTCTCCTGTACCAAGTGTATCAGGAAAGTTTTTTAGATTAGATGAAATACAAAGTACTAATGAACTTGTTCATTCTTCTCTGTCTCCACATGGACCCTTTCTCTAATTCAAGATTTCATCTGTCCTTTAAATTTTTATTCTGCCTGGTAGGTGATCAGGAAACTGAACTCTGGTCCTTCTAATTTCAAGGGAAAGGCTTAGTTGAGCTATATTTCCAGCCTCCAGAAATCCAATTATTGTCTGAATAAGTCACCTAACTCTTTTGATTATCAAGTGTATTTTAAATCTCATTTTCAATGTCATTTATACATTTTTTAACATTGTGTGAAGTGAACTGTGTAGCGAATCATGATTGTGGAATCGATCTCTTAATGTTTTAATTAATCATATTTTTTATTATTTTAACTTATGTGTGTGTTGTGCATGCATGTGTGTCTACGTGAATCAGAAGGTATTGTGTTTGCCTCTGGTTGCTATAAGGTGACTTTGGGAATGGTACTGAATTGCTTCTACTTCCTATTGGTTTATTCCTGGTCACCCAGGCTCTATTTTCCAGGACCAGAAGTATACACTGCTGACATTTCCATTTGGTGATTTCACATGGCTTCTGGGATATCAACTTAGGACCATTTGTTTGTGGGTCAAAGGTCTAACCCATGAGCCATCTCTCTAGACCCTGTTTTTATGTTTCAAATGGGTAGCTTGAACTGTATTTTTCTTTTGAAATTTTATTTTATTATGCTTCTTTTCAGTTGAGAAATGAGTAAGTTGAAAGTTTTCTTATGCAAAACACTAAATGGCAATTGAGAATCACAAGCTCAGGTATTCAGGTATATAATTTGTGCATGAGCCAGAACACGCAGACTCCCTGCTCCTCAGGTGACCCCTGGACCATGCCTTAGGCTTGACTTTAGTCATCTGTAGGCCCCTCTCGTATCCAGCCTGCCTTTTGGGCCCTTGCTGGAAGGCTTCTAAGCCAAGCCCCAGGCACCAGATCATATGTTGTACCCCCCTAACCACCTCTGTTTTCTGCCCCCAGACTCACTCCTGGATCAGTTCAGGCTCCCTGGACCTGGGACCATGAAAAGGCTCCAGATTATCTGTCATCCACTAGCCACTCTGTCTTTCTGCCTTGAACCAGACTGGACTAGGATCTGGACAGGGTGATCTCCCTGCTCCTCAGTCCCACAGCAAGCAAAGGGCTAGGGGACCAGCAACAATCATCGCAGTCTTCTAAAATTTCATCCTCTATTATATGGGAGAGAATCTTCACATCCAGCTGGACGTAAGTAAAGCCTTTTACCATCTTGTTCTGCTTGACTTATTGTCACTGGAGTGTCATTAGTTTCCATTAACCCCTCCCCAAACTCATCGAACTTCAGGCGTTTAAGCATTTACCCTCAATTGTCACCAAGGAGGAAACATAAAAAGTACGGGCCAGGGGGGGACATACAATGCCATCAGGATGGAGTGTAAGGCATTGAAGGGGCGGGGGCACACATCCATGCAGAGTTTTGGTGAGATGTGAAAGGGGATTGCCAGGAGAAGCAAAACGCAAAAGTAATAAGAAAGGACAAATCAACAACCATTGATCCGCACTTCCGCGATCTAGAGCAACCACCGAACTATGCCAGACTAATCTCTCCCCACCGAAGCTCAGGGAAATTTGCTGAAGGGGGGCGGTAAGAGTGGCATAACAAGGATGGGGAGGAGAATGATATTGGTCAAGATATCCCCACAAATTAGGGCCGAAGCAATCTAATTGGCTTGTGCCTCGGCGTCAATGTCCAACACACTACTGACTCACAAAGTCTAGCTCGCTAGGGCACACCAAGACCTTGGAGGCAGGGATGATAGCACCACAGATTGCTCCTATCTTAAGGGGCACACAGGAAAGGGTTCAGGGAAATTGCCACTGGGGTCTCTGTAGTTCATCGGAGAGGAGGGCCAGTAGGAGAGTTCTGGCATGCACAAGAAAGGATTTCGGGAATGGGCGGGAAGGCACGGGGGGGATGGGGAGGCGAGTGGGTTGGGAGGGAGAGCTTGGGGGGGGAGCAGGGGGGTCGGGGGAAGGGAGGGGTACCGGGGGGAACCCCGTTTGTGACCTACGAAGTGGGGAGGAGCGGAAAGAAGAATAATAATGTGAAAAAAAAAAGAAAAGAAATATGGACCTGGGGGACCTCATAGAGAATAGTGGTAGGGGAGGAAATGATCAGCATTGCCATGAGGCCTAGCCATGAGGGAAATGGCAAACCAAAACTAATGGAGCTGCTCTCTTCACCCAGTCAGGATGGTGAAAGCCACAATACAAAGAACACCACATGCTGGAGAGGATTGTGGAGAGCGTGGAAGAGTCTCCTACTTGCTGGTGGCCAGTGCAGGTCCTTCCAGCCAATTCTGAGATCAGTAGGGCAATTTCTAAAAATTTTAATGGTTGAAGTACATATTGACCCCGCTCTACCATCCCTGGGAAAACAGTCCAACAAAATGCAGCAATTCACTACAGTGATATGAGAACAAACCCTGTTCAACCTGCAGCAATATTACACAATAGCCAAGTCATGTAATCTAACCAAATGCCAGTTGATGAATGGATAAGGGAAAATGTGAAAATTTAAAACAGTGGACTATTACACAAACCATCAAAAAAAAGATGTAAGTAATAAAACTTTGCCAGAAAATGACTGCGAAATTAGAAGAATCTACTATTGAGTGAATGTATCCCAGATAAGAAAATTAGCGTCGTCTGTACTTCCTAATAAGTGGATCCTAGTTCGAAATCCACCTTAACTGACACTATTCAAAAGTAGAGCTCTGTACTACCTCCTTTTATCAGAAAATGTATAATTGGAGAGATAGGTAAAGATGACCTCTGTAGACAGGAGAGAAAAAGAACACAACTTCGTAGAGAAGTAGGCCCTGGTTCACGTATGCATGTAAGTAGTGAAACATTCTGATGCAGCTCACTCTCACTTCCTTCCTTTCACTTGAGGCACTAAACAGAATTTGTTCTTCCGAGTTAGGTAGGTTATAGGAAAAACAACAAAAAGAAAAAAGGAGGGAAAAACTGTGGCAATTAGAGGGTAACCAAAAGGCAAAATGTGGACTGGCCCCTCTCCCACGGGGATGTGCCTACTCCGATGCGTACATCTACCGTGAGTTGACGCTAATCTAATCCACACACTTTTTCTCCTATATTTTATTTTTTCCTAATATACAAGTTCAGCAGATATCCAATGCCTCGCCCTGCCCCAGCCCGCACTAGCCTTACTATCACTGTCCCCCCGTGTGCGCCGGCCTTTGCTGCTCCGTGCGGCCAGCCCCTTCTCCGGTGCCTCCTTTGGCACAAATTATACAAGAGATGTTTAATCCTACATTTAGGTCACCATGTTGATTCTGTGGAAATGACAAGGCGTATCATAATCTATTGTAATAAGTCTCTTTCCAATCATCTTCAGTTTGATCTCATGATCTTTATCGGTTCAACGCGTTTAAGGATAATGTTCAGAAATAAAAAATACAAACTACGGTGATAGCCACCGTGCCTGCACCAACCAGTGTCGTAAAGGTGCAGCAGGGGAAGACCGCTTGGCAAGAAGGGATTGGCCGGAACAAGACATGGGGCCCCGGGGGTATGGAAAGCTGGAATAAACTGAGGGGAATGTGGGGGGTTGTCCAGGCATAAAGCCCGGCATGGCGTTCTGGGAGAAGGACACATTTGAGATCTAAAATGGGCAGTCTGTCGGGACCCTTCTTTTGGAGGTGAGTTTTGGGATTGGTAGTGTGCTCCGTCTGTTCTTGATTTCTTTTGATCTTCCCAAGAAACGGGCTAGGTAAAATCTCCCCTAACCAGTCCCGTTCCCTGTGCATTTGTAAGATGTGTTAATGCATGGGCCAGATGAACTGGTTTGGAGACATTCATTGTCCATGTTTTTTAACAACTAATGTCATCCCTGTTTTTAACATCTATATGGTAAACCATGTCTGCTCCCATACAACAAGTAGTGCATCTCCTGCCTTTTCTTTGTTAGCCGAATGTATTGTTTAACATAATCTATAAACGGAATTTGGGCCCTCTCTTTGATATTTCTATAAATAGTAATGTATGCTACTTAAATAAATTTGCCTTAGCTGCATGATGGAGAACATCCTAGCCTCCCCTGACCTGATGACTGCTCCTATAGCTTTTGATTCCGCATGTAAGTCTTGTTATATGCTGGTTGCATGGGCCGGGACAGGGGAGGGTGGAAATTTTTGGTCTTGTCATTGTTTTCTAGGAGTTCTTATTGTTATTAGTAAAATGAAGACAAGAAATAAAAACCTGAATAAGTTAAATGCTGAATTCTGAAGAATTGGAGAATAATTTCAAGCAGTCCAGAAGCACATGTGTGTGTAAATTCCCTCCAAATGAGTGTGACTCTTGCTGAAGTAATTCAACATCAGTGCAATAGAGATTATGTATCTGTTCACAAGAACCAGTCTCAACATAATCTCATGAGTTACACAGTTATTAAAAGTAAAGGAAAAATTAGTGTAGGGCATGCACCCCCTTCAACAGATGTCCCTTTACTATTAACCAGCAATGCATAATAGACATGCGCACACATATAGTAATGTAATGGGAACCATGGTCCTTTAATTGAAGGAAATTTTGTGGGACAGGTTAAAAGGAGCTCAACTAATTGGGCATATTTTAACTTAAAAAAATCACGAGCGTCTTTAGTTAAACAATGGCAACATGTTTCTCTATTCATAGCTATTTTGTAAAATATTATACATTAATAGATGTAAAGATACTCGGGAAAATAAGAACAGAACCTGGTAATGATAATGGTTCCCTAACCGGTCTTTATGCTGTTACATCAAACATAGGTTAAATTTAAAAATTGGGTTTAGAGACAGTTTTTTAACAATTGACAAAATTTTAAGCAATTTAACAACAAAAATAGTTTCACACGGAGTACATAGAAAAGGAAACTACACTGGGTATATTGTCTCTGTTATTTTCCTATGTTTTGAAATAGCAACACATTCTTCATCCCCGACCACAGATATTTCCTTAATATATTACTGTGGTCAGCTTCAGAATTAGTTAGATTCACTCAGCCCTGAAGTTGTGTGTCTGCCTATTCTCTGCCCCCTCCGAGTGGTGCCTTGGTCGCACCTATCCCCAGGGCTGGCAGATGTCGCTGGAACTTGCACCGGCATTACTTGAACCCAGCTCCCTCCATTTACCCCAACCTGCAAGAGGAATGGTGCCCAACCCCCATGCCTGGGTCACATCTACATCATTTCTCTCCTCAGACTTGATCTCAGTGCTTCCTTAACTACTAATCTGCCGTCAATGTGTCCAGAACTCCAACTCTTTAACTATCAACTTGGTACCTGTTATCTTACTAGCACTCATGGCATGTAGCAGCCCACCTGCACTGCCACGTATTCCTATGTCCCTAACTACTCATACCCTGTAGCAGTACGGCAGAAGCCAAGAAGATGAAAATTGGAAGGTCATCCTTGGCTACATATGAGTCGGGGCAGTCTGGGATACATAAGACCCTTTCTCTAAAAAGTTTAACGGCTGTTGCTGTCTATTGGATCGTAATCCAGCAGTGGGGAGACCAAGACTCACGAGGCTGCTGGGGTCAGGAACACCTGGATACACAGGCCAAACCCTGCCACCACAGTGGTTGGCTGGTTGTGTGGGATTTGTTAGTTGGCACTGTGGGGCTCCTTGGGTGGCAGGTTGTTTACTGCTCTCAGCTTTGGGGGAGCCATGTGACATGAAAAATTAACAGAAAATAAGACAAATGCAGTTGATAAGCGACCAGGGCCATCTAGTGTCTTCTCTTTTGTCTGTTCTTCTCTGTCCTCTCTTTCTCTCTTCTCTCTCTCTCCTCTCTTTTCCCTTCTCTCCCTCTATCTAGATCCGTGTGTTTGTGCAGACAGGTGTACCAGAGGACATTTGAGTGTATGTGCCTGTGGTGGCTCAAGGATGAGATCTGGATTCACCCCACACTGCTCTATCTCCTTATGATTTGTTCTGAGGTTTCCAGGATCCAGCTTTCAGGGCTGAAACCAAGGCCCTCATTCCAACTGGCATTTTAGTGGGATCTGAACTCGGTTCCTTTGCTGGCAAGGGAAATTCTTTCACTCCCGAGCCATATGCTGAGCGTGTGAGCAGTAAGAATGAACACTGAGGTTTCCTGGAGTCCCCATTCCTGAAAAGGAGGACCTCCCTGCCCACATTTTCTGCACAAGTGTTGGTGTGTGTGTGTGTGTGTGTGTGTGTGTGTGTGTGGTGGTGTATGTGTGTGGTTTGTGTATGTGTCTGTGGTGTGTGAATGTGTGTAAGCCAGTGTGCACATTCAGAGGACTTCTGGCATCCTGCACGCTCATACACACACACACACCCACACACACACACACACACACACAACGTACACAGACATGCATTTAAACACACACACACCACCACACACACACACACACCCACACACACACACACATATACCTTATCCTCTTGACACAGGGTCTCAATGCCCTTGAGCTAGGTAGGCTGGCATCAGCAAACCCCAGCAGTTCCTCCTGCTTCTGCCTCACCTCAACATGGCCTTGCAGGTGCATATGTGACCCACGCAGCTTTCAATATTCTTGGAAGCTTTCATGTCCAATTACAATGAATTTTTTCAGCTGGGTTTCCTCCATCTTCATGTCCCTGCATGTGTGATTCCTGGGGCCGCATCCAGAATAAGTGCCCAGGAACCTACTTGCTGGGACATGGACAGCTCACCTGTGGACAAACCATCCAGTGAAGACGCTCCCCCTGTCCTGCCCAGCACTAGGACCCACAGTCTATCAGGGTGACACCATATGTCTGAGATCCTCCCTCCTCCATGGCCAAAAGCTGCAGGCCAGATATGGGAGAGGTCCAGTGCATGTGCCCATTCTGGATTAGAATTTTGCCTTTTTCTTTCTTCTTCTGTCTTCCTCTCTCAATTTTTGTCGAGAAACCGCATCCTTCATGATAGGCCCCCGGTTCACCTTGAACTCCCCATGCGATGGAGGGCAACCTTGAACTCCTGTCTCTACCCTCCCAAGCCCTTGGGGCATGGGTTTTTTTCTCCCACATTTTATATTTTCCTCATCACACAAGCTCAATAGGTATCCCAGTCTTCTCCCTCCACTCTCCCCTCCCCCAGTTGTCACCCCTTGCACCCCTCCCCATTCACTCCTTCCTTTCATCCCCTTCACCCCATTAGTAACAGAACTCTATTGTGACTGTTTAATCCCTTGGGAGGCCCATTCTTTTTTGAATTTTTTAAAATTATTTTTTCCACTCATACAAACTTGATAGGTACCCCCAATCCCCTACCTCCTCCACCCCTCGCTGGATTCCTTGCTCCCTCCTCTCTTTTCCTCTTCCCTTCCCCCTCCCTCCCCTTTCTCCAGTGACCCCTCACCCTCAGTCCTCCAGCATCCTTTAATGTGCATGTCAAACTTCCCTTCTGTGTCCTCCTCTCTGATGAGGTGTAAGGACTCAGTAGCATTGCCTAGAGCTCTTTCTTGTGTTCCTCTTTAGTATACGAATACTATTGTGGCTGTTAGTCCCTTGCCTCTAAGGATCCTATTGCCTGTGATCCATGCTAGACTTTGGGGACTCAATGATATGTTGGTCATTGTCCAGGTCATGCAAAGTCCCATTATGATTACATCAGCCCTAACTTGTGTGGAGTATCTTGCATATCATTGCTCCTCCCCATCTTTAGGCTCTTACAATCTTACCACCCCCTCTTCCGGAAATTATGGAGGCCCATTTTTTAATTGGGCCATTTATCTCTTTGGTGTTTAGTTTTCTAAGGAGTGCACTCTTGATAATAGAGCTCTATAAGATATATAGTTAGGGAACATTTTTCTACCATTGTGTGGGTTGCCTTTTTGTGGGTTTACAATCTCTTCATCTGAACAAAAGCTCCCATTTGTTGAGTGTAGGTTCTAGAGCTTGTGTGACTGGATTTCTGTTTGGGAACTTTTGACCTAGCCCATTCAGCTTGAGGGACTTCCCTACCCTTTCAACTAGGATTTTTATAGTCTCTGGTCTAATATTAAGGTCATTCATCATTTGGAATTAATTTTTGTGCATGGTAACAAGTAAGGGACTGTTCGCCTGCCCTGCGCCGAGAACTGCCGAGGGACGCAGTGCCCCGCCCCGTCTGGCCTCCTGCCCGCCGCCGTGCCCTTCTGCAACAGCCATAACGCCATGAAGCTGCGCTTCCCGCCGAGGACGAGTTCCCGGATCTGAGCAGCCACAACAACCATATGGCCAAAGTGCTGACCCCAGAGCTGCATGCGGAGCTGCGTGCCAAGTGCACACCGTGCGGCTTCACGGGGGACGGCGTCATCCAGCCGGCGGGGACAATCCGGGCCACCCGTACTGATATCATGACCGTGGGCTGCGTGGCGGGCGAGGAAGAGTCCTACGACGCGTTCAAGGCACGCTTCGACCCCATCATCGAAGACCGGCGCGGCGGCTACCAGCCCAGCGATGAGCACAAGACGGACCTCAACCCGGACAACCTCCAGCGTGGCGACGACCTGGACCCCAACTACGTGCTGAGCTCGCGGGTGCGCACCGGCCGCAGTATCCGCGGCTTCTGCCTCCCCCCGCACTGCAGCCGCGGGGAGCGCCGCGCCATCGAGAAGCTCGCGGCGGAAGCCCTGGCGAGCCTGGACGGCGACCTGGCGGGCCGGTACTACGCGCTCAGAGCATGACGGAGGCGGAGCAGCAGCAGCTCATCGACGACCACTTCCTCTTCGACAAGCCCGTGTCGCCGCTGCTGCAGGCCTCCGGCATGGCCCGCGATTGGCCGGACGCACGCGGCATCTGGCACAATGACAATAAGACCTTCCTGGTGTGGATCAATGAGGAGGACCACCTTCGGGTCATCTCTAGCAAGAAGGGGGGCAACGTGAAGGAAGTGTTTACCCGCTGCTGCACCGGCTTCACCCAGATTGAAACTCTCTTCAAGTCTAAGAACTATGAGTTCATGTGGAACCCTCACCTGGGCTACATCCTCACCTGCGCGTCCAACCTGGGCACAGGGCTGCGAGCGGGCGTGCACATCAAGCTGCCCCACCTGGGCAAACATGAGAAGTTTCGGAAGTGCTCAAGAGGCTGCGGCTTCAGAAGCGAGGCACAGGTGGCTTGGATACCGCGGCTGTGGGCGGGGTCTTCGACGTCTCCAATGCCGACCGCCTGGGCTTCTCTGAAGTGGAGCTGGTACAAATGGTGGTGGATGGCGTGAAGCTGCTCATCCAGATGGAGCAGCGGCTGGAACAGGGCCAGGGCATCGACGATCTCATGCCCGCCCAGAAGTGAAGCTTGGCCTGTGTTCCCACCAGCTGCTCCCTAACGTATTGCCTGGGCAGGGCCCGCACGCACCGCTGATGTCTGCCACCTGACGGTGGAGCCCTTAGCCTCGCCGTAGAGACTTCTGTCGCACTGAAATAAACTAGGGTTTGGCTGCCTTGAAAAAAAAAAAAACAAGTAAGGGTCCAGTTTCAACCTATTACATGTGGCTATCCAGTTTTTATAGCACCATTTGTTGAAGATGCTGTTATTTTTCCACTGAATTTTTTGGAGCTCTTTGTCAAAGATCAAATGGCTGTAATTGTGTTGGCTTATATCTGGATCCTCAACTCTTATCCATTGATCTATGTGTCTGTTTTGTAGTCATTACCAACCTGTTTTTATTACTATGGATTTGTAATATAGATTAAGGTTTTGTATGGTGATACCTCCAGCACTGTTTTTGTTACTCAGGATTGTTCTTGCTACCTGGGCCTTTTGTGCTTCATATGAATTTTGAGATCGTTTGGTCAATTTCATGAAAGAATTGTTCTGGGATTTGATTGATATAGTGTTGGATCTGTATATTGCTTTTGATTGGGTGGTCAATTTTGTGATGTTGATTCTACTGATCCAGGAGCATGGGAGGTCTTTCTACCTTCTGTTGTCTACTGTAATTTTGTTCTTTAGGGTTTTCAAGTTTTCATTTTAAAAGTCTCTGATTTCTTTGGTTAGATTTATACCATGGTATTTCATTTTTTTAGGGGCTATAGTAAATGAGATTGTTTCTCTTAGGACTTTTTCACTTTTTTCATCCTTAGTGTATAGTGTAGTGATATTTGCATGTTTATTTTGTAATCTGATACTCTGCTGAATTGATGTATTAGTTTCAGGAGTTTCCTGGTGGAGTTTTTAGGATCACTCAGGTATATGATCATGTCATCTCAAAATAGAGATATCTTGACTTATTCCTTTGTGATTTGAATCCCTTTTATCTCCCTCTCTTGTCTTATGCAGGTGTAGGGTTTCAAGGAGTGCTAGGAATGGAATGCAGGACTTTGTGTATGTCATGCATGAGCTGTATCAACTACGCTACAACCCTGGCTTGCTCTGCTTCCTCTCTTGTCCCTTGATTATTTACATATAGGACAAGGGTGGCCCTTATCTCAGTTAAAATAAGGCAGATCCTGGCGTGACTGGAGTGTTGATTCTGCTACAGGCCACAGACTGTGAGTGTTGGAGGTGTCTGTGGGGAGGAAGACGTGATGTGCTTGGGCACCAGACCAGGTAGGTGTTGGGTGAAGGCTCATTAAATCCCAACTGCTGCAGATATGATCAGGAAGGGGTGGCCCAGGGCCTGGTGGGGGGAGTTGGGTTGTGTAGAACTGTGAGTGTGGTGCCTGGGGCCTGGTGGAGAGTGTGGAGCTGTTTGTAGATTCTCGTCCAGTTTTTACAACTTATTATTCCTCTCTTGTTGAGGAATGTCCATATCACCTAAAGTTAACCGTTCACCATGTCCACGTGCACAGACTGTAGCATTTCATACACCCACGGTGTTGGAGATCACCAACTCTCTTCTAGCTCTCAGACACTTTTGCCCCCCTAAAAGGGAACCCAATCCCCACAGGCCTTGGTGGTGCCTCTGCCACGTGAAACCTGCAATCAGGAGGCTGAAGTAGGAGAATCTTGTGTTTGGGATCAGCCTGGATGCCACAAACCCCATCTCCAACACAAAAACGGGCATTCGAACTTCCTTTTGCAAGGAAATGCGTTTATTACAGAAAATGACAATGGGGCAATGTGCAGAAATTAAGTGACTGTGGACTGCTTGGGTTAAACAGGACATCTAAGCTCCCCCCACCACAAGTCTCAGGGACATCTAAGCCACCTCCACTCCAAGGCTCAGGGATGTCTAAGCCACTCCCGCCCCAAGGCTCAGGGAGCACTTTGGACCAGGGAGTGATAAGATTGTAAGAGTCTGAAGTGGGACAGTATTGCAGCCAGACATTATCTCATGGGCAGGACAGGGCTGTTGAACTCATGAATGCCCTGTAGTTGCATGTATTTCCACAGGATTTACCTGGGTTTTTTTTTCCTCAGCATTTCACCATGGAGAGGTAAATTTCTCAATAGACTCATGCTTCCCTGAAAGATGGATGAGGGTTGATGCTGGGGTGGGGAAGACGATTTCCTCAGTGGTCCCCACTGATTAAATGACTCATGCTTCAGCAAGTGCCCAGGCGCAAGCCATCAGAGGCACCCAGGTGAAACTCAGTGGGCCACATATGTTAAAAGACATAAAAATAGGAGCGAGACAGGTAAAGAAGAAAAGGGGTTGTACTGGGAAAAGGAGGGGGATGGGATTATGAGATTAAGGCATGAAAATATCATAAATTCACTGTGTTCATGCACAAAACACGGAAAGAATTAAAAAAATGTAAAAAAAAAAAAAGAGGGGCTTGAGAGATGGCTTGGTGGACAATGAGCACTTTCTTTTCAAGCATGAGGACCTGAGTTCAAATCCACAGTGCCCATGCGAACGGTGGGTGTGGTCACACATGTAACTTGAGCATTATGGGACATTGGGATTTCCTGACCACTAGAATAAGGTTGACAGTGATAGAGCAGGATTCTAAACATGTGCACACTGGCCACACACACACACACACACACACACACACACACGCACACACACACACACAATCTCTCTTAGGTAGCAGTTGTTCCATGTTTCTTTCCTCCAGTAATCCTAACCCACTGAAGGACTAATAACTCTCTATCCCTAAAAATTTGCTAGTTCTAGATTTTCTGCATAACAAGGATTGTAGCATTTATGTCACATACATATGTATATAGATCAATCTATTATCTATCCATCTATACTATATGTATGAGAAAGATAGAGACAGAAAGTGAGGAAGAAGGAGAGAGAAATCAGGTTCATGTGTGGATGCCACAGTGCGTGGTTGAAGGCCAGACGACAACTTTCAGAAGTCAGTTCTCTCCCACCATGTCAGCTTCTAAGGACCAAATCAGGACTACAGGTTTGTAAGCATTTGCCTTATCCCAAGTCATTTCTTTGTTCCTTAATCTATGTTTTTGAGACAGGGTCCAAGTAGCTCAAGCTAGCTTATACCTCTATATTCTGAGTGCTGGGATTACAGTGGGAACCAGTGAGCCATCTAGCCACAGACCACTGTGGTGTGAATGTCTGTGTGGTACATGTATGTGGTATATATGCACTTGAATATGTGTATGCCTGTGGAGACCCACGGGAGACATCAGGAATCATCCTGGATTGCTCTGTCTCCTTTTTGCTGTGCTCTGGGTTTTCCTAGACCCTGCCTTCCAGGGCTAGAATGCAGGCCATCACTATTTTTGCCTGGCATTTTTAAATTGCATTTTATTTCATTTTTTCCAAGTTATACAAGCTTAGTCATAGGGTATCCTTACCAATTTCCTTCCTCCCTCTCTTTCCTCCCTCCCTTCTCCATTCCTTTCCTTGCTTCTCTCCCTTTGTGGATCCAACCTTTTCCCCCTTCCTGTCCATCAGCTTTTATGAGTCCTAGGGTTCTCTCTGGACCAACTGCTCTAGTGGTAGTTCAGGCCTCTGAGGCAGACCAACAGGCCCTAACTTGGGACAACCACTAATGGGTACTCCTTTACCCTTTTCAAACGTGTCACCCCTAAGGATCCTACTGCTTGAGATGATTTCTCTTAAGATCCTCAATAGTCTACGGGTGCTTGTCCATAGATGTGGGATCTGAGGATCTGACCTCAGTGTCTTTTTCTTATGGGGCAAAGGATTAAGCACTGAACCATCTCTCCAGGCCCCAATGTAATTTTTTTTTGAGGTAGGTAGCCCATACTGGCTACACAAAAGTCAGGGAATTTCTTCCTTTGTCTCCAGAGTGGTGGGATTGCAAGACTGGGTGGCCATGCCTGGCTGCCTGTGTGATGTTTCCAGCTGGCCTTTCCCCTGGATGCTTTTCTGCTGCATTTCGTTCTGTTTCATGGCTTTGCAGTACCCAAGCATATGGGTTAATTGTGCCTTGTTTGTTTATTCTCCAGATACTAGGCAGTAGGACTGTTTCCACTGGCCATGTTCATCTTTACAAGGTTAAAAAAATAAAGTAGAGAATGAAGGATCATGGAATATCTGAGCTGGGATCTGTATCATCTACTTACTTATTTTTTTCATTTATATTTATTTATTTTTTCCTCAATCATACAAGCTACATAGTAACCCCGGTCCCCTCCCCTTCATACCTCCCCAGTCCCTATTGCACCCTCTCCCCTTTTCCCATTGTTTCACACCTCTCACTCCCTTTCTCCCAGTGCCTCGCCCTTCCCCTCACATTCCCTGGAGCATCCTTTTGTGTTAATCCAAAACTTCCCTTAGTCATCCACTCTAGTGAGGTGTAAGGACTCAGTGGCATTGCCCAGAGCATTTGCTTGGCTCACCTTTAGTATGGGAACACTATTATGACTGTTAATTCCTTGCCCCTAAGGATCCTAGTGCCTGTGAAACACGTTAGCATTTGGGGATCACTGACATGTCAGTCATTGTGCAGGTCAGGCAAAGTCCGATTATGGCTATTACAGTCCAAACCTGTGTGGAGTATCTTGCATACCATAGGTCCTCCCCATCTTTAGGCTCTTAAAATCTTGCTGCTCACTCTTCCTCAAGTTTCCCTGAGCTGGCAATGGGGAGATATTTGCCTGGTCTGGTTCCAGGTGATTAATGTAGGGACTCTGGTGTACTGAATAATGGTTTGTTGTTGTTTTCAGTTTTACTGTTGCTGCACCACCCTTGGCTCCATCCTGATTGATATTGGAGGTCACCTCCTAACCAAAGATGAAAGGCTGTTTAAATGAAAATCTCACTATAAGAGGAGATTCAAAGGCAGATGGACTAGGAGTAGGAGACCTAGTGAGGGGGGTCAGTCTCCCATTTGCAGGATGGTTACCATCTATCTGCCAGATTCTATATCCACTCTGATTGTTGAGATCAAACCCCCTCAGTTGCAAGTGACCAGGAAGGAAAGTGAGAATGAGCTTAAGCTGATGTCTCCGACTTACTTTCAATATTTGATGGTGACCTATTTTCTCTACTGTGGCATAATTACCTCTCTCCTTATATCTGGGGGGGGCTCTCCTTCCCCTTCCCTCCAGTTTATAATCTTAGTAATTACTGTAGGTATTATAGATACTTATCCTTGAATAGGTCACTAAGTGGGTTTGATACTTGAATCCACCTATTAGGTAGTACATACGTCACTCAATTTTCTGTGTCTCAGATACTTCACTCAATATAATTGTTTCTAATTCCATTCATTTCCAGGGAAATTTCATTAATTAATATTTTTTCTTGCCTGAGTAGTATTCCATTATACAAATGTTCCACATTTTCCTTATTCACTAGTCAACTGTTGGGCATTTGGGTTGTTTCCATGATTTTGATTTGTAAATAGTGCTGCTATCTATGAACATAGCTGTGCTTGTGTCATTGAGGTGAATTTTTGCTTTATGGGGGATTATTACCAGAAGTGGTATAGCAGGGTCATATAGCATTATAAGCTTTAACTTTTTAAAAAAGAATCACCAGGTGGATCGCCAGAGTGTTTGTGTAAGCCTGCATTCCCATCAGCAATGTAAGAGGGGTACCTTCCAGCATTTGGTGTTTGTATTTTGGATTTCTGCCTTCCTGACGTGGGTGAGAAAATAACTCAGCGAAACATCGATTTCCATTTCCCTGAGGGCTAAGGATATGGAACATTCTTTTTTTTATATATATACAATTTTATTTTTTAATTTTTATACATTTTTTATTATTATTTCATCTCATACAAACTTAATAGGTACACCAGTTCCCACCCTCCCTCCGCCTCCCCCCCCAACGCCCTTCTCCCCCTCCCCAAACCCCTCCAGCCCCATCCCCCCGTGCCTCCCGCCCGGATTCCCAGAGTCCTTTCTTGTGCATGCCTGACTCTCCTCTGGGCCCTCCTCTCCGATGACGTACAAGGACCCAGTGGCATTTCCCTGAACCCCTTCCTGTGTTCCCCTTAAGTATAGGAACACTATTGTGGCTGTCAATCCCTTGCCTCCAAGGATCTTGGTGCCTTTAGCAGATGCTAGACTTTGTGAGGTCAGTAGTGTGTTGGACATTGCGCCGGGCATACAATGTCCAGTTATGATTGCTTCGGCCCTAACTTGTGTGGAGTATCTTGCAAATCATTGCTCCTCCCATCCTTTTGCTCTTGCAATCTTACCGCCCCCCCTTCCGCAAATGTCCCTGAGCTTCAGGATGGGGAGAGATTAGTCTGGCCTAGTTCTAGGTGGTTGATATAGAGTCTCTGAAGTTCTGGATAGTGGTTCGTTGATTTTCTTTTGCAGTTTTGTTGCTCCTGTAATGCCCTTCACTCCATCGTGATGGGCACTGTATGTCACCCCTTGGCCAGAGACAGAAAGCTGTTAAACTGGAGTCTTATTATAAGAGCACATTCAAGGGTAGATGTAATACTTATACCCAAAATTGGAATCTCAGGGTCATATGGCGTTAGACAATGGAAGGGTCAATCACCCATTTGCAAAATGGTTACTTTTTAATCTGCCGGACTATATGCCCTCCCCTTCTGGTGAGTTCATACCCCCTTAGTTGCAAATGATCAGGAACGAATTGTGAACTTAACTAGGTGTCACATTACTTTCTTGCAGTCCTTGATGGAGGCCTATTTTCTCTACTGTAACATGGTCACGTCTCTCCTTGTTTCTGGTGTGGCCCTCCAACCCTATCCCTCTTGTTCATAATCCTGCAATTACTGTAGGTAATACATAGATTTACCTATGAGTGTCTCAAGATGGGCTGGGTGGGTTTGGTACATTCTTTAAGATATTTCTGAGACATTTCAATTTCGTACCTGGAAAATTTTCTTTTGAGTTCACTGGTTCATTTTTAAATTGGGCCATTTATCTCCTTGATGTTTAGTTTTCTAAGTAATGTGTGCACTCTGGATGGTAGAGCTCTCTCAGATATGTGGTTAGTGAAGATTTTCTCCCATTCTGTGGGTTACCTTTTTGCTGGGTTTACAACCTCTTTATCTGAACAGAAGCTCTTTAATTTCATAAGATCCCATTTGTTGAGTGTTGGTTCTACTGACTGTGCTATTGGATTTCTGTTTAGGAGTTGTTGGCCTTGATCAACCAGCTTGAGAGTGTTCCTTACCCTTTCAACTAGGGTTTTCATAGTCTCTGGCCCAATATTGAGGTCCTTGATCCATTTGGAATAATTTTTTTGTATGGTGATAAGTACAGGTCCAATTTTATTCTTCTGCATGTGGACATCCACGTTTGCCAGCACTGTTTCTTGAAGATGCTATTCTTTTTCCGTTGGATTTTTTAGACCCCTTTGTTAAAGATCAAATGGCTTTAATTGTGTGGGATTATATCTTTGCCTTCAACCTTTATCCATTGATCTACACGTCTATTTTGGATCCAGTACCAGGGTGTTTTCATTACTAAAGCATTTGTAGTATAGATTATTTGGTATGGAGATACCTCCAGCAGTGTTTTTGTTACTCAGGCTTGTTTTTGCTCTTCTGGATCTTTTGTGCTTCCATATGAATTTAGAGATTGTTTGGTCAATTTCTTTAAAGAATTGCTTGTGGATTTTGATTGGTATAGCATTGAATCTGTTATTGCTTTGAGGATGGTCATTTTTATGATGTTGTTTCTGCCAATGCATTAACATGGGAGGTTTTTCCACCTTCTGATGTCTTCTGCATTTTCTTTCTTTAGGTTTTTAAAGTTTTCACTGTAAAGGTCTCTTACTTCCTTGGTAAGGTTTATGCCAAGATATTTCATTTTTTAGGAGCTATAATAAACGGAATTATTTCTTCTAGTGCTTTTTCACATTTTTCATCCTGGGCATATAGGAAAGCCACTGATATTTGCACGTTTATCTTGTAACCTGCCACTCTAATGAATTTCTGTAGAAGTTTCTGGAGTTTCCTGGTAGAGTTTTTAGGATGACTTATATATACAAACATGTCATCTGCAAATAGAGATAACTTGTGTTCTTCATTGCTGTTTGAATCCCTTTTATCTCCTTCTCTTGTCTTATGTCTCCAGCTAAGACTTCAAATACAATACTGAATAGAGTGAGAGTGGATAGCCTTGTCTACTTCCTCATTAAAGCGGGAATATTTCAAGTTTTATCCCACTGATTATAATCTTGCTATTCGCTTGATTCATACAGACTGTATTATGTTGTAAAACTTTTCTTCCATTCCAACTGTCTCCAGGGTTTTGATAATTAAAAATAATGTTGAATCTTGTCAAAGGCTTTTTCTGCATCTATGGAGAGTATACTGTGGGTCTTGCACTTTGGATTTGTTTACATGGTGGATTGCATTTATTGATTTGCGTATGTTGAACCAACCTTGTGTGAATGATCTTTTTGATGTTTTTGAATCTGATTTGCTAAGATTTTTTTGAGAATCTTTGAATCTGTTTTCATTAAGAAGATTGTCGTATAGCTTTCTTTTTAAGTGTATCTTTATTAGGCTTTGGGATAGTATAATATTAGCTTCTCCCATGAATTTGGCAGTGTTCATTCTTTTGCAATTTGATGGAACATTTTAAGGAGTATTGGTGTTAGTTGTTCCTTAAATTTCTGGTAAAATTCTGTGCTGAATCCATCTGGTCCAGGACAGTTTTTATTGGGAAGATTTGAGATTAATTCATAGATTTCCTCATATGGTATAGGACTATTTAAATAATTCAAAACTTCCTGATTCAATTCAGGTTAGTTGTGCTTACTTAGAAACTCATCAATTTCTTTTGTGTTATCAAATTTCACCGAGTATATGTTTTGGTAATATGACCTTATACTTCTCTGAATTTCTTGGGTATCAGTATGAAAACTATATTTTCATTTCTATTTTTTTTTAGTTTGGGTTTTCTCTCTCTTCCTTTTGGTTAATTTAGCTAGAGCTGTATCAATCTCGTTGATTTTTTTTAAAGAACCAGCCTTTTGACTGGTTGATTCTCTGTATCGTTTTCCTTATCTCAATTTCAGATATTTCTCCCCTGATTTTGCTAATATCCTCTCTTCTACTCCTTTTGGAGTCAGATTACTTTTGTGTCTCTAAAGCTTTAAGCTGCACTGTTAAATTATTTATTTGTGATGTTTCTATTTTTTTGCTATAGGCATTAACAGCTATAAAGTAACCTCTTAGGACAGCTTTCATTGTGTCCCAGAAATTTCTATATGTTGTATTTTCATTATTGATTGCTTCTAGGAAATCTTGAATTTCCTTCATGATTCTTCCTGAACCCAATTCTTATTCAGTATCATAGTGTTTAGTTTCCAAATGTTAGTATATTTTCTGCTGTTTGTTGTGTTGTGCATGTCAACCTTCAGAACATAGTGTCTGATAGGGTACAGGCGAAAATTTTCAGTTTTCCTGTATGCGGAGATTCATTTTGTCGCCCAGTATGTGGCGTATTTTGGAGAAAGCTTAGTGAGCTGCTGAGAAAAATGTGTATTCTTTGCTGCATGGATAGAAAGTTCCATTGACATTTGTAAGGTCCATTTCATTATGGGTTTCATTAAGCTCCAATGTGTCTCTATTAAGGTTTTTTCTTTTTTTATTTATTTCTTCCACTCATACAAAGTTGATAAGTACCCCATTCCCCTCCCTCCCTTCTCCCCTCCCTGGATTCCCTTGCTCCCTTCCCCCTTTTCCCTTTCCTTTCCCCTCCTCCCACCTCTTCTTCCAGCTCCCCCTCCCATTCCTGTAGCATTCTTTGGTTTGCATCTCAAACTTCCCTCTGGGTCCTCCTCTCTGATGAGATTCCCCTTTAGTACAGGAACACTACTGTGGCTGTTGAATCCTTACCTCTAAGGATACTAGCGCCTATTAAGTTTTTGACCTGTTGATCTGTACCACATTGAGAGGATTGTATTGAATTCCCCAGTTCCTATTATTTTGGAATTGATTTCTTGCTGTAGATGTTGCAGTGATTGCTTAATGAATGTGGAGGAGCCCTTATTAGGTGCATATATGTTCAGTATTGTGTAGTCTTCCTGGTGAATTGTACCTGTGACTACAAAGTAGTATCCTTCTCTATTTCTCATATTCTTTGTTTTTTAATTAATTAATTTATTTTTTCCACTCATACACACTTAATAGGCACCCCAGTCCCCTCTTTCCCTCCCTCCCTGAACCCCCTTGCTCCTTCTCCCCTTTCCCCTTCTTTTCCCTCCCACTCCCTTTCTCCTAGTGGCCCCTCCCCCCTTCCTAGAGCATCATTTAGTGTGAATGTCAAACTTCTTTCTGGGTCCTCCTCTCTTATGAGGTGTAAGGACTCAGTAGCATCACCTAGAGCCCTTTCTTGTGTTCCCCTTTAGTATAGGAACACTATTGTGCTGTTAATCTCTTGGTTCTAAGGATCCTAGTTCCTGTGATCCATGCTAGACTTTGGGGGGATATACTAGACTTTGGGGGGGTCTATGCTATGCCGATCATTGTGCAGGTCATTCAAAGTCCTATTACGATTACTTCGGCCCTAACTTGAGTGGAGTATCTTGTCTATCATTGCTCCTCCCCATCTTTAAGCTCTTACAATCTTACTGCCCCCTCTTCTGCAAATTTGCTGAGCTTTATGATGGGGAGCGATTAGGCTGGTCTGGTTCCAGGTGATTAATGTAGGGTCTCTGATGGTCTGAAATATGTTTCTTTTTTCAGTTTTGCTGTTTCTGCACTGCCCTTGGCTCCATCCTGATGGATATTGGATGTCTCCTCCTAGCCAGAGATAAAAGGCTGTTAAAATAGAGTCTTACTGTAAGTGTAGATTCAAAGGTAGATGGAATAAGAGTAAGAGATCGTGGTGATGGGGGGGGGGTGAGTCTCCCATTTGCAGAATGGATGATTGTAGAGGACTTTATATGTATGTTGTTTGCCCCCTTGTGCTTTTCTTGGGTTTTCTCTGGACTCTGTTGAATACTGAGGAGCAGGGATTCTGCCCTGGTCTGGGTCCTGGCAGAAGGGCAGAGTAGCTAGTGGGGCATGCAGATGACCTTGGCCCTGTTGCATGGCCTAGGGCCTTTCCCCAGTGCCTGAGGCCAGTCTCATGGGAGAGAATCTTCACATCCAGCTCAAAGATAAGTAAGATATTTTTACCAACTAGTTGCTCTCAAATATTTGTCACTTTATCATTTCCACGTAGCCAACCAAAAACCCACACAACTTCAGAGTCTCTACCATTCACCCTCACAGATCAACAAAAAAGTAAACCAAAAAAGTGCACTAACATACTAATCTTCATTCCCTGTCTACTAAACCTGACTTAATTGATTTACTAACAATCTAATAGCCTCATCTAGGAAATAACAGCAATACCAGAAAAGCATACCCAACACAAGGTCCTAAGTTCAAATCCTTAGATCCCATTTTGCAACAACAGTTTTAAAAGCACCAAAAAAAAAAATCTCTTTGGCAGGTTCTATATCACAAAATGGGAGCCTCCTCAATTGTGAGCTTGTCCCCTGAAGAGTCACTTATACCACCACAAAGAGCTGGTCACCCAGATCTACCACAGATACTCCAGATGGAGCCTGTTATCTACACATGCGGAGGGATGGAAAGTGGGGGAAACATAACTGGATAGGTGAAGGGAGGTGAGGGTGCACGAGAAGGTTAGGAGAGGAGAGGGATGTGCAAGAACATGAACTCATTTTATTAGCATATGCAAAATTCTCAATAAGAATTTTATTTCCCAACTGTCAGATTAAAAAATGGTGTTTTAGCCTACACAGAGAACATTGGGTTCTTGGAGATTTAGACTCTACTCACAGTCTGTGATAATAGTGACTAAGTATGCACCAAATGCTGGATTTTCTTGAAAATATTTATTTTGTAACTAAAGCTCCTCATGCAATCAAATGAATAAAAGTGAAATTTTTGAGAATTAATTAGCTTCACCTGGGAGCCACAAGTGTGAA
Organism: Typhlomys cinereus; assembly: GCA_023101885.1. Classification (NCBI taxonomy): domain Eukaryota; kingdom Metazoa; phylum Chordata; class Mammalia; order Rodentia; family Platacanthomyidae; genus Typhlomys; species Typhlomys cinereus. Next base: position 2,022,522 of record JALPQD010000125.1, read on the forward strand.
TCCTATACACGGGATCAGTATCTTCTGAAAAACATAGACAGGTTTGGAGAAAAGCTTCAGGGGTTTAAGCCTCTGCCTCACAAGCAGAAGGAGCTGAGTTCAGATACTTGGAATCAAATGTAATGAAGTGGGACTGAAAAGGTCATGTCCAGTAATTCCAACCTTGGAATGTGGAGTGTGAAAAATCCAAGAGTAGAGCAGAAAAGCCATAGGGTTATCAAAGACAATTCCCAACAATACCCTTCGCCCTCTACAAGCACAGGCATTCAAGTATCCTCTGGTATACACATACACGCACACATACACACACACACACACCCCACACTCACACACACCACAACATACACAATTGCACACACTTAGCGGTTGCTTGCTTCCTTGTTTCTTCTGTGGAATCACAGAAAACACATTATTTTCTGTCCATGGCCCAAGAAAAATTTATCACTAGTTAACTCTCCTACTTGTGCCTTGATTGTGTAAATTGTATTTTATATACGTAAATAGAAAACAAACAAAGGATTGAATGTTTTGTCTTGGAAAATTATTACTTGCCAAGCCTGTTTCATTTAACACAATGATCTCATTAAGGATGAAACATAGTTAAGTCAATCGCTCTGTGGTAAAGGTTGATACTTAACGTGTCCCAATTTTTTTATTTATAATCAGAGGTGTGAATATAAGTGACTAGCACTGGTGAGAGCACACAATGGGAAGGTCATCTAGAAAAGGCTCTGGAAATGTCTGCATTTAGCATGATTCTTGTTTTCCAGGTTATGTGAGACAAGTGCAGCTATTGGGAAGTCTATGGAATGACACATGGACCACGCAGAAAATATTATGGTACATGCTGGATTTCATTTATCTGGGACAGTGGAGCACACAATGCTGCATGTGTTTCCCAAAGTTCTGACTACATGTGTCCTTTGTGACCCTTTCTCTCAAAACTTAACTTCAGATTCTCTGATGAAACCCACTTACATGATGTCAAGTCCCGTTTACAGAATGAGCTTGTTGACACAGACCTGGCACTTTCTCTGTCACAGATCACCTCACCTGGGGCACAGCCAGCAATGAACTCATGGCACCTGAGGCAGGAAGAGGCAATGGTCACAACATGTTTGCATCCTGTGTGTCACCTGGATATGGACCCCAGGTGCTTAGCCCTAGGGTACTGTTTCTAATGTATTTTAGAGCAGGTGGTATGAGCTAGACATAAATAGTGGAAAGATTTTGGTTGCATCTCCCACAAGGTAAAGAAATAAAAAAGCAGACACAGGCATGAAGACACATGTGTCATATGCTCATCTCTTGGATGCTACAAGTTCATTTTGGACTCAAACTGACATTCTGGAAGATAAAAAAAAGATGTTGAGGTTGATGTTTGTCTTCCTGCTTTTGAAGCATCCTTTTTTCTGGTGCAGTGTGATGGGAGGCAGTTGCTACTGGAGAATGAAGCAGGAAGGAGAGAGGAATAGATATGATCTTGACAACTGTTATTTCTATCAAATAACTGTGTTCCCTGGATCAGAATATAATGTAAATGTCGATGAGGTACTAAGGTAAGTGGCTTTTTCATTCACTTTACTTTCAGTTTACCATCATGAACAATGTATTACAGGTGCATTGAGTGCTGAGGAGTTGGCTAAGGGATTATAGCTTTTGTCTCCCAAGAATAAAGAACTGACTATAGACAACCAGATTCCTTACAAAAATGCCATATGGTAATGGAGGTAGCTTGCAATTTCAGACCTTGAAAGTAGATTCTGGTTAACAATAAAAGTAAGCAATAAGGACGTAGAGCAATACTGAGTGATTCCTTTGTCATCCTTGTACCTCCACAGGCATACTCACTCGGAATGCCCTAGTTCCCCCACCACAGAGACAGAGAGAGAGAGAGAGAGAGAGAGAGAGAGAGAGAGAGAGAGAGAGAGAGAGAGAGGAGAGAAAGAGAGAGAGAGAGTGAAGTATGTTGATGGACACTTTCTAAGTGTTCTGTCCCATTCTGCCAAACTACACTCTGGGAATGAATAAAGATTTAGTTCAATATGCAGAAACACTACATATAAACACTCTGCCCTGCATTTGGCTTTTTTTCCCCTCCTGCACTCTACATAACACAGCTGCAAGCCAAAAGAGGAAGTCCTCTTTCTTAGTTCTCCTTCCAATTCCATGGTCCATTTCATTGAATACACAGTCGTTTCCCTTGAAAGATGTTTCAGACGCTCTCGTGAATTCCTTGTCAATGGGCCACAGCAAAATGTCTGCTCATGTTTCATTTGAGCATGTGATTACCAAAGCCTGTACAAAGGGTCACCCCTTTGCAATTTGTTTTCATAGATACTGATCATATTCAGTGATATATCACAGCACTTCATGCTACTGTGTTCTATGCATTCAGCATCTGAAACTGACTAAAGAAACAGGATCTTTGTTAGTTGGGACACTAGTAGACTTTCAGTTTTATCCTGACAGGGTGTGAAATGGATTCTGTGTTGAAATTTGGCTGTTATCAGTGCTAAGGAAGAAGAGCATGTAATTAACAAAGCCTGTACAAAGGTTAACCCAACTAAGTACCATAGTTTTTGGGCAATATATTTATTGCAAAACTGGAGAATGAAATCTAGACACTCAGGAAGATGTGCTGGGGACAAATCAGCACAAATGGGTGACATTTTTCAAAACAGGAATCTGAGGGCTAAATATCATTGAGTATATACTGTTCTTTGTGGTAGGTTATGGTATTGGGAACAACACATATAATGAATACTTTGCTGTCTTTTCAGGTTGACTTCCAGAAAATACCAACAGGCTCTCACCTTATTTTTGGCCACTGACGAAATAAACAGAAACCCCAACATTTTACCCAATGTGTCTATGACATTTATACATTCTTCTCGCAAATGTGACAAGGACTATTCAATTAGCGATTATCTATCTTATGTTTCTGAAAATGTTATGTTGTATTCCAATTACTTGTGTAATGAGAGCAAGTTTTGTGATGTTGCATTTACAGGACCATCATGGAAAATGTCTTCCAGTTGGGCAATACATCTGAATTCCCGTCAATATCTACAGGTGAGGTTGGGAGTCTTCTCTGTCTTATGTTCTATAGAATGACTAAGGAGAGTTAAAGGTGACTGGGTCTATGGGTGATTCTTCTCAATGTAGATTTCTGTCTGACAAACCTTTTAGGAAAGTGAAAGAAGGCATTAAAAAAGAGGGATTTTCCAGAATATTAGTAGTCATCCAAATTTGTGTAAGTTCTTAGGAGAAATAAAAGATGAAGAATGGGGTAATGACACTGCTTTTCTTATGAAATATAGTTCTGAACAAAATTCAGATGTGATTTTTGAGGAGGATCTAGATTCTCTTCCCCTTGGATTTCATGTGTTCTCTCTTTTTAAGATAACCTTTGGGCCATTTCATCCCATTCTCAGTGACCTTGACAACTTTCCTCATCTGTATCAAATGGCACGAAAGGACACATTACTCCCTCTTGCTATGGTCTCACTGATGATTCATTTTGGATGGACCTGGGTGGGGCTGGTCCTCTCTGATGATGACCAGGGCACTGAATTTCTCTTAAGCTTGAGGGAGCAGATGCAAAATAATGGAGTTTGTTTAGCCTTTGTGAATGAGATTCCAGATAACATGAAGTCATACCAAGCAAAAGCTGAAAAATATTATAACCAGATAATGACTTCATCAGCAAATGTTGTTGTTGTTTTTGGGGACATGGATTCTGTTCTAGAAGTGAGTATTAGAAGATGGGAATTCTTGGGAATACAGAGAATCTGGGTTTCTACCTCACAATTGGATGTCAACACAAGAAAGGGAGCTTTCACCCTTGACTCATTTCATGGGAATTTCATTTTTTCACATCACCCAGGAAAGATTTTAAATCTGAAAGATTACATCCCACTATTGAAAATTTCATCAGAGCCACAAGACCTTTTTTGGTCATGGTTAGGGTGGATGTATTTTAACTGTTCACTCTTTGAGTCTGGATATGAAGCACTGAGCAACTGCTCATCCAACTCCTCCTTGGAATGGTTACCACAGCACAGTTTTCACATGGCTCTGAATGATGAGTGCTATGATTTATACAATGGTGTGTACGCTGTGGCCCATGCAAAACATCAAATGCTTCTGCAACACCTAGACATACTGCCAAGAGATAATGCTATGGAAATGGAGCACCCGTGCTTGCAGGTACAGTGAAAATTTTGTCATGGATGTGACACCCTTTTGAATAGACCAATAAACTCAGTCCCAGGTTTATAACAACAATGGATTTTCCAATTTGTCACTTCTTCAGAGCTGACATTCCTTGTGGTTGCATCATGAATGAAAATGCAAAGAAAGAGCCACAGTTTCAAATGAAGGACAGTGAAAAAAATCAATATTTTGTCAATACATCTGTAAGTGGGCAATAGATATCTTGATTTCTGGGTAGCAGACAGCAGCTGAAGAAGAGGATGCATAGTCTCCAGGAGTGGATTCAACAAATCATGTCAATACTGTCTTAACTGAGGTCCTGGATATCATGGCTTTTGCTCTTAGGACAGTCAAAACACAGGCATTTGAAAGTGATATCTGTCTTTCCTGAGTATTTGATGGCCAACTTTTGGGGATTTACTCTGACAAAATCTGATATTAGGAGACAAAATTGTATTTAAAACTTTTTCATGCTACTTTTCTTATTTCAATCCATTGATAACACAAAGAAGTGATAATTTTGAAAAATATTGTATCAGTACATGTATTTTTTTTCTTTTCTTTCTTTACATATTTTTATTTATTACTTCCACTCATATACAGTTGACAAGTACCCCATTTCCCTCCCTCCCTCCACCCCTCCCTGGATGCCCTTACTCTCTCCTTCTCCCCTTCGCTTGCCCGCTTCTTCCCCTTCGCCCCGTGCCACCTCCCCCCAATTCCTGGAGCATCTTTTGCTGTGCATGTCAAACTTCCCTCTGGATCCTCCTCTTTGATAAGGTGTAAGGACTCAGTAGCTTTGCCTACAGCTCTTTTTCTGTTCCCCTTTAGTATAGGAACACTATTGTAGCTGTTAATCACTTGCCTCTAAGGATTGTTGTGCCTGTGATCCATACTAGACTTTGGAGGTTCAATGATATGTTGGTCACTGTGCAGGTCATGTGAAGTCTTATTATGATTGCTTTGGCCTTAACTTGTGTGGAGTATCTTGCATATCATTGCTCCTCCCCATCTTTTGGCTCTTACAATCTTACCGCCCCCTCTTCCGCAATTTCTCTGAGCAGATCGGGAGAGATTAGGCTGGCGTGGTTTCAGGTGTTTGATGTAGAGTCTCTGATTTTCTGAATTGTGGTTTGTTGATTTTTTTTTCACTTTTGCTGCTCATGAACTGCCTTTGGCTCCATCCTGATGGGTACAGGATGTCACCCTGTGGCCAGAGATAAAAGGCTGTTAAAATAGAGACATTATATGAGTAGATTCAAAGGTAGATGGAAGAAGAGTAGGAGACCACTGTGAGTGGGGGGCAGTCTCCAATTTGCAGAATGGTTACCTTCTATAGGCAAGAGTCTATGCCCTCCCTTTCTGGTGAGATCATACCCTGTAAAGATACAAGTGACCAGGAAGAATGTCTCATTATTTACTTGCAGTCAATGATGGTGGCCTATTTTCTGGGCTTTAACATGATCCCCTCTCTCCTTGTTTCTGGAGGGGCCCTCCTTCCACTTCCCTCCCTGCTTATAATCTTTGCAATTACTGCAGGTATTACAGAGATTTGTCTTTGTGTGCCACTAAGTGGGTTTGGTACTAGGATCCACCTATTAGGGAGTATGTACAGTGCTTAATTTCCTGTGTCTGGGATACTTCACTCAATATGATTGTTTCTAATTCCGTCCATTTCCTGCCAAATTTCATTAATTCATCATTTTTCATGACTAAGTAGTATTCCATTGTATAAATATACATTTTCCTTATCCACTTGTCAACTGTTGGGCATTTGGGTTGATTCCATGACTTTGCTATTGTAAAGAGTGTTGCTATGAACATGGTCATGCTTGTGCTATCGAGGTGAGCTTTTGCTGTATGGTGCATTATTCCCAAAAGTAAAATACCAGGGTCATATGGCATTTCAATCTTTAACTTTTTAATAATCGCCAGTCTGCTCTCCAGAGTAGTTATATGAGCCTGCATTCCCACCAAAAATATAAGCAAGTTCACTTCTCACCACATCGTTTCCAGCAATTGTTGGTGTTTTTTGTTGTGGATTTTTGCCATCCTGACCGGGGTGAGATGATATCTCAGGGAGGTTTTGATTTGCATTTCCCTGATGGCTAAGGATGTGGAGCATTGTTTAAGATATTTGTTAGACATTTCTATTTCTTCCCTGGTAAAGTTTCTTTTAAGTTCCAAGGCCTATTTTTTAATTGGGCCATTTGTTTTATTGTGTTTAGTTTCCTAAGTTCTTTGTGCCCTCTGGATGATAGAGTTCTATCAGATATGTGGTTAGTGAAGATTTTCTCCCATTCTGTGGGTTGCCTTTGTGCTCAAGTTACAATCTCTTTGTCTGAACAGAAGCTTTTTAATTTCATAAGATCCCATCTGTTGAGTGTTGGTTGTATTGACTGTGCTATTGGATTCCTATAAGAAATGTTGGCCTATTCCAATAGCTAGGAGTTCCCCACCCTTTCAAATAAGGTTTTTATAGTCTCTGGCCTTATATTGAGGTCCTTATCCATTTGAAGTTAAGTCTTGCACATGGTGACAAATACAAGTCGAGTTTTAATCTTCTTTGTGTGGACATCCACTTTTGCCAACACCATGTGCTGAGGATACTATTCTTTTTCCATTGAATTTTTTGGGCCCCTTTGTCAAAGATCAAATGGCTGTAGTTGTGGGGGCTTATATTTGGGTCTTCAACCCTTATGCATTGATCTGTGTGTCTATTTTGAAGACAGTACCAGGCTGTTTTTACAACGATGGATTTGTAGTATAACCTCAGGTTTGGTATGGTGATACCTCCAGCAGTATTTTTGTTACTCAGGAATGCTTTTGCTATCCTGGGTAGTTTCTGCCTCCATATGAATTTTGAGATTGCTTGATTAACCTTTTTAAAATTTGCTTTGGGATTTTGATTGATATAGCATTGAATCTGTATATCGTCTTTGGTGGGATGGTCATTTTTGTGATATTGATTCTGCCAATCCATGAACATAGGAGGGCTTTCCACCTTTTGATGTCTTCTGAAATTTCTTTCTTTAGGGTTTTAAAGTTTTCATTATAAAGGTCTCTTGCTGGGGTGATTTTCCCAGGCGCACACTGTGACGGCTCCAGGCTGTTGGGGCGTAGAAAGGTGAATGTGCTGCAGGCCCTTTACCCCCACCCAAATCCAGGGGACTCCAGACACAGCAGGGAGTCTGTCAAGGTGAAACTCTGTCATTCACTCATTCTCTCACTCAGTTACACAGCTCCTGGCTGTGATGACGAAGATAAGTAAAGCCTGACCACCCACACCTCTACCTCAGCCCTCCAAAGACTCGGCAATGGACGGGGAGTTTGTCTGAGCAAAATCTCAGTTTATTGGGGGTAACAAATCAGCTTATATAGACAAAGAATCAAAGCACGTAAAACAGGCAGCCAATTACCTTAATGGTCAGTAAAACACATAATCTGCACAGGTCAAACTAAACATATATCTATGTTGGCTCCTATAAGCCAATTAGGATTCTGTGTAATGTGATCAGGGTTACGCCTAGAACACTAGCTCCCAGCGCCATCTTTGGCCCTTTGTGTTAAGCCATGCCCTGCTCACTCCCTCCCAGACTGTTATACCTGGGCAAGCCCAACAGTCTCTTACTTCCTTGGTTAGGTTTATTTCAAAGTATTTCATTTTATAGGGGCCACAGTATATGGGATTGTTCTCTCAGGATTGTTTTTCACTTCTTTCATTCAGGGCATATAGGAAGGCCACTGATTTTTGTATGTTTATTTTGTATCCTCCCAATCTTCTGAACTTCTGTATTGGTTCCAGGAGTTTCCTGTTGGAGTTTTTGGGATCACTCAGATATGAGACCATATCATCTGCAAATAGAGATAACTTGACTTTTTCCTTGCCGAATTGAATGTATTTTATCTCCCTTTCTTGTCTTTTTTAAATTTTTTTTATTTATTCAATTGTGCGTGTGTGTGTTTGTGTGGTGTGTGTGTGTGTGTGTGTGTGTGTGTGTGTGTGTGTGTGTGTGTAGATCCACGGATGAATGTGGGAACCACCATGGACCGCCTCCAACTCCTCCTTGTTTACTCTGCTCTGGGATTCACAGACTCTGCCCTACCAGGACCAGAAACGCAGGCCCCCCCACTTCTGCACGGCGTCTATACTTGGGGTCTAGGATCCAAACTCAGGACCTTCCACCTGCAAGGCACAGGCTTAACTCTTGAGCCACTTCTCCAGCCCCTCCCTTTCTTGTCTTATGGCATAAGCTAAGAATTCAAGTACAATATTGAATAGAATTGGTGAGAGTGGACAGCCTTGTCTAGTTCCTGATTGAAGCGGGAATGCTTGAAGTTTTTCTCCATTGAGTAAAATCCTTGCTGTTGGCGTGTTGTATTCAGCTTTTATCATATTGATAAAGGTTCCTTCCATTCCAACCATCTCTAGGGTTTTGGTCATAAAGGTCTGTTGGATCTTGTCAAAATGTTTTTCTGCATCTATCGAGAGTATCATGTGGTTTTCAATTTTAGACTCGTTTATATGGTGAATTACATTTATTGATTTGCGTGTATTGAACCAACCTTGTGTACCTGGGATAAAGCCTACTTGATCACCGTGAATAATCTTTTTGATATGTTTTTGAATCCGATTTGCTAGGACTTTGTTGAGAACCTTTGCAACTGTGTTCATCAAAGAGATTGGTCTATTTTCCTTTTGAAGTATATCTTTATTAGGCTTTGAGATTAAGGTGATATTAGCTTCATAGAAAGAATTTGGTAGTGTTCCTTCCTTTGGTATTTGGTGGAACATTTTAAGGATTATTGATGTTATTTGTTCCTTAAGTCTGGTAGAACTTTGTAGTGAATAAATCTGGACCAGGACATTTTTTGGTGGGAAATTTCGAGATTACTTCATTGGTCTCCTCATATGTTATAGTACTATTTAAATCATTCAAATCTTCCTGATACAATTTAGGTAAGTCTGCTTACTTAGGAATTCATCCATTTCTTTTGTGTTGTATTTCTCCCCTGATTTTGCTGATCTCCTCTCTTCTACTGCTTTTGGGATCAGATTGCTCTAGTGACTCTAAAGCTTTAAGCTGCATTGTTATTTACTTGTGATTTTCCATTTTTTTGATGTAGGCATTAAGAGCTATGAACTTACCTCCTAGGACACCTCTCATTGTGTCCCAATGATTTTGGTAAGTTGTATTTTCATATCATTCACTTCCAGGAAATCTTGAATTTCCTTTGTAATTTCTTCCTGAATCCAATTCTCAGTCAGCATCATAGAGTTTAGTTTCCAGGAGTTATTGTATTTTTTTTGTTTGTTGCGTTGTGGATGTCAAGCTATAGACCATGGTAGTCTGATAGGGTACAGGTTAGAATTTCAACTTTCCTGTATATATGGAAATTCATTTTGTAGCCCAATATGTGATCTATTTTGGAGAAAGTTCCATGTGGTACTGAGAAAAATGTGTATTCTTTGGTGCGTTGGTGAAAAGTTCCATAGAGACCTGTAAGGTCCATTTCAGCAAGAGTTTAAGTTCCAAAGTGTTTCTGAGAAGTTTTTGACCTTTTGATCTATCCCATGTTGAGAGGGCAGTGTTGAAATCCCCAAGAATTATCATTTTGGGGGTTGATTTCTCATTTTAGACACTGTAGGGTTTGATTAGTGAATGTGGAAAGGCCCGTTTTAGGTGCATATATGTTCAGTATTGTGAAATCTTCCTCATGAATTGTATTTGTGAGTAAAATGTAGTATCCATCTGTGTCTCTTATGATTATTTTTGGTTTGAAGTCCACTTTGTCGAATGGCATAATGGCTACCCCTGCTTGTTTCCTGTTTTCATTAGCTTGGAGAATTTTGGACCAGCCTTTTATTTTTAAGATACGCTTATCTTTTGTGGTGAGATGAGTTCCTGCAGGCAGCAGATTGATGGGTTGTGATTTTTAATCCAAGTTTGTAATCTGTGTCTCTTGATTGGTGAGTGAATTCCATTGACCTTTAATGTTATAATGGAGAAATTATTTTTTTTTATTTCAGCTCATACAAACTTATTAGGTACACCAGTTCCCTCCCTCCCTCCTCCTCCCCCCGTACCCCCTGCTCCCCCTCCCCACTCCTCTCCCTTCCCATCCCCCAGTGCCTCCCACCCCAATTCCCAGAGAGTCCTTTCTTGTGCATGACTGATTTTCCTCTGGGCCCTCCTCTCCGATGACGTACAAGGACCCAGTGGCCTTTGCCGAACCCTTTCCCATGTTCCCCTTAGGTATAGGAACACTGCTGTGGCTGCCAATTCTTTGCCTCCAAGGATCTTGGTGCCTTTAGCAGGTGCTAGACTTTGTGAGGTCAACAGTGTGTTGGAGAAATTATTTTTAATTGTGGACTTTTTTATACTTTAATGTATTAGTTATTTACTTATTTCTATTCATACAAACTTAATACCTATTACTTATACTACCGGTCCCCTCCCTCCCTCCACCCTTTCCCAAATCCCCTTGTTCCCTCCCCTCTTTTCTTGTTCCTTTCCCCCCTCCCTATTTCCCAGTGCCTCCTCCCCCTCCCTTCCTGGAGCATCCTTTAATGTGTATGTTAAACTTTCCTCTGGGTCCTCCTCTCTGATGAGGTGTAAGGACTCAGTGGTATTTCCCAGAACTCTTTCTTTTGTTCCCCTTAAGTATAGGAACACTATTGTGGCTGTTAATCCCTAGCTTCTAAGGATCCTAGTGCCTTTAGTCGATGCTAGACTTTGAGGGGTCACTAATGTTTTGGTCAATTGTGCAGGTTATGAAAAGTCCTATTATGATTAGTTCGGCCCTATCTTGTGTGAAAGATCTTCCATATCATTGCTTCTCCCCATCTTTAGGCTCTTACAATCTTACTGCCCCTTCTTCCGCAAATTTCCCTCAGCTTAAGGATGCGGAGAGATTAGGCTGGACTAGTTCCAGGTGATTGATATAGAGTCTCTGATGTTCTGAATTATGGTTTGTTGATTTTTTTTTTCAGTTTTGCCGCTCCTGCAATGCCCTTGGCTCCATCCTGAAAGGTATCGGATGTCACTCTCTGGCCAGAGATAAAAAGCTGTTAAAATAGAGTTTTATTATAAGACTGTACTCGAATATAGGTGGAAGAAAAGTAGGAGACAGTGGTGAGGGGGGTTACTTTCTAACTTCAAGACTATGTGCCCTGCCTTTCTGGTGAGATCATACCCCATCAGTTGCAAATGATCAGGAAGGAAAGTCTGTTAACTTAAACAGATGTCTCATTACTTACTTGCAGTCCTTGATGGTGGCCTATTTTCTCTGCTGTATCATGATCCCCTCTCTGCTTGTTTCTGGTGTGGCCATCCTTACCCATCCCTCCTGTTTATAATCTTTGCAATTTCTGTAGGTATTACAGAGATTTATCTCTGAGTGTCTCTAAGTGGGTTTGGTACTAGGATCCAACTATTAAGGAGTACATATGGTGCTTAATTTTCTGTGTCTGAGATACTTCACTCAATATAATTATTTCTAATTCCATCCATTTCCCAGCAAATTTCATTAATTCATTATTTTTGATGGCTGAGTAATATTCCCTTTTATAAATGTACCACATTTTCCTTATCCACTAATCAACTGTTGGACATATGGGTTGATTCCATGACTTTGCTATAGTAAACAATGTTGCTATGACCATGGTCGTTCTTGTGCTATCGAGGTGAATTTTTGCTATAAGGGGATTATTCTGAAAAGTGGAATAACAGGGTCAAATGGCATTTCAATCTTTAATTTTTTAAGAATCTACAGACTGCTCACCAGAGTGGTTGTATGAGCATGCATTCCCACTAGCAATGCAGGAGAGTTCCCTTCTTTCCACATCCTCTCCAGCATTTGATGTTATTTGTCTTGTGGATTTTTGCCTTCCTGACCAGGGGTGAGATGAAATCTCAGGGAAAGTTTTGATTTGCATTTGCCTGATGGATAAGGATGCGGAGCATTTTAAAAAATATTTGTTAGACATTTTAATTTTGTCCCTGGTAAAGTTTCTTTTAAGTACCAAGGCCCATTTTTTAATTGGCCAATTTGTTACTTTGCTGTTTAGTTTTCTAAGTTCTTTGTGCACGCTGGATAATACAGTTCTATCAGATATGTGATTAGTGAAAATTTTCTCCCAATCTGTGGTTTGCTTTTGTTCTCGAGTTACAATCTCTTTATCTGAACAGAAATTCTTTAATTTCAAGATCCCATCTGTTGAGTGATGGTTGTAGTGACTCTGCTATTGGATGTCCAATTAGGAACTGTTGGCCTAGCCCAATCAGCTTGAGGGAGTTCCCTACTTTTTCAACTATGGTTTTTATATTCTCTGGCCTTATAGTGAGATGCTTGTTCCATTTGGAATCAATTTTTTACAGGTTGACAAGTAAAGGTCCAGTTTTAATCTTCTGCATGTGGAGATCCAGTTTTGCCAGCACCATTTGTTGAAGATGCTATTCTTTTTCCATTGGATTTTTTGGGCCCCTTTGTCAAAGATAAATGGTTGTAGTTTTGTGGGCTTATATCTAGGCCTTCAACCCTTATCCATTGATCTGTATGTCTGTTTTGGAGCCAATACCAGGCTGTCTTACAACTTTGGATTTGTAGTATAGACTAAGTTTTGGTATGGTGATACCTCCAGCAGTGTTTTTCTTACTCAGGATTGTTTTTGCTATCCTGAGTCTTTTGTGCCTCCATATGAATTTTGAGATTAATTGGTCAACTTCTTTAAAGAATTGCTTTGGGATTTTAATTGGAATAGCATTGAATTTGTATATTGCCTTTGGTAAGATGGTCATTTTTATGATGTTGATTCTGCCAATCCAGGAACATGGGAGGACTTTCCATCTTCTGGTGTCTTCTGCAATTTCGTTCTTTGGATTTTAAAGTTTTCATTGTAAAGGCCTCTGACTGTCTTGGTTAGGTTTATACCAAGTTATTTCATTTTATGGGAGCTATAGTAAATGGGATTGTTTCTCTCAGGGCGTTTTCACTTCTTCATTCTGTGCATATAGGAAGGCCAATGATTTTTGTAAGTTTATGTCTTGTCTTGCCACTCTGCTCAACTTCTGTATTAGTTCTAGGAGCTTCCTGGTGGAGTTTTTGGGATCACTCAGGTATAAGATCATGTCATCTGCAAATAGAGATAACTTGACTATTTCTTTGCCAATTTGAATGTCTTTTATCTACCTTTCTTGTCTTATGGCATAAGCTAATATTTCAAGTATAATGTTGGATAGAAATGGTGAGAGTGGACAGCCTTGTCTAGTTCCTGATCAAAGTGGGAATGCTTCAAGTTTTTCCCCATTGTGTATACTCCTTGCTGTTGGCTTGTTGTATACGGCTTTTATTATATTGATAAATGTTCCTTCCATTCCCACTGTGTCTAGCATTTTGATCATAAAAGGCTGTTGGATCTTGTCAAAAGTTTTTTCTATGGGGGCTGGAGAGGTAGCTCAGGGGTTAAGCCTCTGCTTTGCGGGCAGAAGGTCCTGAGTTCAGATCCTAGACCCCACGTAGACACGCCAAGCAGAAGCGGGGGCGGCCTGCGTTTCTGGCCCTGGTAGGGCGGAGCCTGTGAATCCCGGGGCAGAATAAACAAGGACGAGGTGGAGGCATCCATGGTGGTTCCCGAATTCGTCCGTGGTTCTACACACACATACATACATACCCACACATACATATACACATGTGCACACATGCATACACGCACAATTGAATAAATAATAAATAAAAAAAGAATAACCAAAAAATTTTTTTTCTACATCTATCGAGAATATCATGTTGTCTTGGACTTTACACTGGTTTATATGGTGAATTACATTTATTGATTTGCATATGTTGAACAAACATTTTATGCCTGGGATAAAGCCCACTTGATCCCCGTGAATGATCTTTTTGATATGTTTTTGAATCTGATTTGCTAAGACTTTGTTGAGAATCTTTGCATCTGTGATCATCAGAGAGATTGTTCTAAAGTTCTCTTTTTTAAGTGTATCTATTTTAGGTTTTGAGATTAAGACGATATTAGCTTCATAGAAAGAATTTGGTAGTGTTCCTTCCTTTGCTCTTTGATGGAACAGTTTAAGGAGTATTGCAATTATTATCTCCTTAAATATCTGGTAAACCTCTGTGCTGAATCCATCTGGTCCAGGACATTTTTTGGTGGGAAGATTCGAGATTACTTCATTCATTTCCTCATATGTTATAGGAGTATTTAAATAATTCACAACTTCCTGATTCAATTTAGGTAATTTGTGCTTACTTAGGAATTCAGCCATCTCTTTTGTGTTGTCAAAATTTACAGAGAATAAGTTTTTGAAATATGATGTTATAATTCTCTGGATTTCTTGGGTATCAGTAGTGATAACTCCATTTTCATTTCTAATTTTGTTAATTTGTGTTTTCTCTATCCTGCTTTTGGTTAATTTAGCTAAGGGTGTATTAATTTTATTGGTTTTTTTAAAGAACCTGCTTTTTGACTGGTCGATTTTCTGTATGGTTTTTCTAATCTTAATTTCAGATATTTCTCCCCTCATTTTGCTAATCTCCTCTCTTCTACTGCTTATGAGATCAGATTGCTCTAGTGTCCCTAAAGCTTTAAGCTGCATTGTTAAGTTATTTATTTCTGATGTTTCCATTTTTTTGATGTAGGCATTAAGAGCTATGTACTTACCTCTTAGTACAGCTTTCATTGTGTCCCAAAGATTTTGATAAGTTGTATTTTCATTATCGTTCACTTTCAGGAAATCTTGAAAATCCTTTTTAATTTCTTCCTTAATCCAATTCTCATTCAGAAGCATAGTGCCAATTTTCCAGGAGTTAATGTATTTTCTGTTCTTTGTTGCATTGTGGAAGATAAGCTTTAGACCATGGTGGTCTGACAGGGTGCAGGCTTGAATTTCAACTTTCCTGTATATGTGGAGATTCATTTTATGGACCAATATGTGATCAATTTTGGTGAAAGTTTCGTGTGGTGCTGAGAAAAATGTGTATTCTTTGTGTGTGGATGAAAAGTTCGATAGAGATCCGTTAGGTCCATTTCAGTAAGGGTTTGATTAAGTTCCAATGTGTCTCTGTTGAGTTTTTTTACCTGTAGATCTGTCTCATGTTGAGAAAGTGGTGTTGCAATCTCCCTAAATCTCGACGTAGACATTGTAGTGTTTGCTTAATGAATGTGAGGGTCCTGTATTGGGTACATATATATTCAGTATTGTGAAGTCTTCCTGGTGAATTATAACTGTGTCTAAAATATAGTATCCATCTGTGTCTCTTATGATTATTTTTGGTTTCTAGTCCACTTTGTCTGATAGCATAATGGCTACCCCTGCCAGTTTCCTGGTTCTATTAGCTTGCAGAATTTTGCACCAGCCTTTTTAGGATGTTCCTAACTTTTGTGGTGAGATGACTTTCCTGCAGGTAGCAGATTGATGGGTTGTGATTTTTAATCCAATTTTATAATCTGTGTCTCTTGATCGGTGAGTTAATTCCATTAACATTTAATGTTATGATGGAGAAATTATTTTTAATTTGAGACATTTTTATGCTTAGTGGGTTTTGTAAGTGTCATGATTCACTTGTAGGTTTTGGTTTTCCCTTCTGTCCTCCTTGATATGCTTGTTTCTTTCTTCAAGTTTAAGTATCATTTCTACCATTTTTTTGAAGGCCCGGTTTGATTGACATGTATCCCTTCAAGTTGTCTTTGTGCTTGAAAATATCTCTTTCTCCCTTGATCATGACGGATAGTTTTGTGGGGTATATCAGCTTACATTGACATTTATGCTCATTCGATACTTGAAATACGTCTCTCCAAGCTCTTCTTGCTTTTACTGTTTCCATTGAGAAGTCATTTGTTGTTTTAATAGGTTTACCTTTAAAAGTGACTTTTTTTTTCCCTTTAAGCTCTCGGCACCATTTCTTTGTCTTGAATTTATAGTGTTTTAACTATTATTTGTCATGGCGAGTTTCTCTTTTGGTCATATCTGTTTGGGGTGTGAAATGCCTCTTGTATTTGGATGGGCCTCTCTTTTTTTAGATGTTTTAAAGTTTTCCTTGATGATAGTTTGAAAAATTTCCTCAGGTGTGGTATTTTGGGATTCTTGCTCCCGTATTCCATGAATACATGTTAGGTTTCTTCAGGGTGTCCCAAAACTCTTGAATGTTTCTCTCAAGTATTTTTTTGGCTTCAACAACCTCTTCCATTGAGCTGGTTAATACTCCCACTTTGTCTTCAATGTCTGAAATTCTATTTTATGCTGTCGTAGTTCTTCTGATAAGACTCTGTGTTGAGTTCTGGGTTTAAGATAACTGGCCTTTACTTCAGTTTTAAATTATGCTTGAGTCTGTTTTAACTGCTTTATGCCTATTTCTGTTTCTTGAACTGTTTTTCTCAACAAATGTTAGGAATTACTTTTACCCACCTGCCCAGGACACGTGCAGTCCAGCCAGGACACACTGCACCCTAGGTAAGTAACCCCTGCTCACCTGTAAACCCCTGGTAACCATCTAGTCCCAGTACCTTCAAGTATCTGTTGTGTTCCTCTTCAAAGTGGTTGATGAGGTTATTTAACTCCTCCTAGATTTCCTCTTTCATGATATTGATCATGGTAATGATCATGTTTTGAAAGTCGTTATCTTGGGTCAGGCTTTCTTGGCTATTTTCCGTGGATTTGTTCTGGTTGGAGTCTATCATTATGGGGTTATTTCCTTCAACAGGAGATTTGCTTTCTTCGGTTTTATTTCTCATGGATTTGCACTTTGACTTGGGCATTGTCATTTTATCTCTTAAGACCTTCTTTCAATTTCTGTGTGTTTTTGACTGAACTGAATTAGTTGAAGTGGAGTAACGCCTGCTCTGATTGGCTGGTAGGTGAAGCTGCGAATAGTGGGTTACCTGGAGCTTTGAGGTGAGCACACGTGATTACCTGGGGTGCAGTGTGTCCTGGCTAGGCTGCCTGTGCCCGGTGCATGTGGGGAAAGGGGAGAGGTGCTGGTGGCGTGCACAATTATCCTGTGGAGCTGGGGAGTGGCCCAGGGGTCCTCCCCGGCCTGGAACAGTGCCTACTCAAACTTGCTGGTGGAAGGTACTGGGACTAGTTGGTTACTGGGGGGTTTAGGGGTGAGCAGGGTTTACTTAACTAGGGTGCAGTGTATCCTGGCTGGACTGCTTGCGTCTGTTTTAACTACTTCCTGACATTTTTATATTTAGTGGCTTTTGTAAGTCTATTATTTGGCTTTTAGGTTTTGATGTTATTATACTTCCCTTCCATCCACCTGGATACGCTTGTTTTTTCTTCAAAGTTGAATAACATTTGTAGCATTTTTTGAACGCCTTGTTTCGTAGACATGTAAGCTTTCAAATTGTCTTTGAGCTAGAAAAATTTTCTTTCTACCTCGATCATGATGGATAGTTTTTCTGGATATATCAGACTGGGTTGACATTTTTGCTCATTTAATACTTGAAGTACATCTCTTTAAGCTCTTCTTTATTTAGTTTCCATTGAGAAGTCATTTGTTATTTTAATAGATTTACCTTTAAAGGTGACTTTTTTTTTCTTGAAGCTCTCAGCACCTTTTCTTTGTCTTGAATGTGGACTGTTTTGATTATTATTTACAATGGTGAGTTTCAATTTTGGTCATATCTGTTTGGGGTGCGGAATGCCTCTCATATATGGATGGGCCTCTCATTCTTTAGATGAGGAAAAATTTCCTTGATGATAATTTGAAAAATTTCCTCAGATGTGATGGTTTGGGAATCTTGCTCTGGTATTTCATAAATACACATGGTAGGCTTCTTCAGGGTGTCCTATAACTCTTCAATATTTTTCTCAAGTATCTTTTTGGCTTTAACAACCTCTTCCATTGAGCTGTGAAATACTCTCACTTTGTCTTCAAGATCTGAAATTCTATTTTGTGCTTCATTAGTTCTGCTGATAAGACTCTCTGCTGAGTTCTGGGTTGAGGATAACTTGTCTTTTTGTTCAATGTTAAACTCTGCTTGCGTCTGTTTTAACTACTCTATGCCTATTTCTGTTTCTTGAACTGTTTTTCTCAACTCTTCCAAGTGTCTGTTGTGTTCCTTTTCAAAGTGGTTTTCCCTTTCATAGTATTGATCATGGTAATGATCATGCTTTGAAAGTCGTTATCCTGGGCCTGGATTTCTTGGCTTTTTTGTGAATTTGTTTTGTTTGAATCTATCGTTATGAGGTTAATTCTTTCATTGCGAGATTTGTATTCTTGGTTTTTGTTTCTCATGGATGTGTGTTTGACTTGGGCATTTTTGTTTTGTCTCTTAAGATCTTTCAGATTCTGTGTGTTTTGAATGAACTGATCTTGTTGGTATTACTACCAACTAGAAATAGAGATAAAATGGTCTCTTAAAAGTATCCTAAGTGCAGCATTAAAAAGAGACTATGGAGTGCTGACTAAACAGGACATCTAACTGATGGCTCAGGTATCCCCGTGCAGGAGGAGGCAACAGAAATACAAGTGGAGGACTATGGGGAGTGGTACTGCCAACTGTTGCCTCCTTTCATGCTAGGGCTACAATGCACAAAGGTTTCAGCAATGCTGTGTGAGGTCCCCTGGATCTCCACACAGCTGAAATACTAGCATTTTCCCATGCATGAGGGAGGATCTTAGAGACAGTGCACCAACCTAAGATACTGTTAGGAGTAATATCTGCCAGGGGAAGGGGAGCTCATTAGTCAACATTTAGTCCACTGGTCAGCTTTTCATGTCCCATGAGGTGTCCAGACACATGCCAGTGCAGATATCCTGGGTGGGATCATGTAAATCACTCATTTTGTAGGATGAAGCTTGAGCAGGAGAGACTCTAACTGGAAAAAAATCTCATGGGGTGGAATGGGAGGTATTAGGGGGTTAACAGATTAGTTAATACTGATTTTATATATAAGATTCAATTAATAAAAATAATTCATGAAAAGTTAGCCTAATCAATGTTATTTGAACAAAAACCTTCAACTAATGAGGGTGAAAGATGATTTTCTGTCTCAAAAAGAAAGAAGTTGTTTCTTCCCTTCCACTACGTGGATACCACACCTCTAACTCAGATTCTGAGGCTTTCCAGGATTTGGGTAAGTGCAGCTATCCATGAGGCATCTGGCCAAACCTAGGCATAAATTATCACATACAGGAGGGATTGTAGAAATGATGTCCATTACTTATGGAACATGCTATGTGCTCAAGTTTTTGCCTGTTTTAGATTCAAGGTGTTCTGAAGAACCTGCAGTTCATTAATCCTGTGGGAGACCTGGTAAGCATGAACCAGAACCAACACTTGCATGCTGCTTATGACATTCTCATCAACTGGAATTTTGCACTGGGTGTTGGACTAAAAGTGAAAATAGGAGAGTTTTCTCCATATGTTCCAAGTGGGCAGCAATTACATGTATATGAAGATTTGGTGGAGTGGGCCACAGGAAGTGTACAGGTTGGTTGAAAACAGTTTTTGTAGAGTAAATCTACAAATTGTATTATTAGGCCCAGTGTAGCACAATGATTCATAGATTTTCCTCAATTTGTTCCATATAATTCATTTCATTATAATTTTATGTTTGGTGCTTCCATACATGAATACAATGAACTTCAGTAATTTTTACTCTATCCTGCCAGAACCCATCTCTCTTCCATATCACCTTGGCTTCCTTTTTCCAAAAAGCTTCCTTCCTTTCATGTCTTGGTGCATGTATGGCCCCCCTGAGTTCCATCTGGATTGCCTGCATTCACATGTGGCTGAGCACTGTCTGGAACATGAATGATGTATCATTGGATACACCACTGAAGGATGTGATTTCCTTTCCCCCTTGACAGCACTACTGTCAATGGTCCCTCAGAAAGGGCTGTTTACTCATATGATCTTCCACTAAGACAACATGGTTATGAAAGGAAGATGATGAATTCTAATCTGTTGTTAACATACAAATTCTCTTTCTCAGATTCCCTCCTCTGTGTGCAGTGTGCCTTGCAAGCCTGGTTTGAGGAAGTTCCATCCAGCAGGAAAGGCTACCTGCTGCTTTGAATGCTCCCCCTGTCCAGAGAATGAGATTTCCAATGCAACAGGTAACTCCATGTGTTTGGGAAAAGTTCTTCACCTTCATTACCTTCTTTCAGCAGGACTAGCACATTTGCGATGTCCATCATGGTGTATATGGTGCAGAACTCCACCATTGTTGTAGGTCTTCTTGCAGCAGGCATTAAAGATGTCAGCATATTAAGATATGAACTGGGAATATTCTCATAAGTCTGCAATAAATGTATGAATAATAGCTAATTTAGTCGTAGAGTTAATTGTATCCACGTTTTTAGTTGTTCATTGATTTTCGTAACTGGTGAGATCAATGCTATGTTGGCTGATTGCAGCATGGCAATAACTACTTGTAGAAAGATAACGTACAGATGCACATGAGGAGCTCAGATGCCTAATGTCCAAGGGAACCTTTCAACATGGAACAATGTCATCTAAAGTGAAGATGGTGGGGAAGGTGCAGAGCATATTCTAGAAAAGCATTGGCAATGCCTTAGGGAAATCGATGGTATCCACACTATGTGATGTCACAAAAAAATTAAGAATAACATCATACTCCAATGGATAATGCAATTCTGAGCTTATCCAGATGTTTCTATCATATTAATATACAATCAAAATTCATTTCTTTTTAAGACATGAATTTTAGCAATAGGATATTTAAAAATTGCCAGGTGGATAATTTTTTGTTTTATTTTTGTAACTTCCACACATGAATACAATGGATTGAAATATTTTCAAATCCCCCTCCTTTTCTATGTAAACCTTCTTCCAAAATAGATTCTTGTATGTGTCATCCACTGAGCTTCATCTGGGCTGATTATACTGTCATTTACCTAAGCACTTGCTTGAGCATGGATGATATATCAGTGGAAGTAGCATTGAGGAATGCTGCTCCCATTCCACTATCATAGCCCTAAACCTCCAAAGTCAATGTCCTCACAAGGCTTTCCCTCTTCCATGGTGAAATATTTACAGGCCAACTCTGATAGAGATCTTGTGGAAGAAGATACAGTGCGGTGAATTTATGGGTGCAGTAGCCCTGTCATGTGCAGGAGAAACTAATTAACAGTACCTTTCCCTACCTTGCATCTCTTACATTTTTCCACCTTCTTTTTCACAATTGTCCAGAGCATTGGGAAAGAGAAGCATGAGGGCATTTAGCTTAAGTAGGAATGGTCTGTCCACTTATGTTCTGCATTCAGCTCTGGAGTGATACTCTGCATTTAATGCCGTGTTCATATTCATTTTATTCCCATTTAAACTTCTAAGCACACACTACAGGTTAAATGAATTTAATACCTATTGTAGCATATTATTCTTGATATAAAATATAGCAAGGCACCTACATATTCACTCATTGGATAAATATTCAACACATATTGTCATAATTTGAAATCTTCAATGTATTACTATATTAGCTTTATATTTGTATATAAAACAACTATGAATATGAGGAAATTTATTTAAAGGATGGAACTTACTCATGACTTTCTCAGGAAAAGGAAAACAAGGGAGCCTGAAAGAGTGAATAAAGCTGTTACTAGATGGAAAGCCTCAGGACAGGAAGAATATGGCCATTCCTCAGATTCATCTGTTGATGATTCCTTTAAAATCCACCATTTACCACAGTGCAGAAGACAATTCATGGGTGGGAAGATCAGTCGCCTTTGTTCTCATCGTGGGTTGGATATGTCTGTAAGGATCTTCACAAACTATCTTTGTCTAGATGTTTTAAAAATGACTTCTTGACTATATGCTTATTCACATAGACCAACGCTGATAAAAATAGAATGCAATGAAATGCACAGATGATATTTCAGTGACAATTCATTATGCACAAGCATACACTCCAAGTTGATGGTATTATCAATACAGTATTAGGATTACTGATCCTGAGTTCTTTAATATTAGTAATAGAATTGCTGCCCTTCCTTTTTTTAAACACTTTATTTTTTTTCCCAATCATTACAACCTCAATAGGTACCCCGGTTATCTCTTCCCTCCAACCTTCCCCAGTCTCCCTTGCAACACCACCCCATTTTCCCTTTCCTTTCAACCCCTTCCCTCCCCTTCTCCCAGTGCCTCCCCCTTTCCCCCTCCCATCCCTTTGAGCATCTTTTCGTATGAATTTGACAGAGTGATTATATAAGCTTACATTCCCACCAGCAATGTAGGAGAGCTCCCTTCTCCCCACATCCTCTCTAGCATATGGTATTGATTGTATTTGGGATTTTTGACATGACCAGGCAAGATATCATCTCACGGAGGTTCTGATTTGCATTTTCCTGATGGATAAGGATGTGGAACAATTTTGTAATATTTTTTCCACTCATGCAAACTTGATAGGTACCCCATTCCCCTCCCTCCCTCCACCCCTCCTCAGATCACCTTGCTCCCTTCCCCCTTTTCCCCTTTCTTTCCCCACCTACCTTTCTCCCATTGTCTCTGCCCCCATCCCTAGAGCATCCTTTAGTATGCATGTCAAACTTCCCTCTGTGTCCTCCTCTCTGATGAGGTATAAGGACTCAGTAGCATTTCTTAGAGTTCTTTTTTGTGTTCCCCTTTAGTATGGGAACACTATTGTGGCTGTTAATCTCTTGGCTCTAAGGAACCTAGTGCCTGTGATCCATGCAGGACTTTTTGTAGGGCATGCAATGTCCTATCATATTTACTTTGGCCCTAACTTGTGTGGAGTAACTTGCATGTCATAACTCCTCTGCATTTTTAGGCTTTTAAAATCTTACCACCCCCTTTCTACAAATTTCCCTGAGCTTTTGGATGGGGAAAGATTAGGCTGGCCTGGTTCCAGGTGATTGATGTAGAGTCTCTGATGAACTGAATTGTGGTTTATTGATTTTTTTCAGGTTTGCTGCTACTGCACCACCCTTAGCTCCATCCTTATGGGTATTAGATGTCAATCCCTGGTCAGAGATAAAAGGCTATCGAGTCTTATAAGAGAAAATTCAAAGGTAGATGGAATAAGAGTAGGAGACCGTGGTGAGTGGAAGGGTCAGTCTCCCATTTGAAAAATGGTTACCTTCTATCTGCCAGACTGTATGACCTCCCTTTCTGGTGAGATCACACCCCATCAGATACAAGTGACCAGAAAGGAAAGTCTGTGAGCTTAACCGGATGTCTCATTACTTACTAAAGTCTTTGACGATAGCCTATTTTCTCTGCTGTAGCATGATCCCCTCTCTCCCCATTGCTGGTGGGGCCCTCCTTTCCATTTCCACCCATCTATAATCTTTGCAATTAATGTGAGTATTACAGATATCCATCCTTGAATGTGTCTCTAAGTGGATTTGGTACCAGGATACACCTATTAGAAGTACATATGGTGTTTAATTTTCTGTGTCTGGGATACTTCACTCAATATATTATTTTATAATTCCATCCATTTCCTGTCAAATTCCAGTAATTCATCATTTTTGATGACTGAGTAGTATTCCATTGTATAAATGTGCCACATTTTCCTTTTTCACTCGTCAACTGTCGGACATTTGGGTTGATTCCATGACTTTGCTATCATAAACAGTGCTGCTATGAACATGTTCGTGCTTCTGGTATCAAGATGAATTTTTGCTGTATGGGGGATTATTCCCAAAAGTGGAATAGCAGGGTCACATGGCATTTCAATCTTTAACTTTCTTAAGAATCACCAGACTCCTCGCCAAGATCAAAGATCAAATTGTCAAAGATCAAATGGCTAAAATTGTGTGTTTATATACGGGTCTTCAATAATGCTTATCCATTGGTCTGTGTGTCAGTTTTGGAGCCAGTACCAGGCTGTTTTTATAACTATGGATTTGTAGTATTCATTACGGGTTGGTACGGTGATACCTCCAGCAGTGATTTTGTTACTTAGGTTTTCTTTTGCTATCTTGGGTTTTTTATGCCTCCATATAAATTTTGAGATTGTTTGGCCAATTTCTTTAAAAAACTGTTTTGGGATTTTAATTGGTATACCATTGAATCTATATATTGC
The DNA here is from genome assembly GCA_023101885.1 of Typhlomys cinereus. NCBI lineage: Eukaryota > Metazoa > Chordata > Mammalia > Rodentia > Platacanthomyidae > Typhlomys > Typhlomys cinereus. Next base: position 2,046,779 of record JALPQD010000125.1, read on the forward strand.
CTTTGGTAGGATGGTCATTTTTATGATATTGATTCTGCCAATCCAGGAACATGGGAGGTCTTTCCACCTTCTGGTGTCTTCTGCTATTTCTTTCTTTAGGGTTTTAAAGTTTTCATTGTAAAGGTCTCTTACTTCCATGGTTAGGTTTATACCAAGGTATTATATTTTTTTAGGGACTATCGTAAATGGATTGTTTCTCTCAGTGCTTTTTCACTTCTTTCATTTTGGGCATATAGGAAGGCCACTGATTTTTGTACATTTATTTTGTATCCTGCCACCCTGCTGAACTTCTGTAATAATTCCAGGAGTTTCATGGTAGAATTTTTAGGATTACTCAAGTATAAAATCATGTCATCTGCAAATAGAGATAACTTGACTTCTTCCTTACCGATTTGAATGTCTTTTATCTCCCTTTCTTGTCTTATAGCATAAGCTAAGACTTCAAGTATAATATTGAATAGAAGTGGTGAGAGTGGACAGCTTTGTCTAGTTCCTGATCAAAGTGGGAATGCTTCAAGTTTTTCCCCATTAAGTATAATCCTTGCTGTTGGCTTGTTGTATACAGCTTTTATTATATTGATAAAGGTTCCTTCCATTCTAGCTGTCTCTAGGGTTTTGACCATAAAAGGCTGCTGGATCTTGTCAAAGTTTTTTTCTGCATCTATCTTGCATATCATGTGGTCTTGAATTTTTGACTGGTTTATATGGTGAATTACGTTTATTGATTTGCATATGTTGAACGAACCTTGTGTGCCTGGTATAAAGCCTATTTGATCCCCGTGAATGATCTTTTTGATATGTTTTTTAATTCAATTTGCTAAGACTTTGTTGAGAATCTTTGCATCTGTGTTTATCAAAGAGATTGTCTGTAGATTTCTTTTTTATGTGTATGTTTATTAGGTTTTGGGATTAAGACAATATTAGCTTCATAGAAAGAATTTGGTGGTGTTCCTTCCTTTGTTCTTTTATGGAACAGTTTAAGGAGCATTGGTGTTCTTACCTCCTTAAATATCAGGTAGAACTCTCTGCTGAATCCATCCGGTCCAGGATATTTTTTGATGGGAAGATTCGAGATTATTTCATTGATTTTCTCATATGTTATAAGACCTATTAAATAATTTAAAGCTTCCTGACTCAACTTAAGTAAGTTGTGCTTACTTAGTAATTTCCAGGAGTTAGTATATTTTCTGTTGTTTGTTGTGTTGTGGATGCCAGGCTTTAGACCATGGTGGCCTGATTTGGTAGCCATGTAAGCCATGAAACTGTCTTTGTGCTGGAAAACTCTTCTTTCTCCATCAAACATGATGGACAGTTTTGCCGAGTATATCAGCCTGAGTTGACATTTCTGCTCATTTAATACTTTAAGTACATCTCTCCAAGCTCTTCTTGCTTTTAGTGTTTCCTTTGTAAAGTCATTTGTTATTTTAATAGGTTTACCTTTAAAAGTACTTGTTTTTTTTTTCACTTGAAGCTCTAAGCACCTTTTCTTTGTCTTGAATGTGGTGTGTTTTGACTATTATTTGCCATGGCGAGTTTCTATTTTGATCATATATTTTAGGGGTCCGGAATGCCTCTTGTACTTGGATGAGTCTCTTGTTCATTAGAAGAGGGAAGTTTTCATTCATGATAATTTGAAAAATTTCCTCAGGTGTGGTATTAAGGTATTCTTGCTCTGGTATTCCATGAATGTGCATGTTAGGCTTCTTCAGGGTGTCCCATAACTCTTGAATATTGCACTCAAGTCTCTTTTTGGCCTTAACAACCTCTTGCATTGAGCTGGTTAATACTCCCACTTTGTCTTCAAGATCTGAAATTCTATTTCCTGCTTTATTGGTTCTGCTGATAAGACTCTGTTGACTTCTGGGTTGAAGATAACTTGTCTTCTAGTTCAATTTTAAACTCTGCCTGAGACTGTTTTAACTTCTCTATGCCTGTTTTTGTTTCCTGAACTGTTTTTCTCAACTCCTCCAAGTGTCTGTTGTGTTTCTGTTCAAAGTGGTAGATGCGGTTATTTAACTCCTCCCAGATTTCCTCTTTCATAGTATTGATCATGATAGTGATCATGCTTTAAAAATCATTATCTTGGGCCTGGCTTTCTTGGCTATTTTCTGCGAATTTGTTCTGGTTCGACTCTATCATTATGGGGTTAATTCTTTTGGTGGGAGATTTGTCTTCTTGGGTTTTGTTTCCCATTGATCTGCACTTTAACTTGGGCATTGTTGTTTTATCGCTTAAGACTTTTCATTTTCTGTGTGTTTTTGACTGAACTCATTGAGTTGGTATTACTACTCTTGCACAGTTACTACTAGTGTTTGCCTTGGATTTGGGTACGTTTGTTTGTTGTTAATGTTATTTCCCAGATGATGCTATTAGACTGTTAGTACATCAACTAAGTCAGGTTTATTAGATGGGGTGAATATTAGAATGGTAGTGCCTTTTTATGATTTACTACCTTGGTTATATGTGAGGCTGATTTGTATAATCTCTGAGGTTGTATATGTTTTGAGGTGGCTATATGGAAAAGTTAATCTATAGTGATTAATAATTGAAGGGAGCAGGATGGTAAAAAGGGGAGTTTACTTATCTTTCGGCCACATGAGAAGAGTCTTTCCCATGTGATCAGATGATTTTAGAGGACTTCAGATGTATGGTGTTTGTCCCCTAGGCCTTTGCTTAAGTTTCCTCTTGACTCCATTGAATTCTGAGGAGCAGTGTGTCCTCCCTGCACCATGAGTGAGGGTCCCAGGCTGACCCAAGGGGCAAATTTTCTGCAATTTTCCATGAGCTTTAAGATGGGGAGAAATTTGGCAATTCTGGTTCCAGGTGATTAATATATGGGTCTCTGGTGTTCTGAGTTATGGTTTGTTGTTGTTTTCAGTTTTGCTGTTCCTACGCTGCCCCTGGCTCCATCCTGATTTGTATTGGAGGTCATCTCCTAACCAAAGATAAAAGATCGTTTAAATGGAATCTTACTAAAGTGGTAGATTCAAAGGTAGATGGAATAGGAGTAGGAGACAGCAGTAAGGGGGGGTCACTCTCCCATTTGCAAGATGGCTACCATCTACATGTCTGACTCTATACTTCCCTGACAGGTAAGATCAAACCCTCTCAATTGCAAGTGACCAGGAAGAAAGTCTGTGAGCTCAACTAGATGTGTTGCTAGTTACTTGCAATACTTGATGGTGACCTATTTTCTCTACTGTAGCATGATCCCCTATCTCATTATTTCTGAGGGGGCCCTTATTCCCTTCCCTCCTGTTTATAAGCTTTGCAAATACTATAGGTATTACAAAGATTTATCTTTGAATATATGTCACTAGATACAAGGATCCACCTATTAGTGAGTACATACAACACTTAATTTTCTGTGTCTGGGATATGGTCACTCAATATAATTTTTTCTAGTTCCATCCATTTCCCAACAAATTTTAGTAACTCATCATTTTGGATGGCTGAGTAGTATTCCTTTGTATAAATGTACCATATTTTTCTTATCTACTGGTCAACTGTTGAAAATTTGGATTGATTTCATGATATTGCTATTGTAAATAGTTCTTCTGTGAACATGATTGTGTGTGTCATTGAGGTAATTTTTTGCTTTACAGGGTGATTATTCCTAAAAGTGGAATAGCAGGGTCACATGGCATTTCAATCTTTATCTTTTAAAAAAATCATCACACTGATCACCAGGGTGCTTGTATAAGTCTGCATTTCCACCAGCCATGTAGGAGAGTTCCCTTTTCTCCACTTACTCTCCAACATTTGCTGTTGTTTGAATTGTGAATTTTTACTGTCCTTCCTTGGGTGAGATGATATCTCAGGGAAGTTTTGATTTGCATTTCACTGATGGCTAATGATGTGGGGCATTTTTCAAGATAATTTTTAGATATTTTATTTCATCAGTGGAAATATTTCTTTTGAATTCCCTGGACCATTTTGTCTTTGGAAAATTCATCTCCTTAGTATTCAGTTTTTTAAGTTCTTTGTGCACTCTGCATAATACAGATCTACCTTTCTGTGGGTTGCCTTTTTTCTTCATTTACAATCTCTTTATCTGAACAGAAGCTCTTTAATTTCATAAGATCCCATTTGTTGAGCGTTGGTTGTAGTGACTGTGTTATTGGATGTCCGATTAGGAATTGTTGGCTGAGTCCAATCAGCTCGAGGGAGGTCCCTACCCTTTCAAACCATGTTTTTATGGTCTCTAGCATCATATTGAAATCCTTCATCCAGTTGGAATTAATTTTTGTACATGGTGACAAGTATGGCTCCAGTTTTAATCTTCTGCATTGGACATCCATTTTTCCAGCACCATTTGTTGAAGATGCTGTTCTTTGTCATTGGATTTTTTGGGCTCCTGTGTCAAAAATCAAATGGCTGTAATTGTGTGGGCTGATATCTGGGACTTCAACCCTTATCCATTGATATATGTGACCCTTCTTTGGAGCCAATACCAGGCTGTTTTTATAACTATGGATTCGTAGTACAGATTTAAGACTTTTATGGTGATACCTCCAACAGTGTTTTTGTTACTCAGGATTGTTTTTGCTATGCTGGGTCTTTTGTACCTCCATATGAACTTTGAGATTGTTTGGTCAACTTCTTTGAAGAATTGCTTTGGGATATTGATTGGTATAGCATTGAATCTGTATCTTGCATTTGATAGGATGGTCATTTTTATGATGTCGATTCTGCCAATCCAGGAACATGGGAGGTCTTTTCACCTTCTGGTGCATTCTGTAATTTCTTTCTCTGGGTTTTAAAGTTTTCATTGTAAAGGTCTCTCACTTCCTTGGCTAGTTTTACAGCACGGAATTTCATTTGTGAAGGGGCTATAGTAAGTGGAATTTTTTCTCTTAGGGCTTTTTCACTTTTTTCATCTTGGGCATATAGGAAGGCCACTGAGTTTGCATGTTTATTTTGTAACCTGTCACTCTGCTGAACTTATGTAATAGTTCCAGGAGTTTCCTGATGGAGATTTTAGGATCACGCAAGTATAGAATCATGTCTTCTGCTAATTGATATATCTTGATTTTTCCTTGCTGATTTGAATTCCTTTTATCTACCTCTCTTGTCTTATAGCTCCAGCTAAGAATTCAATTACAACATTGAATAGAAGTGGTGAGAGTGGGCAGCCTTGTCTAGTTTTAGTCGAAATGGGAATGCTTCAAGTTTTTCCCCATTGAGTTTAATCTTTGCAGTTGGCTTGTTGTATGCAGCTTTTACTATATTGATAAAAGTTCCTTCCATTTCCACTATCTCTAGGATTTTGATCATAAAAGGATGTCGGATCTTGCCAAAAGCTTTTCTGCATCTATCCAGAGTATAATGTGGTCTTGGACATTGTATTGGTTTGTATGGTGGATTACATTTATGGATTTGTGTATGTTGAACCAACCTTGTGTGTTTGGGGTGAAGCCTCCTTGATCACAGTGAATGATCTTTTTGATGTTTTGTTATACATTTTTTATTATTTCCGCTCATACAAACTTAATAGGTACACCAGTTCCCTCCTCCCTCCTCCTCCCCCCGAATCCCCTGTACCCCCTCCCCTCACCCCTCCTTCCCCATCCCCCAGTGCCTCCCCCCTAGTTCCCAGAGATTCTTTTGAATGCAAATTGCTAAGACTTTCTTGAGAATCTTTGTATCTATGTTCATCAAAGAGATTAGCCTGTAGTTTTCTTTTTTAAGTGTACCTTTATTGGGTTTTCGGATTAATATGATATTAGCTTCATGAAAAGAATTTGGAAGTGTTTCTTCCAAGCAATTTGATGGAACAATTTAAGGAGTATTGGTGTTAGTTGTTCCAAAAATATCTGCTAGAATTCTGTGCTGAATCCATCTGGTCCAGGACATTTTTTGGTGGGAAGATTCAAGATTACTTCACCAATTTCCTCATAAGTTATAAGACCTTTTTTAATAATACAAAACCTCCTGATTCAATTTACGTCAGTTGTGCTTACTTAGGAATTCATCCATGTATTTTGTGTAATCAAGTTTCATGGAGTATAAGTTTTTGAAATATGACTGTATAGTTCTCTGAATTTCTTGGGTAACTGTAGTGATAACTCCATTTCATTTCTAATTTTGTTAATTTGGATTTTCTCTCTTTTTTGGTTATTTTAGCTAGAGATTCAACAATCTGATTTATTTTCAAAGAACAAGTTTTTTTAGTGGTCGAATCTTTGTATCATTTTCTTTATCTCAATTTTGGATTTTTCCCCTTAGTTTGCTAATCTCCTCTCTTCTACTGCATTTGAGGTTGGATTCCTCTTGTATCTTTAAAGTTTTAAGCTGCATTTTAAAGTAATTTATTTGTGACGTTTCTTTTTTTTTTTTTTTTTTGATATAGGCATTAAGCGCTATAAACATACCTCTTTGGATGGCTTTTATTTTTTCCCAGAGATTTTTATATGCTGTATTTGCATTATGGCTCGCTTTGAAAAAATCTCGAATTTCCTTTATAATTTCTTGCTGAACAAAATTGTCATTTAGCATCATAATGTTTAGTTTCCAAGAGTTACTGTATTTTTCTGCTGTTTGTTTATTTTTGTATGTCAAGCTCTACACTGTGCAGATCTGATAGATTACAGGCTAAAGTTTCAACATTCCAGTATCTGTGCAGTTTCATTTTTTGGCCCAATATGTGGCGTTTGGAGAATGTTCTGTGGGCTGCTGAGGAAAATGTGTATTCTTTGGTGCGTGGATTTATAGTTCGCTAGAGATCTGTAAGTTTCTATAAGAGTTTGATTAACTTCCAATGTGTCTCTGTTAACTTTTTGACCTGTTGATCTCTCTCACAATGTGTGGGCTGTATTGAAATCTCTGAGTATTATTGTTTTGGAATAGATTTCTGGTTTTAAACATCGTAGAATTTCCTTAATGAATGTGGAGGTGTCCAGATTAGGTGCATATATATTCAGTATTGTGAAGTCTTCCTGGTAAATTGTACCTGTGACTAAAATATAGTATCCTTATGTGTCTCTTATGATTTTTTTTAGTTTGATGTCCACTTTGTCTGATAGCATAATTGTTACCCTTGCTTGTTCTCTGGTTCCATTAGCTTGCAGAATTTTTGACCAGCCTTTTATTTTGTGAGTGTGACTGTCTTTTGTGGTGAGATGTGTTCCCTGAAGACAGCAGATGGATGGGTTGTGATTTCTCATCCATGTTTCTAATCTGTGTCTGTGATTGGTGAGTTAATTCCACGGATATTTAGTATTATAATGGAGAAATTACTTTTAATTCCTGACATTTTTGTGTTTAGTGGCTTTCATAAGTTTATTATTTAGCTTGTAGTTTCTGGTGGTATTATTATACATCCCTTCTGGATATGCTTGTTCTTTCCTTCAAGCTTGAGTATCTTTTCTAGAATTTTTTTTATTATTAATACATTTTTATTATTATTTCAGCTCATACAAACTTAATGGGTACACCAGTTCCCTCCCTCCCTCCTCCTCCCCCCGTACCCCCTGCTCCCCCTCCACACCACCCCCTCCCCATCCCCCAGTGCCTACCGCCCGAATTACCAGAGAGTCCTTTCTTGTGCATGCCTGATTTTCCTCTGGGCCCTCCTCTCCGATGACGTACATGGACCCAGTGGCCTTTCCCTAAACCCTTTCCCGTGTTCCCCTTAGGTATAGGAACACTGCTGTGGCTGCCAATCCTTTGCCTCCAAGGATCTTGGTGCCTTTAGCAGATGCTAGACTTTTTGAGGTCAACAGTGTGTCGGACAATGCGCAGGGCATGCAAAGTCCAATTATGATTGCTTCAGCCCTAACTAGTATGGAGTATCTTACATATCATTGCTCCTCCCATCCTTTTGCTCTTACACTCTTACCGCCCCCTCTTCCCCAAATTTCCCTGAGCTTCAAGATGGGGAGAGATTAAGCTGGCCTAGCTCTAGGTGGTTGATATAGAGCCTCTGAAATTCTGGATTGTGGTTTGTTGATTTTCTTTTACAGTTTTGCTGCTCCTGCAATGCCCTTCACTCCATCCTGGTGGGCATTGTATGTTACCCCCTGGCCAGAGACAAAAAGCTGTTAAACTAGAGTCTTGTGATAAAAGCACATTCAAAGGTAGATGTAATAAAAGTGGGAAACCACAATGAGGGACGGGTCTATCACCCATTTGCAAAATGGTTACTTTTTATCTGCCAGACTATATGCCCTCCTCTTCTGGTGAGATCACACCCCCTCAGTAGTAAATGATCAGGAACAAAAGTCTGTGAACGTAATCAGATGTCTCATTACTTATTTGGGTCCTTGATGGAGGCCTATTTTCTCTGCTGTAACATAGTTTTACCTTACAAAGTCACTCGTTTTCTTTCTCTTGAAGCTCTCAGCACATTTACTTTGTTTTATATGTGTAGTATTTTGACTATTATTTTCCATGGGAAGTTTCTATTTTGTTCATATCTGTTTACGGTGCACAATGCCTCTTGGAATTGGATAGGCCTCAGTTTCTTTAGATGTGGAAAGTTTTCCTTTTTGATAATTTGAAAATGTTCCTCAGGTGTAGTATTTTGGGATTCTTTTTCTGGTAATCCATGAATGTGCATGTTAGTCTTCTTCAAGGTGTCCCATAACTCTTGAATATTTCTCTCAAGTATTTTTTTAGACTTAACATCCTCTTCCACTGAACTGTTTACTTTTTCCACTTTGTCTTGATGATTTGATATTCTATTTTCTACTTCATTATTTCTTTTGTGTGTGTGTGTGTGTGTGTGTGTGTGTGTGTATGTGTGTGTGTATGTAGAACCACGGGTGAATTTGCGAACCATCATGGACGCCTCCACCTCCTTCTTCCCCGGGATTCACAGGCTCCGCCCTACCAGGACCAGGAGCGCAGGCCGCCCCCACTTCCGCCTGGCGTCTATACGTGGGATCTGGGATCCGAACTCAGGACCTTCCACCTGCAAGGCGGAGGCTTAACCCCTGAGCCACCTCTCCAGCCCTACTTCATTATTTCTGCTGATAAGACTCTCTGTTGTGTTTTGGGTAAAGATAACTTGTCTTTTACTTCAACTTTAAACTCTGCTTGAGACTGTTTTAGCTGCTCTATGCCTATTTTTGTTTCATCAACTACTTTTATCATCTTCTCTAAGTGCCTTTTGTGTTCCTGTTCAAAGTGGTTTATGCTGTTATTTAACTCCTCCTGGATTCCCTCTTTCATAGTATTGTTCATAGTAAAGATGAGGCTTTCAAAATCATTCTGTTGGGTATGGCTTTCTGTGAGTTTGTTCTGGTTGGAATCAATCATTTTGGGGTTAATGTTTTTGTTAAGAGATTTGTTGTCTTCATTTTTGTTTCTCAAAGATTTGTGCTGTTACCTGGGCATTTTTTTTTTATCTCTTCAGACCTTCTTTTTGTTCCTGTGTCCTTTTGACTGAACTGAATTAGATGGTATAACTAAACTTGAGCTTTTAATTTTAGTGTTTGTCTTGGAGTTGGGTATATTTCTCTGATATTGGTGTTATTTCCTAGATGAGGCTATTAGACTGTTAGTACATCCATTAAGTCAGGTTTAGTAGATGGGGATTGAATATTAGTATGTTAGTGCACTTATTCTCTTTACGTACTTGGTGATATGTGAGGGTTATTGGTATAATCCCTGGAGTTGTATGTGTTTTGGGGTGGAAATATGGAAAACTTAAACTATAGGGACTAATAATTGAGAGGAACAAGATGGCATACAGGATATGCGTGTCTTTGAGCTTGATGTGAAGATTCTCTCCCATGTGATGGGATGATTTTAGAGGCCTTCTGATGTATGGTGTTTATCCCCCTTGAGGTTTGCTTGGGTTTTCTCTGGACTCCGTTGAATTCTGAGGCTCATGCAAGACACACTGAATACCAGGAAGCCCACCCTGGTCCACGTCCAGGTGAGAAGGCAGTGTCTGGTTTGCATAGATCAACTGCCACCTGGAGCTTGACCTAGGGAACTTCTCAGAGCCAGAGCAGACTGATTGCTGCTGGGCATGGTCTAGGGGCCTTACCTGAGGAGCAGGAGGTCTGCCCTGGTCCAGGTCCAAAGCAGAAGGGCAGAGTGTCTAGTGTGTCATGTAGATCACCTGGGACTTGGGAAATGACCTACAGACCTTCCGCAGCACAAAAGCTGAGTGGCAGTCTCTCTGGATGCTGGTGGGTCACACAGGTGACCTGGGGCCTGTGACATGATCTTGGGGCCTTACCTGAGAAGCAGGCAGCCCCCACCAGTCTGGTCCAGGGCAGAAGGGTGTTGCCCCTTCTTTATAAAGAAAGGGAGGAATATTTCTTTCCTTATACTATCATTTAATTTCACAGCCATAGGATATCACCAACATCATTTGGATAGTTGGACTCCAACAGACAGAAACTGAATTGTCTTTCACTGGGAAATTCAATTATCCCATCATTTAGCCATGTGTATTAACATTAGGCTTTTTAAGCTACTCAGTCTGGTCACTTTTGTTCTATTATCATATAAGCATTTTGTTCTGAGTCAAGGTAAAAAAGATCATTCCATATGATTCCGTTAAAGAATATGCAAGTTTTGGGATTTGTTTACCATACAATTGTGAACAGAAGAAATTAAAAATCACTGTGCTAGAACACTCTACTGAAATTCATATTCAAAGAAACAAGGAAGGAAATGTGTTATCTTCTTCCACCACTCTTACATAAATTGTACGGTGAATAAGAGAGAAACATTATGATGTGTTGGTGACATTTTGCTTTCTGCAACAGGAATGGATCAGTGTGTGAAGTGTCCAGATGATCACTATGCAAACATAGAGCGGACACTCTGCCTCCCAAGGTTGATGTCCTTTCTGGCTTTTGAAGATCCCTTGGGGATGTCTCTGGCCTGTATGGCCCTGGGATTCTCTGCACTCACAGCTCTTGTTCTTGGGATCTTTGTGAGGCACCAAGACACTCCCATAGTGAAAGCCAATAACCGCACTCTCAGCTACATCCTACTCATCTCTCTGGCCTTCTGTTTCCTCTGCTCCTTGCTCTTCATTGGACATCCCAACACTGCCACCTGCATGCTGCAGCAGATCACCTTTGGAGTTGTGTTCACTGTGGCTGTGTCCACTGTCTTGGCCAAGACGATCACTGTGGTTCTGGCCTTCAAGCTCACTGCTCCAGGAAGAAAGATGAGGTGGCTGCTGGTCTCAGGAGCACCTAACTACATCATCCCCTTCTGCACCCTGATCCAACTCATTCTGTGTGGAGTCTGGCTGGGAACATCTCCTCCGTATGTTGACACAGACACACACTCTGAATATGGCCACATTATTATCATGTGCAACAAGGGCTCAGTCACTGCCTTCTACTGTGTCCTGGGATACCTGGGTTCTCTGGCCCTGGGGAGCTTCACTGTGGCTTTCCTTGCCAGGAACCTGCCTGACACCTTCAACGAAGCCAAGTTCCTGACCTTCAGCATGCTGGTGTTCTGCAGTGTGTGGGTCACCTTCCTCCCTGTCTACCACAGCACCAAGGGGAAGATCATGGTGGCAGTGGAAGTCTTCTGTATCTTGACTTCCAGTGCAGGCCTGATAGGGTGCATTTTTCTTCCAAAATGCTATGTTGTTTTGCTAAGACCAGATAGAAATTCTCTTCTGAAATACAAAAATTAAAAATAATTCCTGATCCCTTCAATGTCTTAAATTTTAAATAATTTTAAAGTTAGAATATGAGGCTAAACAACCTAATTCTTACATGTTATACTATATTGTTAATTGTTGAAATATGACTCATACTGGTTCTTTGAGGGTGTTTGCATAGTGGTTTTGGTATTGTTAGTTTTCCCAATATTTTCCCTACCATTTTTTCTCTCATCAGCAATATCACATGGAAGATTTTTTGGAAAAGTTGAAGTGCTTTTTTCCTAACTGAAAGGTATCTCTAAAATCCATAGTCTATCTTTGAGGATGATGGAGAAAGGTGATAAATTGAATTGTGATGCACATTAGTTGCTGAATAAAAAATGGGTACACCGATGCTGAGGGGTGACATTCTGCTTCTTTTCTAACAAATACCTATTTTATTTCTAAAAAGAAAAGGAACTTCCTAAAAATGAAATTTCAACAAACTCACAGTGGAGAATAGACAGCAGTTAGGCAATGAACCCTGAGGTTTGGGAAAGAGATAGAGAAAATGATGCAAAATAATATTGTGCAATGGAATATCACTTTGTAAAGAACTTGCCATTTGTCCCCATTTTGCACTGCACATTGAGAATTTTGTGATTACAGCATTTCAATGATTAATATTTAATGTCAACCTGGGTTTAGGTGCAGAATAACCTAGTTGTCAAACCAATGAGTGTGAGATTGAGGGAAATTCTTGATAATGTTAATGAAAATGAGATGTCCTAATCCTGATGGTGGGCAGTACTGTTCCATGGACTGGGGTCCCAGACTGAAGGAGAAGTAGAAAACTTGCTGAAAACTCCCAAACATCCCTGTCTTCTTAACAAATGGACATGTCATGTGACACACTGCATCAAATTCCTATCATTATGGACAGAACCCTGAAGCTGTAAGCCAAACTAGTTTTCTCTTTCCTTAAATTGCTTCTGTCATGTATCTTTCTCCAGAATCAAGACCAGTAAGTTAAAAAGGAATCTGCTGAGAAATAACAAGGAATGTGACAATCTTGTCAAGGCTGAAATCATGCCAACTATGGAGTGACACAAACTTTATGTGTAAAGAAAGTCATTCCACTGTAACATGGTCCCCTCTGACCTGACCTCTGACCATGTTACAGCAGAGAAAATAGGCCTCCGTCAAGGACTGCAAGTAAATAATGTGAGACCTGGTTAAGTTCACAGATGTTCATTCCTGATCATTTACAACTGAGGGGGTATGATCTCACCAGAAAGGTAGGGCATATAATCTCGCAGATAAAAAAAAAAGTCACCATTTTGTAAATGTGTGATTGACTCCTCCCTAACTGAGGTTTCCTACTTTTATTACATCTACCCTTGAATGTGCTCTTATAACAAGACTCCAGTTTAACAGCTTTTTGTCTCTGGCCAGGGGGTGACATACAATGCCCATCAGGATGGAGTGAAGGGCATTGCAGGAGCAGCAAAACTGCAAAAGAAAATCAATCCAGAACTTCAGAGACTCTGTATCAACCACCTAGAATTAGGCCAAACTAATATCTTCCCATCCTGAAGCTCAGGGACATTTGCGGAAGAGGTGGCGGTAAGATTGTAAGAGCAAAAGGATAGGAGGAGCAATGATTTGCAAGATACTCCACACAAGTTACGGCCGAAGCAATCATAATTGGACTTTACATGCCCTGCACAATGTCCAACACACTACTGACCCCAGAAAGTCTAGCATCGGCTAAAGGCACCAAGATCCTTGGAGGCAAGGGATTGGCAGCCACAGTGGTGTTCCTATGCTTAAGGGGAACACGGGAAAGGGTTCAGGGAAACGCCACTGGTTCCTTGTACATCATCGGAGAGGAGGGCCCAGAGGAGAGTCAGGCATGCACAATAAAGGACTCTCTGGAAATTGGGGGTGGGAGGTACTGGGGGATGGAGAGGGAGTTGTGAGTGGAGGGGGAGCAGGGGTTAGAGTGGAGGAGGAGGGAGGGAGGGAACTGGTGTACCTATTAAGTTTGTATGATCGCAAATAATAATAAATATTTTATAAAAAGTCATTCCTTTCAAACAGTGACACCATTCCACACTGTTCCACCTGACATTATTTAAAATTATCTCATTCATTACATGCTGACTTATTGCATAGAAGAAAAGAAAAACCTTTCATAATCATAGACCCTCTTGGCACAGAGAATTATATTGGAATTCAGGTGGTCTCGCTCCTCTGGGAATGATCCCTGATAGTCAAACTGGCCTGAGTATCAGGAGTACTCCTATTGGAATATCACTTATTTTGTAGCATGAACCCAGGCACATACAGGGACAAAAATCCTCTATGGAACTCAATAAAGTATGATATTGTGGTAGAAAAAGATACATATCAGTGGGAGGAAGACAGAGGAAGTAGGTAATATGGAGAGAAAACAACAAATTGTAGTCTAAATTTTAAAAAAATCAAACTTCTCCCTAAAGATATTCTTTGGTCCTACAAAAAGTTTTATTTAATAAGGAAATATAAAGAGTGCAGTTATCACTAATGTTGGAAAGAATTATCCCAAGCCTAAAAAGCTTGATCTTTTCATTGTCTAAAAAATTATATTTTATTTGATTATAAAAATGATAGAGGGAGAGAGTGAAAGAGAGAAAAAGAGAGAGCAGGGATGTGCCACGCACATTGGTAGAAGTCTCAGGAGTCAGCTCTCTCCTTCAACATGTGCACTGTAGTAATTCAACTCAGATGAAAAAGTTTGTACAGAGGAGACATTACCATCTGAGACATATTTTTTCTCCCACATTTTTTTCCCAGTCATGCAAGCTAAATATGTACCCCTGTTCTCTCCCTGCATCCTCCCCTCCCCAATCTCCCCTTGCACTCTCACCCCCATCCTTTCACCCAGATTTTACCTCCCATTTTTGCTCTGTGCCTTCCTCTTCTTCCCTTCTATCTCTAGAAGCATCGTTTGTGTGAATGCCAAACCTCCCTCTTGAGTCCTCCACCCTAGTGAGGTTTCAGGACTTATTGGCATAGCTCATTGCCCTTTCATGGGCTCCCTGTTAGTACGGGGAACTCTGTTGTGTCTGCTTATTCCTTTCCTTCTAAGGATCCTACTGGTGGAAGTCTTCTCCCCTCCCCTGTGATCTGTGCTAGATTTAGGGGGGAGTCATTATCATGTCACCATTGTGCAGGTCAGGCAAAGTCCAATTCTAGCTACATTAGCCCTTGCTTGTATGGAGTATTTTGCATCTCTTTGGTCCTCCCCATCTTTAGGCTCTCATCATCTTGCCCTCCCCCCATCTTCCACAAGGTTCTCTGAGCTTTAGGATTGGGAGAGATTTGTCTGGTCTGGTTCCAGTTAATTTATGTACGGTCTTTGGTGTTCTGAATTATGGTTTGTTGTTTTCAGTTTTGCTTTTCCTGCACCGCCCTTGGCTCCATCCTGATTGGTATCGAATGTTATTCCTAACCAAAGATAAAAGGTTGTTTAAATTAAGATCTTAATATAAGAGGAGACTCAAAGGTAGACAGAATAGGAGTACTACACAGCAGTGAGGAGGGGTCAACATTTCATTTGTGAGATGGATACCCTCTATTTGCCAGCCTCTATACCTTCCTTGAAGGGTGAGATCAAACCTCTTCAGTCACAAGTGACCAGGAAGGGAAGTGAGAGTGAGCTTCACCACATGTCTTGCTACTTATATGCAATACTTGATGGTGACCCATTTTCTCTACTGAAGCATGATCCCCTCTCTCCTTTTTTTCTGTGGAGGACCCTCCTCTTTCCTGCCTGTTTATAATATTTGGGATTACTGTAGGTATTACACAGATTTACCTTTGAATATGTCATTAAGTGGGTTTGGTACTAGAATCAACCAATTAGGGAGTACACATGGTGTCTAATTTTCTGTGTCTAGGATACTTCACTCAATATAATTTTTCCTAGTTCCATCCATTCCCTGGCAAATTTCATTAATTCATCTTTGTGAGGGCGGAGTAGTATTCCCTTGTGTTAATGTACCACATTTTCCTTATCCATTTGTCAACTGTTGGGCATTTGGGTTGGTTCCAAGACTATGCTATTATAAATATTGCTGAAATTAACATGGATGTGTTTGTATCACTGTAGTGAATTTTTGCATTATTGGGGATTATTCCCAGAAGTGGTACAGCAGGGTCATATGGCAATTCAATCTTTAGCTGTTTTAGAAGTTGAGAAACTGTTCATCAGAGTTATTGTGTAAGGCTGCCTTCCCAAAAGCAATGTAGGAGAGTTCCCTTCTCTCCATACCCTCTCCAGCATTTGGTATTGTTTGTATTGTAGATTTCGCCATCCTAACCTGGGTTCGATGATATGTCAGGGAAGTTTTTTTTTTAATTTTTATTATTATTTATTCAATTGTACGTGATGCGTGTGTGCGCGTGTATGTATGAATGTGTGTGTATGTATGTGTGTGTGTAGAACCACGGACGAATTCGGGAACCACCATGGACGTCTCCACCTCCTCCTTGTTTATTCTGCCTGGGGATTCACAGGCTCCGCCCTACCATGACCAGAAGCGCAGGCCGCCCCTACTTCTGCCCGGCGTCTATGCGTGGGGTCTAGGATCCGAACTCAGGACCTTCTGCCTGCAAGGCAGAGGCTTAACCCCTGAGCCAACACTCCAGCCCCGGAAGTTTTGATTTGGATTTTCCTGATGGCTAAGGATGTGGAACATTTTTAAAGATATTTGTTAGACATTTCAATTTCATTCTTGGAAAAGTTTCTTTTCCCAGCTCCATTTTTTTTAATATTTTTATTGTTATTTCCGGTAATACAAACTTGGTAGGTACACCGGTTCCTTCCCTCCCTCCTCCTCCCCCCGACCACCCTGCTCCCCCTCCCCTCACCCTTTCCTCCCCATCCCCTAGTGCCTCCCCCTCCATCCTCAGAGAATCCTTTAATGTGCATGGCAGGCTCTCCTCTAGGCCCTCCTCTCTGGTGACGTACAAGGACCCAGTGGCATTTCCCTGAACTCTTTCCTGTGTTCCCCTTAAGCATAGGAACACTACTGTGGCTGTCAATCCCTTGCTTCCAAGGATCTTGGTGCCTTTAGCAAATGCTAGACTTTGTGGGGTCAGTAGTGTGTTGGACATTGCGTGGGGCATGCAAAGTGCAATTATGATTGCTTCTGCCCTAACTTGTGTGGAGTTTCTTGCATATCATTACTCCTCCCGTCCTTGTGCTCTTACAATCTTACCGCCCTCTCTTCCGCAAATTTCCCTGAGCTTCAGGATGGGGGAGATTAGTTTGGCCTAGTTCTAGGTGGTTGATATAGAGTCTCTGAAGTTCTGGATTGTGGTTTGCTGATTTTCTTTTGCAGTTTTGCTGCTCCTGCAATGTCCTTCACTCCATCCTGATGGACATTGTATGTCACCCCCTGGCCAGAGACAAAAAGTTGTTAAACTGGCCAAGCTCCATTTTTTAATTGGGCCATTTGTCTCCTTAATGTTTAGTTTTTTTAAGTCCTTAATGCAGTCTGGATAAGAGAGCTTTATCAGATAGGTGGTTAGTGAAGATTTTCTCCCATTCTGTAGGTGGCATTTTTGCTCAGTTTGCAATCTCTTTATCTGAACAGAAGCTCTTTAATTTCATAAGATCCCATTTGTTGAATGTTGTTTCTAGTGACTTTTCTATTGATTTCTCTTTAGGAAATGTTGCCCTAGTCCAATCAGCTCAACGGTGGTTCCTAAATTTTCAACTAGGGTTTTTATAGTCTCTGGCCTAATATTAACATCCTTGATCCATTTGGAATTGATTTTTGTGCATGGTGACAAGTACAGATCCAGTTTTAATCTTCTGCATGTGGACATCCAGTTTTTCAGGCATCTTTTGTTGAAGATGCTGTTCTTTTTCCATTGAATTTTTTGGGCCCCTTTGTCAAAGATCAAACGGCTGTAACTGTGTTTGCTTATATCTGGGAATTCAACCCTTATCCATTGATCTATGTGTCTATTTTGGAGCCAATAGCAGGCTGTTTTTATTATTATGGATTTGTCATATAGAATAAGTTTTGGTATGATATTTCTAGCAATGTTTTTGTTACTCAGGATTTTTTTTTGCAATTCTGAGTCTTTTGTGCTTTTATATGTATTTTTAGAATGTTTGGTCAATTTCTTTAAAGAATTGCTTTGGGATTTTGATTGTTATAGCATTGAATCTGTATATTGCTTTTGGTAGGATGGTCATTTTTACAATGTTGATTCTGCTGATCCAGGAACATGAGAGGTCTTTCTACCTTTTGGCATGTTCTGCAATTTCTATTTTGGATTTAAAGTTTTCATTGTAAAGGTCTCTCACTTCCTTGTTTAGGTTTATATCAAGGTATTTCATTTTTTTAAAGTCTGTAGTAAATGGGATTGCTTGTTGTAGGGCTTTTTTACTTCTTTCATCCTTGGTATATAGGAAGGCCCCTGATTTTTGCATATTTATTTTGTATCCTGCCACCCAGATGAACTTCTATATTATTTCAGGTAGTTTCCTTGTGTAGCTTTTAGGATCACTCAGGTATAAGATCGGGATATCTGCAAATAGAAATATTTTGACCTCTTCCTTTCTGATTTGAATCCCTTTTATCTCCCTTTCTTGTCTTATGGCTACACCTAAGACTGAATAGAAGTGGTAAGAGTGGACAGCCTCATCTTTTTCCTAATTGGAATGGCAATGCTTCAAGTTTTTCCCCATTGAGTATAATCCTTGCTGTTGGCTTGTTGTATACAGTTGTTTTTGTTTTGATAAAGGTTCTTTCCATTCCAACTGTCTCTAGGATTTTGATTAAAAAGAACATTTGATCTTGTCAGAAGCTTTTTCTGTCTTTTGAGATCTTGTTATCTGGGACTTTGTGTTGGTTTATATGCTGGATTACATATATGGATTTGCATATGTTGAACCAACCTGTGTACCTGAGATCTAGCCTGATGATCACAGTGAATGATGTCTTTATATATTTTTTTCTATTTCTTTTTTTTATTCTTTCCACTCATACAAAGCTGATAAGTACAGCCATTCCTCTCCCTCCCTCCACCCTTATTTCTCTTCCTTTTGCCCCTCCCTCTCTTTCTCCCATTGCCCCCTCCCACTCACTCCTGGAGCCTCTTTTAGTGTGGCTGTCAAACTTCCCTCTGGGTCCTCCTCTGTGATGAGGTGTAAGAACTCAGTAGGATTGCCTAGATCTCTTTTGTGTTCCCCTTTAGTATGGGAACACTATTGTGGTTGTTAATCCCTTGCCTCTAAGGATCCTAGTGCCTGTGATCTATGCTAGACTTTGGGGGGTCAATGATAAGTTGGTCATTGCGCAGTCATGCAATGTCCTATTATGATTACTTTAGCCCTAACTTGTATGGAGTAACTTGCATATCATTGCTCCTCCCCATCTTTAGGCTCTTACAATCTTTTTTTATATACATTTTTTATTATTTCAGCTCATACAAACTTAATAGGTAGACCAGTTCCCTCCCTCTTCCTCCCCCCTAACCACCTGTTCCCCCTCCCTTCCCTCCCCATCCCCCAGTGCCTCCCCCCAATTACCAGAGAGTCCTTTATTGTGTATGCCTGACTCTCCTCTGGGTCCTCGTCTCCGATGACGTACAAGGACCCAGTGGCATTTCCCTGAACCCTTTCTTGTGTTCCCCTTTAGCAAAGGAACACTACTGTGGCTGTCAATCCCTTGCCTCCAAGGATCTTGGTTAGGCTCTTACAATCTTACAGAAATTTTCTTCCGCAAATTTCCCTGTGCTTTAGGATGGGGAAAGATTAGGCTGGCCTGGTTCCAGGTGATTGATGCAGAGTCTCTGATATTCTGAATATGTTTTATTGATTTTTTTTCACTTTTGCTGCTCCTGCACGTCCCTGGCTCCATACCGATGTGTATTGGATGTTACCCCCTGGCCAGAGACGAAAGGCTGTTAAAATAGAGTCTTATTATAAGAGTAGATTCAAAGATACTAAGAGTAGGAGACTGCTGTGAGGAGGGGGTTAGTCTCCCATTTGTTGGATGGTTACCTTCTATCTGCCAGACTCTATGCCCTCCCTTTCTGTTGAGATCAAAGCCCATCAGTTGCAAGTGACCAGGAAGGACAGTCTGCAAGCCCAACAAGACGTCTCATTACTTACTTGCAGTCCTTGATGGTGGCCTATTTTCTAGGCTGTGGTATGATACGCTCTCTCCTTGTTTCTGATGAGGCCCTCCTTCCCCTTCCTTCCCTGCTTATAATCTTTGCAATTACTCTAGGTATTACAGAGATTTATCTTCGAGTGTGTCACTAAGTGGATTTCATACTAGGATCCACCTATTAGGGAGTACATATGACACTTAATTTTCTGTGTCTGGGATACTTCACTCATTATAATTGTTTCTAATGCCATCCATCCCATGGCAAATTTCATTAATTCATCATTTTACATGGCTGAGTAATATTCCATTTTGTAATGTACCACATTTCCTTATCCACGCGTCAACTGTTTGGCATTTGGGATGATTCCATGACTTTGCTGCTGCTACAAACGTAGTCATGCTTGTGCTATCGAGGAGAACTTTCGCTGTATGGGGGATTATTCTCAAAAGTGGAAGAGCAAGATCATATGGCATTTCAATCTTTAACTTTTTTAAGACTCAGCAGACGCCTCTGCTGAGTGGTTGTCTGCATTCCCAACAGCAATGTAAGAGAGTTCCCCTGTCTCCACATCTCCTCCAGCATTTGGTGTTGTTTGTATTGTGGATTTTTTCCATCCTGACCGGGGTGAGATGATATCTCAGAGAAGTTTTGATTTGCATTTCCCTGATGGCTAAGGTATTTGGTAGACATTTAAATTTCATCCCTTATAAAGTGTCTTTTAAGTTCCAAGGCCTTTTTTTAAAATTTAATCAATTGTGCCCGTGTGCGTGTATGTGTGTGTGTGTGTGTGTGTGTGTGTGTGTGTGTGTGTGTGTAGAACCATGGGCGAATTCGGGAACCACCATGGACTGCCTCCACCTCCACCTTGTTTCCTCTGCCCTTGGATTCAAAGGATCCGCCCTACCACGACCAGAAATGCAGGCAACCCCTGCTTCCCCCCCCCCCCCGTCCGGGGTCTATACATGGGGTCTAGTAACTGAACTCAGGACCTTCTGCTTGCTAGGCAGAGGCTTAACCCCTGAGCTACCTCCCCAGCCCCCCAAGGTCCATTTTTTAATTGGGCCATTTGTTTCCTTGGTGTTTAGTTTTCTAAGATCTTTGTGCAGTCTGGATAATAGAGCTCTATCAGATCTGTGTTTAGTGAAGATTTTCTCCCATTCTTTAGGAGCTTGAGTTATAATCTCTTTATCTGAACAGAAGCACTTTAATTTCATAACAAACCACCTGTTGAGTGTTGGTTGTATTGACTGTGCAATTGGATTTATGACTAGGAACCGTTGGCCTAGTCCAATCAGCTCCAGGGAGTTCCCTACCCTTTCAACTAACGTTTATGTCGTCTCTGGCCTTATATCGAGGTCCTTGATCCATTTGGAATTAAGTCTTGTACAGGGTGACAAAGACAGGTCAAGTTTTAATCTTCTGTATGTGGACATCCAGTTTTGCCAGCACCATTTGATGAAGATTTTGTTCTTTATCCATTGGAATTTTTGAGCCCCTTTGTCAAAGATCAAATGGCTGTAGTTGTGTGGGCTTATATCTGGGTCTTCAACCCTTATCCATTGATCTATGTGTCTATTTTGGAGCCAGATTTAGGCTGTTTTTATAACTATGGATTTGTAGTATAGACTAAGGTTTGGTATGGTTATACCTCCAGCAGTGTTTTTGTTATTCAGGATTGCTTTTGCTATCCTGGGTCTTTTGTGCTTCCATATGAATTTTGAGATTGTTTGACCAACCTTTTTAAAGAATTGCTTTGGGAAATTGATTTTTATAGCATTGAATCCATATATTGCCTTTGGTAGGATGGATATTTTCATGATATTGATTCTGCCAATCCAGGAACATGGGAGGTCTTTCCACCTTCTGGTGTCTTCTGCAATTTCCTTCTTTAGGATTTTAAAGTTTTCATTGTAAAGGTCTCTTACTTCCTTGGTTAGGTATTTCATTTCTTTAGGGACTATAATAAATGGGATTGTTTCTCTCAGGGCTTTCTCACTTCTTTCATTCTGGGCATATAGGAAGGCCACTGATTTATCTACATTTATTTTGTATTCTTCCACCCTGCTGAACTCCTGTATTAGTTCCAAGAGCTTCCTGGTGAAGTTTTTATGATCGCTCAAGTACATGATCATGTCATCTGCAAATAGAGATAACATGATTTCTTCCTTGCAAATTTGAATCCCCTTTATATCCCTTTCTTGTCTTATGGCTTCAGCTAAGACTTTAAGTCTTAGCTGTATTAAATACAAGTGGTAAGAGTGGACAGCCTTGTCTAGTTCCTGATCAAAGCGGGAATGCTTCAAGTTTTTCCCCATTAAGTATAATCCTTGCTGTTGGCTTGTTGTGTGCAGCTTCTATTATATTGATAAAGGTTCCTTCCATTCTAAATGTCTGTAGGGTTTTAATCATAAAGGGCTGTTGGATCTTGTCAAAAGTTTTCTGAATCTATCAAGAGTATCATGTGGTCTTGAATTTTGGACTGGTTTATATGGTGAATTATGTTTATTGATTTTTGTCTGTTGAACCAACCTTGTGTGCCTGGGATAAAGCCTACTTGATCTGCGTGAATGATTTTTTTGATACGTTTTTGAATCAGATTTGCTAAGACTTTGTGGAGAATCTTTCCATCTGTGTTCATCAAAGAGATTGGCCTATAGTTTTCTTTTTTAAGTGAATCTTTATTAGGTTTGGGGATTAGATCGATATTAGCTTCTTAGAAAAAATCTGGGAGTGTTCCTTTCTTTGCTATTTGATGGAACAGTTTAAGGAATATTGGTGTTATTAGCTCTCTAAATGTCTTGTTGAACTCTGTGCTGAATCCATCTGACCCAGGACATTTCTTGGTGGGAAGATTTGAGATTACTTCATCGATTTCCTCATATGTTATAGGATTGTTTAAATCATTCACAACTTCCTATTTAAATTTTGGCAATTGTGCTTGCTTAGGAATTCATCCATTTCTTTTGTATTCTCAAATTTCACAGAGTATAGGTTTTTGAAATA
This sequence comes from Typhlomys cinereus, assembly GCA_023101885.1. Lineage (NCBI taxonomy): Eukaryota > Metazoa > Chordata > Mammalia > Rodentia > Platacanthomyidae > Typhlomys > Typhlomys cinereus. The sequence goes on from JALPQD010000125.1 coordinate 2,069,532, forward strand.
TGACATGACAATACTCGGAATTGCTTGGCTATCAGTAGTGAAAACTCCATTTTCATTTCTAATCTTGTTAATTTGTTTTTTCTCTCTCTTGCTTTTGGTTAATTTAGCTAGGAGTTTATCAATCTTATTTTTTTTTGACTGGTTGATTCTCTGTATTTTTTCCTAATCTCAATTTCAGATATTTCTCCCCTCATTTGGCTAATCTCTCTTTTACTGCTGTTGGATCAGATTGCTCTAGTGTCTTTAAAGCTTTAAGCCGCATTGTTATTTATTTGTGATGTTTCCATTTTTTTTGATGTAAACATTAAGAGCTATGAACTTACCTGTTAGGACAGCTTTGATTGTGTCCAAAGATTTTGATACGTTGTATTTTCATTATCATTCACTTTCAGGAAATGTGAAATTTCCTTTTTCATTTCTTCCTGAATCTGATTCTCCTTCAGCAACTTAGTGTTTAGTTTCCAGGAATATTTTCTCTTGTTTGTTGTGTTGTGGATGCCAAGGTTTAGACCACGATGGTCTGATAGGGTACAGGCTAGAATTTCAATTTTCCTTTATATGTGGAGATTCATTTAGTGGCTCAATATGTGATCTATTTTGCAGAAAGTTCTGTGTGATGCTGAGAAAATATGTATTCTTTGATGTGTGGATGAAGAGTTCGATAGAGATCTGTAAGGTCCATTTCAGTAAAGGTTTCATTAAGTTTCAAGGTGTCTCTGTTAAGCTTTTGACCTGTTGATCTATCCCATGTTGAGATGGTGGTGTTGAATTCCCCAAGAATTATTGTTTCTGGGTTGGTTTCTCACTTTAGATGCTGTAGGGTTTGCTTAATGGATGTGGAGGAGCCCTTATAGATGCATTGATGTGAAGTACTGTGACGTCTTCCTGGTGAATTTTACTTGTGAATAAAATGTAGTATCCATCTGTGTCTCTTATGCCTTTTTTTGGTTTGAAGTCCACTTAGTCCAATAGCATAATGGCTACCTCTGCCTGTTTTCTGGTTCCATTAGCTTCCAGAATTTTGAACCAGCCTTTTATTTTTAGGATGCCTACCTTTTGTGGTGAGATGAGTTTCCTGAAGGCAGCAGATTGATGGGTTGTGGTTTTTAATCCAAGTTTGTTATCTAGGTCCCTTGATCAGTGAGTTAATTCCATTGACATTTAATGTTATAATGTAGAAATTATTTTTAATTCCAGACATTTATTATGTTTAGTGGCTTTTGTAAGTGTATTGTTTCGTTTTTAGGATTTGGTGGTATTATACTTTTCTGTCCTCCTGGATATGCTTGTTTTTTTTTTCAAGCTTGAGTATCATTTCTAGCATTTTTTGAAGGCATGGTTTGATAAACATTTACACCTTCAAGTTGTCTTTGTGCTGGAAAACTTTCTTTCTCCCTAGATCATGACAGATAGTTTTGTGGGGTATATCAGCTTGGGTTGACATTTTTGCTCATTTAATACTTGAAGTATGTCTCTCCAAGCTCTTCTTGCCTTTACTGTTTCCATTGAGAAGTCATTTGTTATTTTAATAGGTTTACCTTTAAAAGTGACTTGTTTTTTTTTTTTTCCCCTTGAAGCTCAGCACCTTTTCTTTGTCTTGAATGTGGAGTGTTTTTCTATTATTTGAAATGGCTAGTTTCTATTTTGGTCATATCTGTTTGGGGTACAGAATGCCTCTTGTATTTGGATGGGTCTCTTATTCTTTACATGAGGGAAGTTTTCATTTATGATGATTTAAAAAATTTCCCCATATGTGCTACTTTAGGATTCTTGCTCTGGGGCTGGAGAGGTGGCTCAGGGGTTAAGCCTCTTCCTTGCAGGCGGAAGATCCTGAGTTCGGATCCCACATCCCACGTATAGATGCCAGGCGGAAGCGGGGGTGGCCTGCATTTCCAGTCCTGGTAGAGCGGAGCCTGTGAATCCCGGGGCAGAAGGAGGTGGAGGCGTCCATGGTGGTTCCCAATTCGTCTGTGGTTCTACACACACACATACACACATGTGCGTGCACATACACATGCACAATTGAATAAATAATAATAATAACAATTAAAAAAAAAGGATTCTTGCTCTGGTATTCCATGAATACACATGTTAAGGCTTCTTCTGGGTGTCACATATCTCTTGAATATTCCTCTCAAGTATCTTTTTGGCTCTAACAACCTCTTCCATTGAACTGGATAATTCTTCCACATTGTCTTCAAGATCTGAAATTCCATTTTCTGATTTTTTTAGTTCTGCTAATGAGACTCTCTGTTGAGTTCTGGGTTGAGGATAACTTGTCTTTTTGTTCAATTTTAAACTCTGCCTGAGACTGTTTTAACTGCTCTATGCCTATTGTTGTTTCTTGAACTGTTTTTCTCAACTCCTCCAAGTGTCTGTTGTGTTCCTGTTCAAAGTGGTTGATGTGGTTGTTTAACTCTTCCCAGATTTCCTCTTTCATAGTATTGGTCATGGTAATGATCATACTTTGAACACCATCTTCTTGGGTCTGGCATTCTTGGCTATGTTCTGTGAATTTGTTCTGGTTTGAATCCATAATTATGGGGCTAATTCTTTCAGTGGGAGATTTGTCTTCTTGCGTTTTGTTCTCATGGATCTGCACTTTGACTTGGGCATTGTTGTTTTGTCTCTTAAGACCTTTCAGGTTCTATGTGTTTTTGATTGAACTGATTTAGAGCATTACTACTCTTGGGCAGTTATTACTAGTGTTTGCATTGGAATTGTGTACGTTTGTCCTTTGTTATTGTTATTTCCTAGATGAGGCTATTAGACTTTTAGTACATCAGTTAAGTCAGGTTTAGTAGACAGAGGATCAATATTAGTATGGTAATGCACTTTACGATTTAGTACCTTCGTGATATGTGAGGGTTAGTGGTATAATCCCTGAAGTTGTATATGTTTTCGGGGCTGTATATATGGAAAAGTTAATCTACAGTGATTAATATTTGAAAGGAGCAGGATGGTAAAAAAATGGGGCAGTTTACTTATCTTTGGGCTTGAAGTGAAGATTCTTTGCCACAGACCAGAGTCGCGGCCTCGAGACCAGGGCGCCCACGGACCAGGTGAAGAAGAGAAACATGCAACTCTCCAAGCCAAGTGAATTTTGAACCCATTTACTGAAACTTTTATGACAGCTTTTATACAGAAAATTTTGGGATAAAGAATGGTGTTCCTAATCTGCAAAATTACCTTCAGGGTGGACATTTTTTCAAGAACTTAACCCATTGCTTGAGGGTAAATGTACTTAACAGATACATTCTCTCAGTATTTCCAAACCTAGCTAATCTATAATGCTTCACTGGGTAGCCATGGGGCTGAGCCTACATAGTTGACATTTTTAACAGAGATTGCTTTTTAAAATACACAGAGGAGGAATGAGCTACTTTTGATTTCAGCAAGGAACATATTTTACAATTAACTATAGGAGTGCCCAACACCCCATAAGTCCCAGTGTGAGCTTTTGCTGCTGTCCTGTCCTGGTTGTGCTCTCGATCAGGTCAATTGACATGGGCACCAGGCATGGCAGCATGTTCTAGCTTGGGAAGTTGCATGCAACTCATGCAGTCTCTGTAATCCAAGCTTGAACCATGTCTTTGGGGGGGGCATGGCTTGGATATTCAAGGGCCATAAGTGCCTATAGTGTGGTCCTGTTGATGGAGCACTACTGAGATATGTGCTGAAGAGAACACTTAAGCAATATAATTATTAGAAGAATAATTCCTCCTATAATAGTATCCTTCTATTCCTTTAATAATAAGGTTGCTTATATCTTCCTTTGAGGAATTCCAGAAGTATATTGCCATCAGTTAGATGACCCATCTGTGAACCATGAGTTCTCCAAAACTGGGGCCCAGTCAGGCCCCATATGCCAAGGGTGTCTCTTTCAGGATAGAGGCAATCATTGATGGGGGTGCACTCAGATGGTCCATCTCTGTGATTTCTCATAAGAGTGCTATTTGGGAAAGGAAAAATATGGCCCCCTTTGCTTCTGACATGGATTCTCCCAGTTTGGATTGCAAATACCATCTCTAGGGGCAGGCTTGGCATCTAGCCTTTCTGGCATGATAGTCTCTTCCTTGTTCTTCAGCCAGGGTTAGAGTTTATTTTAAGGTTCTAGTGTACTGATAGCATTGTCTTATACTTCTGGAATTTCAGAATTAGTACATAGGTGGGAATTTTACCCACCTATATTTTAAGACTCTTGAAGTTATTCTCTAATTTCTTTAAAATCAGTGCACACATTCTGGCTAACAAGTCTACTTATTGTGAGTGACTAGACATGAAATCTCTATTTAGAATTTGACTTAAAGTTAAAAAGCAGACTTTTTCTCTAGATCAGAGAACTGGAAGCTAGGTCCAAAGAACTTAAGAGCAGGTAAAAGGCACTCCTAATTCCCAGAAGAATTCTTCCTGCCAGGGGCAAAACTTGAATTACCTAGGAGAGAGTGTTTAGCACCTGTTCATGGGTGTTATTGTGACATTCCAAGAAATTCCTAGCACCTGCCCAATGGGGTTACTGTGACTTTCCCCTGGGAACAGGCTTTAGGCTGGAACTGGGAAGAAACACCAAGGCCAGATCATTCCCATATTTTTTTCTTATTTCTCTGAAATAAAGACATGTCCTCATCCCAAAAGATGTTTCTTTGAATCCATCTTTTCCAAACTGAGACATATTTTACCAGATTGGTCGGATAAAGACGTGGCAAATCTCTCCCATGTGATAGAATGATTTTAAAGGACTTCAGATGTATGGCCTTTTCCCCTAGAGATTTGTTTGAGTTTCCTTTGGACTCTGTTGAATTCTGAGGAGCAGCGTATCCTCCCTGGATCATGAACGAGGGTTCCTGGCAGGCTGGAGGGGGAGAGGGACTGATGGACGTGACAGAACTATTCAGCTGGGATCTGGAATTTGGCTTAGTGGACTACCCAAGCTCCAGGCAGTCTGGGTGTTGCTCAGGCTGTCTGGTGGGAGGAACTGGGACTAGCAGCGACCTGGGAGCTGGTGGAACTTACCTGGGATGGAGGACCATGATCAAGTGCTGTCCCCGGCAGGTGTGGTCAAACTCCTTGTTTGAACAAGACTTTCCATTCTTTGTAATTTTCTCTGTGGTTACTGATTTGTGATGACTGCCATAGTTTGACAGATATATACCCATTTACCTGAGAATAAAGTTGTCTTTACATTATCTCTGTCTTGATCAAACAGGGTCTCTGACCCTGGCCTGGTTTCAATTTCCATGGATCACATTTGATGACTTCACAGTGATTTGTAAGTGAAGGCACTTACAGAACACATTATTCTCTTGGGCTGGCTCCTCCCATGGTATATAATTCTCCTTGGCATATCTCCCATGCTGGCTCTTCACTTCTCAATGGCAAATCAGGCTTTAACTCCACAGCACAAAATACATTTTTGGTGCCTCTCTGTAGTTCTCCTGCCACGTACTACCTGACTTCTGCCATTCTATGAAATACTGGAGAAGGGACTCATGACTTCCTCCCACTTGCATCTTTGATGATTGCAAAATGGGACCACTTGGACAATGTTGCCAAGTTCTGCTATAAACTCCAGGTAGAGATTGGTCTCTCAATTCACAGCAGGTTCAACTTCTTGGTGCTGACAAGAGAAAAATCTCTCTTGGGCCTTTACTTTGGAATAACAGGTAGTTATCTTGGAATTCTGACATTCTGCTCTTCCCTTCAAAAGCATTTTCATTCTCATTTGTGTGTGTTTGTGTGTGTGTGTGTGTGTGTGTGTGTACATGTGAGAGGATACTATGTGTCCCTAAGGAGGACCAAGAGTGAATTTGGGAATCACTCTGGATTGCTTCTACCTCCTTTTTGCTTTGCTTTGGGATTTTCCAGGCTCTGCCCACCCCGGCCAGAAGTACAGGTTGTTGCCATTTCCATCTGGTGTTTAATGTGGGTCCTGGGATCCAAACTCTGGACCTACTGTTTGTGAGACAGAGACATAAACCCTGACGTTTAAATCTTCAAGTTTACCATGGCATTTTTCATCATCAAACCTCACAGTTTTCATCTTTTCCTGCCTGATTCCTTGCTCTTTTTCATAGCTATATACAACACCACTAAAAAGTAGCCATGCCACACTGTCAAGACTGCCTTGCCTTGAAACTTCCTCAGAAAAACACAGGAATTTAACTTCAGGCAAGCTTTCAGGATGAAGGCAAAACTTGATCAAACATTCTGCCAATACATCACACCATTTGCCCCTCATGTAGTTCCCAACACAGTCACTGTTCCCCTCTGGACGACCACACATTCAGCTTTTAATGTCTGCAATTCTGACAGCATCACTCTCTTCCAAGCTCTCACTAGAATAGTCCTTTAGGCCCCGTCTCCAAGATGCAAAGGTTTTACCAGCAAAAGTCCTCAAGTTTTATGTATTTCTCCCAAGAAACATCTCCAGAGACACACCAGTCACATCATAGCAATAGTCAAACTGCTAGGTACCAACCTCTCTCAGCTTCATGAGCAACAACTTTACATTTTGGTACCAGATTCTCAGTCTCACACAGCAATGCCCTCTTCCTGGTTCCAAATTCTTTACAGGTTACTCTTTCTTTGTTGCTGTGAGACAACCTCTGAAGTCAAGGGACTGAATAGAAGTAAGGGAGAATGATTCGCCTTATGTTTACAAAGGGGAAATATAGTCCTTCAAGGTGGAAAAGGCATGACATGTGGCAGAAGCCGGAGGTGGCCTAAGTCATTGCAGACTTCAAAGGAGCTGAGAGCTGCTGCAAGCTCAAGAGCAGACTGAAGCAAAACTAATAAAACTCAATGCCCACCCCCTGTGACTGCCTTCCTCCAGAAAGGCTCTATTCCAAAAGGTGACATGATTTCCCAAACAACTAAAGATTCTGAGCCTGTGAGGCACAACTCACATTTTAAACCATGACAATGTTCTAAACAATAAATTAAATGAAACAGTTTCTCTTTTTTCCCCTTCCTTTTATTTCGGTTTTGTCTTTCTACAACATCGAAGGTTGGCCCCAGACTGCTGATTCTCCTGTGCCAGCTTACTGGTGGTGGGATTACAGGAAGAGATACCCAAGAGCTTGCAGCAGCTGATCTCTTGGGAGGCTGACAAGCTCTGGGAAGCAAGGTCAGTATAAGCAGACTCTCGGCTCCTCTATCCAAGGAACATTTGTAAACCATTATTGACATTTCATGTATTCTTGCTTCCCATGCAATTACAACATTTTCTGAGAAAATCACCTATTTCAAGAAAGAGAACTAGACCATGCTACTGCTATGAAGTTAAATAAGAATAACCACAGTTTATTCTTAGTAGCAATGAGAGCACTATAAAAGTAAAATCTGAGAACAATGTAATAAGGTTCATTAATAATTTAGAAAATTATTCTAGATCACCCAGGCATTTAATGAGAATATTTATGAAGAAGAAAAGTATTTTTAAATTTCTAATTTTATTCTCTGTAAAATAATAGATATATTAGGACGTATTCACTCAGTGGCAAGAATTAAAGGAAAAAGATGCCCAACACTTGGAGTTCAGCATTCGTGAGGCTGAGCCAGAAGAATTCACACAAGGAGATCAGCCTGTAGTACACAGTGAGACAGGTTGTGTTTTGTTTTGGTTTGGTTTATAAGACAAGGCTAACAGGTAGGAAGATATACAAGTTTTTATGATTTCCACCTCTGCAGGATTTTTCTTTGTTTTGTTTTGCGATACTGGCTCTCATTCTGTGGCCCAGATGGCGTCCAACTGGACGTCATCTTCTATATTCCTTCTGAGTATTGGGGTATAGCTGTGTACACCCATGCCTGGATCTCTAGTTATACTTAGGAGGGAGGAGGAAGTAGTCTCTCCAGTTATTGAATACTCTTTAAAAAAACTTGTTTGAACTTTCAGAAACATAGTCTGGCAAGATAGCTCAGCAGGCAAGGTACAGCTCACAAGCTTGGCAACCTGAGTTCTGTCCCCAGAAGCCCACATGGTGGAAAGATAGAAGTAATTTCTGAAAGTTGTTCTCTGCCCTCTACCTTCATGCTCTATATGTCATGGCATGCATGGGCTCTTTCTCTCTGTGTGTCTTCCTCCCTCTCATTCTCTTTCAAACAAATAAATAAATACTTTTTAAAACTTCTAGAAAAGTAACTTTTAATATTAAAATGAGAGATGAATACAAAGATGTGAGAGGCATTCTGTTGTTCTCCTATAAATTAATTTATTGTAGAAAATTGAATTTGAGATTGCATGGTAAGTGAAATCTAATCTTATATAATAGCTCTCTATTAGAGTCTTCTTTAGCCTCAAACTATGAACTTTCTGGGTCTAGATTTCTCCTACCATAATATTCAATATGGTTTGAATCCAATACAGTAGTCAATATAATATCTGGGTGTGGTGGTACATAGTACCTATCTCTCAAGTACTTGGAAGGTTGAAGAAGAGGATGATAAGTGAAGGCCAGCCTGGGCTACATTGGAAAACCCTGTCTCAATGAGCAAACAAACAAAAAACAGTTGTCACTAGAGATGCACTTATGGAATTTAAACCTGGTTTCTTCAACATGGTCTTCTATGCACAACAAAGACCTGTCAGATCAAAGGTAGTTGAAGGGATGAAAATAGGACTGGGTCAATAACATTAACAAAAAAGCTACTCGGCTTCACTAAAAACCCAATGAAGAGTCTAGGCAGATGGTTCGATGCATAAGAGCTTTTGCTGTAAAAGTGAGAAGACCTAAGTTCACATTCCCAGAATAAAGTCGGGAATGTCTGTATCTACTTGTAACTTTGGCGTTAGTAAGTGGAGAAAAGCAGACCTTCTTGGTCTAGCTTTTTGGTTAGCATAACAAAACAAAGCTTCAAGTTGAAGGTTCAACGAGAGACCATGTCTCATAAAATAAGGTGAAGAATGGTAGAGTAAAAGACCTATATCAACCCCTGGCCTCTGCATGCATGCACACAAGTACCCACACATACATACATACATGTCCAAAGGTATGTAGACTGGTCACTAGAAAATGATAAGTAGATGTGGTGGCACAGACCTGTAATCTCAGCACTTGAGAGGTAGAGAGAGGAGAATGAGGAGCTTAAGGTCATCCTCAGATAAACAGCAAATTCAAGACTAGCTTGGACTATTGCTAGTGTTTCAAAAACAAACAAACAAAAACAGCAAAAATAAAATCTGACACCTGAGGAGAGAAAGAAAGTAGAAAAAATGTAAGATGCTTACCATCAAGGTTACTACATTCTAAGCTATCAAGACCATGGTAAGTGTTTGAATTCTAGATCATTCCATGTGTCTTCACATTCTTGTGAGTACTTGGAGGTACTGCATCCATTAAAACAGCAGTGTTCAGGAAATGAGACTTACATATCTGTGGGTTTTTTAAAAGCAGAATCTCACTATAGCCCAGTCTAGCCTAGAACTCAGTGTAATCTTTGTACCTCAGCTTCTGCTGAAGCCCATATTATCTACAGGGATTATAGACATGAATTGCCATGCCTAGATGACTCACACATCTTCAATTAGTTTATTAATTTCTGATTCTGTGAACAAATACCTGACAAAAGTTACTGAAGGGAAGAAATATTTTGTTTCTGGTTTTCAGAAGGTTTGGTCCTTTATAGTGAGGAGGAATGATGGAGAAAGACAGTTCACATCGTGGGAAGCCAAGAAAGAGATAAAAGTTTTGGTAAAGGACCAGAGCAAGACATAGGTTCAAGATACATACATTCATGGTTACCTACTGACTCAGACTCAGCCCCACTCATACCTTCTACCATCTCTTAATAATATCATAATGCCACATACCCACTGAAAGACTGATCATTATATCAGCTCCCCATGATCTAATTGCCTCTTTGTGTGTGTGTGTGTGTGTGTGTGTGTGTGTGTGTGTGTGTGTATCAGAGGGTAGGCATTGTGTGTCCCTGTAGAAGACCCAAGGTGATTTAGCAGTCATCCTAGATTCTTTCCTCCTATTTGCTTAGCTCTAGTTTTCCAGGCTTCACCTTCCAGAGCTGAAAGTACAGGCTGACACAATTTCCACCTGGTGTTTTTACTTGGAATCCAAGGATCGGCTTTGGAGGCACCCCTGAGCCATCTCTTCAGGCCCTAACCAACTCTTGAAATGTCACTGCTAAAAAAAAAAATGTCATTGTTGACACATCTAGAGTTGTGCTTCACTAGCCCCACTACCGCTTCTTAACACAATCAAATTAACAATTCAACGTAACTTTCACAATGGCACAATTCTATTCAGGTGTATGTATCCTAGAGGAATTCTTCTGCAAGATCTTAAAGGACTACTTCATGTCCTGATAGTAACCACCTGAGATCTGAAAGTTCACTCACAGCTCAGAAGACTAGTACACAGGGAGATTTGCCAGAGGATAATGTGTAGAGATGTAAACAGCAGGTGAAATGTACACATAAAGATCTTAAAATCTTGCAAATGGACAGACAATTCTGAATAGAATTAGTTCCTTATCTTGATACCTTTTTCTTTAATTGAAAATATATGAAAAAAAGAAAATATATGCACAGCATTTGTTGTAGCAGCACATATACTAAAATTGGAATGATACAAAGAAGATTAGCATGGCCCCTGTACAAGATGACTGTTACAGTAAGCCTGTAGCATTGCTGATAATTGGCCATCAAATGGCTTAATGGAACAAAGGTTTATTCTCTTAAGAGTCCTTAATCCAGCTTGATGGAAGAGCATGCACCAACACCAGGACAAGAGAACTGGCCACACCATCACCACATAACAGCTGAGAGAGGGACAATCCTTACTTGCCAGACCAGCATGTCTGGCCAAGTGTACAGAAGGATGCCAACTCTCTCAACCAGTTTTCTGTGACTTATTCCAGGACCTAGTCCCACCCATCATAGGCTGGACCTTCCCTATCTACTAGACAAACTCTTGCAGGTTGCGCTTGCCTTAACTCAACTATTAATTCTCTATAAATGTGCCCAGAGCTCAAACCCTTAACAGTCAAGTTGACACCTGTGCTTACCTATCACAATGACATAGAAATCCACGAATAATTCTATTAAAAATGCATAGAGGAGAAGCTAAGTAAGTAATAAGTAAGACTGATGCAGGGGCTGGAGAGGTGGCTCAGGGGTTAAGCCTCTGCCTTGCAGGTAGAAGGTCATGAGTTCGGATCCTAGACCCCACGTATAGATGCTGGGCGGAAGTGGGGGCGGCCTCCGTTTCAGGTCCTGGTAGGGCAGAGCCTGTGAATCCACGGGCAAAGTAAACGAGGAGGTGGAGGCGCCCATGGTGGTTCCTGAACTCGTCCGTGGTTTTACACACACATACATACATACCCACACATACATACGCACTCATGTATACACGCACAATTGAATAAAAAAAAAGGCAGACTGATGCAGAAACAAATATTTAAAATGTAATTCTGGAATGGAAGAGATGGTTTGGTGGGTAAGATACTTTCATGAAAGACTGAGTTTGACCCCCAGAACCAATGCAAAGGTAAAAGAAAGAGCCAAGGGCACCAAGTTGTCCTCTAACCTCCACACACATGCCATAGAGCACACACACACACACACACACACACACACACACACACACACACACATACATGATAAAAATGAAATACAGTTAAAAATAAAATACTAATCAGAAGAATTTCCATAGTAACTGAATAGACAAAGGGAACTAATAACTAATTAAAGGAAATAATTAACTAAGAGTTATGATATGATATAAAAAACTTATGAATAGGCAATTTACACTTAATTTTAAAATCATATCATACTTAAATATTTTTGATGCAAGTAATGTAGGCATAGATTAGAAATATGGTGATGATTAATGGGCACAAGGTTTTCCTTTCTCAACCAAACCTTATTGCCGCCTTCCTCATTTCCTTACTTGGATATGTATGTTCAAAACCTAGGTTTGGATAAGACATGGTGTCGCATACCAGTAATTCTGGAGCACAATAGGATGAGACAGGAGGACAACCTGGGTTAGGTAATAAGTTCCGGAACAGTGCGAACTGAACAACGAGACATTTCCCCAAAAGTACAACAAAAAGATAAATAAAGGAAATTATGAATATATAATAAATAAAATAAACCTTAAATTTTCAATGTAGTACCAGTTTGAATTAGGTTTGATCATAGATTATGATCCAACCCCACTGAATCTTGCCAATCAGGGCAAGTAGGACTTTGACAATAAACAAGAGAATTAGACTTAGTAATTAATTTATGTAGCCTTATTTGAAACAAGGAGACACTTTCTACAGTGAATAGAAAATACCAAGAAGTGAATATTTCCTTCCACGCAATCCATGCCCTTCTGTTGCCTGATTGAATAAAAATCCAGGAGATTCCATCAATTTCTGTGTTAGTCAGTGTTCTCTGAAGAAACAGAATCTATAGAATGCAATATACAAAAATAAGTTCATTAAAATGTCACAATAAAAAAATAGTGTTCTTCAAAGTAGCTTTCTGCAACCATTTCAGTCTTGACTGGAATGTTTCACAAAGTCAAAAGATCCCAAGAAGTTCTCAAGGCCTTGCTTCTCTGGAGGGTCAAAGACGCTGGGTTCAGACGTCATCTGTGAAGAAGAGTTGGGCTCCAATGTCAGCAATGAACAGAGCACAACAGCAAGGCCTAGAGGCCAGGCTCCAAAGGCAGCGGGAACAGAAACAATGCTGTGGAAAAGACAGATCTCCGAGTCAGCCAAGGACAGAGGCAACAGCAGCAACAACAAAAAAGGCCATGATGCTCTAAAAGTGAATGACATGCACAGAGTGGACTGTACAGAAAGTCAGCACAAGATACAGGAAGAACAAGTCCCTCCTCCTTGCCATTAACCTTCCACAGCTGTGCCCCTAAAAGTCTGCAACTGTCAAGTTGAAACCAAAATGCAATCATAACAATGCCTTTGCAAAGGATACAATTATGACCTTACCAGGATTAACCTCTGAACAAACTAACTGGATTTTAATGTCTGAGCTCTGGTAGAGCACTAACTTTTAAGGTGCATACACACTGCACTGAATCATTGCCACCTCACCAGTTGTGCTGCTTAGCCTGATTGAAAAACTGAGGTTATGGTTCTCTGCGGACCAACACTGGAAAAAGTAACTCAGAGGAGTGTCTGTCCAGATTCCCAGCTGTTAGCAGACATGGACCTGGAACAGGCTTGGGCCTGGGCACTGGATAATTCAATGCACTGAGGTGCTGTTGCAGTGGTCCCAGAGGCAGAGAGATGTGAGCGTCTGTTCAGTCACTGCTGGATGGACCTGCACTTTTGCTGAGAGGGGACAAAAATGCTGTAGAAAGCCATGTGGGAGAAGCTGGTGGCTGAAACTGCAAAGAAACTCCAGTCACCTCAAGAAGAAACAGATGCAGCCAGTAACAGGGCCCAACATGCTCTGAGCCAGCCGGGAGATGAAAATCCTATGGAAGTGGAGAGAGGATTCATGCTCTAAGTGTCTCCTGGAGCCCTGGTTGTCTCCAGAAGCTGCTGAAAATTGAGATGTCCATGAGGAAGGAAACTAGAATGGAAAGGAACTGAAGCCCTGAGGATGGTTCACAATATGATGCCCTTCAATCCATGCCAGGGAAGGAGCCTGAGAAATCCCAGTGGGGTCCCTCATCCTGTCCCTGCAGACATGTGTACTGATGCTGCACCCTACATGCCCAGGATACTTGAAGTCTCTGACATTCTTTATTTTCTTCTTGTTCTGAATAGTGGTTTTCTGATTTGAATAATCCCTTCTCATGCAATTAAAATGTTAAGGCATTTTCTTTTAAATCTATGTAGAATCACCATGGTTTTGATTGAAATTGTACATGATGATGATACTAAAGATTTTCCTCTCTTCATCATCTGTATAAATCCTTTTAAAAAAATTTTCAGTCTAGCACTAGAAGTAGACAGTATCCCAAATCTTTCAACATGGGTGTGGCCTGTGTCAAGTCACCAAAGATCCCCAAAGAGTTCCTGAGTTCTTTCTCCTACCAGGCCCACTCACATATGCAGCCATTTCAGCATCTCCAAGGTGTCTTTTGCAGCCATTGCTCTTGGCTTTCTCTCTGGGAGGGCTGGGCCACAGCTTGGTCATAGTCTGGGTTTCTGTGAAGTGTGATTTACTCTCCAGAAAGTGTGACCAGACCTATCATGCTTACTCTTCCATGTATGTAAACTCAACCAGTACATAAACATTTATGTGCATAAAGGAAAGAGATTGCCCCCGACCCAGAAGGGATGGAGATCTTGCTAAAGATACTCATATCATTTCCAAAATACTTGTCATCCCAAGCAGAGGCTGACAGCTTTCCAGACATGTAACTCCCACCAAAGAGTTACAGACCACCACAAAGTAGGGCAATTAAGAGTAAAAGAAGTCCTGTATTGATTAAGCATGTGACCACGAGTGATTGGTGCCTCAAAAGTCTCTCAGTGCTGAACTTTAGGAATTAGGAGTTCAAAAATGGGGAAAAAACACAAAAAACACAATAGTTGAGTGAGATTTAGGTTAAAAAGACCTTGTAATTGTAGTTATTTTGAAAGTATTTTGGTTACATACAGAGATTGTTTTATTATCCATCACAAAGATATTTTGCTTATACATGTGTCTGTGGTCAGGGTCAAGATAAGTCGCTAAAGTGCTGGCAAGAAATTTACAGATGCAGCTTTTGAGGGGGAGGGGGAGACAATGGAAAGGAAGGCTTGTGGCTGGAAAACAAATGTCTGCAGAAGACACAAAATGGATTCAGGGGCTAGATCCTGAGGAGATGGCATTATCTCTGATACTTCATTTGCAGTTCAAATGAGTTGTAGTCTGGCAGAGAATTAGAAGAGTGTAGATAAACCTGGTAAACTAAAGAGGCAAGTCTCAGGATAGCCAGGGGCACTGCATTCCACCAGACCTTGAGCTGTGATAAGGAGACATAATGCTTCTTTTTTCATTTTTTAAAATATATTTGAGAGTGGAGAGGTTGAGGAAAGGATGTGCCATGGTTCATGGGTGGAGGTCAGACGACAGCTGTCCTTCCTTTCCACCATGTGGGTTTCTGAGGACTGAATTCAAGTCACCAGGTTTTCCAGCAGGCTCCTTCCTGCTCTACCATCTCATAAGCCTACCCACCACATTTCCATCCTCCCTGGCTTTACAAGGGTCATTCCTAGTGTGTGCAGCCACCACCACCACCATCACAATTCTTTTCCTTGTCTAGAGCTGAATCTCTCTACTCTTCAAACTAAAACTCACAGTCTCCTTCCCTCCATCTCTAGAATTCACCACTCTACATTGCCTCCCTGCGATCCCCACTGCCCCATACAGCTGAAGTAAATGTCCCCACAGGATGTTTATTTGTCTTTGTCTCTGACTTTTCACTGAGTAACCTGTGCTCCTGGTTTGCTTGTATTTCCATATTGCACAGCAATCAAATGATACGTGGAACACATCTCAGACACTCAACTCTATTGCATTTCTGGTAGTTTTTTGTGGTCCTGAATGATATTGAAATAGCTGTTGTTACTCCCTCCCCTCCCTTCCTACTCTTGCTGCCTCCTGCGAGGATGGGGGATGTTAGGTGATCTACAGGACTGAGTTACAGCCCCACGCCCTTCAATTTCTTGTACCACTACCTAAGAGAACGTTCTTAAACTAAAAAGTGTCCTGTGGCTTGATTTAAGTCAATATATCCTGATATATACAATATATACAGTCAACTTTGCCTGTCCACATGTATTATGTGCTTTATTTTCACTTTTCTGCTTGATCTTGATTCACTCTGAGGTATACAATTATCTGGGTGATTAAATGCAAAGTCACCAGCTGCATTCTCGACTTTTTTTTTTAGAGAGGGAGGGTCTCAGGCTGACCTTGAACTCCTGATCTCCTGGTTCTACCTCCTAAACATCTGAGAATTGGGATTACAGATGTAAGCCATTATTTACAGATGTTGACATTTGAATTTTGAAAAGTTCCAAACAATAAACAGTCTTAAGTCTTTGAAAGATCTTTAGTTAGAAATGCAACGTTAAAACATATAACTGATTATTTTAAAACAAAGAGATATGGAGACTTCTTGGCCCACTTTATATATCATACATTAACGAAAAAAGACAAATGAAAAACTATAATACATTAGTATACTGTATACAATAATATAATTATGATATATAGTTCAGAATAGTTTGTGATCATAAACACTATTTCCAGTAGGATCATACTGGTTAGCAATTGAAAATCAACCAGTATCATTCACTACATTAATAAAACAGAGGAGTGAAACTAAAGGATATCTTAGTAGGTGTAGAAAAACCTACCTGGGCACAGAGGCCATAGAAGTCTTGGATCTCAGCTGCTGTGAAGGGCCTCACTACCAGCAGGTGGCAGTGTATGCAAAATTTTGCCTACTGAAGTTTTTTCTTTATCAAAATTTATTTTGCCCCCCCCCTCCAGCCCTGAACACATGCTTGCATCTGCGGTCCAGGTAGGCACCCTGCTTCCCAGGTACTCCCCACCAGAACCTAGGTCACCCGCTCCTCCTAGCCCCTCCCACCATCCATCCAGAGCAGAACCAAAGATGCCCAGGACTTGGGTGGACTACTGGCCATGCCCCAGGTCCCAGGTGAGGCCCACCAATCATCCTTTGCCCTTCCCCCCTCCTGCCTGCCAGGAACACATGCTGGCTCGCTCTCAGACCAGATAAGATAACCCCTCTCTACTAAACCTGATTTAATTGATGTACTAACTGTCTAATAGCCTCATCTTGGAAATAACAATAAAAACAGATAAACACACGCAATTCCAAGGCACTCACTTGTAATAACTGCCAGAGAGCAGTTATAGCAACTAAATCAATTCAGTTAAAAAAAACACAGAAACTGTAAAGACTCAAGAGACAAAACAACAATACCAAAGTCAAAGTGTAGATCCATGAGAATCAAACTGAAAGAATTAACCCCATATATACAGATTCCAAGCAGAATAAATTCACAGAAAATAGCCAAGAAAGCCAGGCCCAAGATAATGACTTCAAAGCATGATCACCATGATCAATAGAATGAAAGAAGAAATCCAGGTGGAGTTAAATAACCACATCAACCACTTTGAACAGGAACAAAATAGACACATGGAAGAGTTGAGAAAAAGAGTTCAAGAAATAAAAATAGGCATATAGCAGTTAAAACAGTCTGAGGCAGAATTTCAAATTGAATTAAAAGACAAGTTATCCTCAACCAAGAACTCAACAGAGAGTCTTATCAGCAGAACTAATGAGGCAGAAAATAGAATTTCAGATCTTGAAGACAAAGTGGCAGAATTAACCAGCTCAATGGAAGAGGTTGTTGAAGCCAAAAAGATACTTGAGCAGAATATTCACGATATGGGACACCCTGAAGAAGCCTAATATGTGCATTCATGGAATACCAAAGCAAGAATCCCAAAGTACCACACCTGAGGACATTTTTCAAACTATCATATGAAAACTTGCCTCACATAAAGAATGAGAGGCCCATCCAAATACAAGAGGCATTCTGCAACCCAAACAGATATGACCAAAATAGAAACTCGCCATGCCAAATAATAGAAGAGACACTCCACTTTCAAGACAAAGGAAAGGTGCTGAGAGCTTCAAGGGAAAAAAAAACTCACTTTTAAAGTTAAACCTAATAAGATAACAAATGACATCTCAATGGAAACAGTAAAAGCAAGAAGAGCTTGAAGAGACACACTACAAGTATTCAATGAGCAAAAATGTCAACCCAGGCTGATATACCCAGCAAAACTATCCATCATGATTGAGGGAGAAAGAAAAGTTTTCCGGCACAAAGACAACTTGAAGGCTTACATGTCTCTACCAAACCAGGCCTTCAAAAAATGCTAGAAATGACACTCAAGCTTGAAGAAAAAAACAAGCATATCCAGGAGGACAGAAGGGAAATATACCACCAAAAAAGCCAAAAACACACTTACAAAAGCCACTAAAAATAAAAAAGGTACAGAATTAAAAATAATTTCTCCATTATAACATTAAATGTCAATGGAATTAACTTGCCAAACAAGATACACAGATTACAAACTTGGATTAAAAAACACAACCCACAAATCTGCTGCCTTCAGGAAACATCTCACCACAAAAGGTAGCCACGTCCTAAAAATAAAAGGCTTGTCCAAAATTCTGCAAGCTAATAGAACCAGGAATCAGGCAGGGGTAGCGATTATCCTGTCGGACAAAGTGGACTTCAAACCAAAAAAATCATAAGAGACACAGATGGTTACTAAATTTTAGTCACAGGTATAATTTACAAGGAAGATATCACAATTCTGAACATATATGCACCTAATATGGGCTCCTCCACATTCATTCAGCAAACCCTACATCATTTAAAGTGAGAAATCCACCCCCAAACAATAATTCATGGAGATTTCAACACTGCCCTCTCAAAATGGGATAGATCAACAGGCCAAAAGCTTAACAGAGACACTTTGGAACTTAATCAAACCCTTACTGAAATGGACCTTACAGATCTCTATCGAACTTTTCACCCACGTACCAAAGAATACACATTTTTCTCAGCAGCACACAGAACTTTCTCCAAAATACATCACATACTGGGCCACAAAATGAATCTACACATATACAGGAAAGTTGAAATTCTAGCCTGTACCCTATTAGATCACTATGGTCTAAAGCTTGATATCCACAACACAAAAAACAACAGAAAATACACTAACTCCTGGAAACTTAACACTATGATGCTGAATGACAATTGTATTCAGGAAAAAATTACAAGGGAAATTCAAGATTTCCTGAAAGTGAATGATAACGAAAATACAACTTACCAAAATCTCTGGGACACAATGAAAGCTGTTCTAAGAGGTAAGTTCATAGCTCTTAATGCCCACGTCAAAAAAATGGAAACATCAGAAATAAATAACAATGCAGCTTAAAGCTTTAGAGAAACTAGAGCAATCTGTTCCCAAAAGCAGTAGAAGAGAGAAGATTAGCAAAATAAGGGGAGAAATATTGAAATTGAGATTAGAAAAATGATGCAGTGAATCAACCAATCAAAAAGCTGGTTCTTTGAAAAAATCAATAAGATTGACACACCCCTAGCTAAATTAACCAAAAGCAAGAGAGAGAAAACACATATTAACAAAATTAGATATGAAAATGGAGTTATCACTACTAATATCTAAGAAATTCAGAGGATTAAAACATCATATTTCAAAAACTTATACTCTGTGAAATTTCACAACAGAAAAGAAATGGATGAATTGCTAAGTAAACACCACTTACCTAAATTGAATCAGGAAGTTGTGAATTATTTAAATATTCTTATAACATATGAGGAAATCGATGAAGTAATCTCAAATCTTCCCACCAAAAAATGTCCTCAAACAGATGGATTCAGCACAGAGTTCTACCAGACATTTAAGGAGTTAATAACACCAATAATCCTTACACTGTTCCATCGAAGAGCAAAGGAAGGAACACTACCAAATTTCTTCTATGAAGCTAATATCGTTTTAATTCCAAAACCTAATAAGATTTACTTAAAAATGAAAACTATAGGCCAATCTCTCTGATGAACACATATGCAAAGATTCTCAACAAAGTCTTAGCAAATCAGATTCAAAAACATATCAAAAAGATCAATCATAGGGACCAAGTAGGCTTTATCCCAGGCACACAAGGTTGGTTCAACATACGCAAATCAATAAATGTAATTCACCATATAAACCAGTCCAAAGTCCAAGACCATATGATACTCTCGATAGATGCAGAAAAAGCTTTTGACAACATCCAACAGCCTTTTATGATCAAAACGCTAGAGACAGTAGGAATGGAAGGAACCTTTATCAATATAATAAAAGCTGTATACAACAAGCCCACAGCAAGGATTATACTCAATAGGGAAAAACTGGAAGCATTCCCACTTTGATGAGGAACTAAACAAGGCTGTCCACTCTCATCACTTCTATTCAATGTTGTACTTGAAGTCTTAGTTGAAGCCATAAGACAAGAAAGGGAAATAAAAGTCATTAAAATCGGCAAGGAAGAAGTCAAGCTATCCCTATTTGCAGATGACATGACCTTATACCTGAGTGATACTAAAAATTCCACCAAGAAGTTCCTGGAACTAAGACAGGAGTTCAGCAGGGTGGCAGGATACAAAATAAATGTAAAAAAATCAGTGGCCTTCCTATATGCCAGAATGAAAGAAGTGAAAAAGCCTGAGAGAAACAATCCCATTTACTATAGCCCCTAAAAAAATGAAATACCTTGGTATAAACCTAAACATGGAAGTCAGAGACCTTTACAATGCAAATTTTAAAACCATAAAGAACGAAATTACAGAAGACACTAGAAGGTGGAAAGACTTCCCATGTTCCTGGATTGGCAGGATCAATATCATAAAAATGACCATCTTTTTTTTATATTACATTTTTTATTATTATTTCAGCTCATAAAAACTTAATAGGTACTCCAGTTCCCTCCCTCCCTCCTCCTGCCCCCGAACCCCCTGCTCTTCCTCCCCTCACCCCTCCCGCCCCATCCCCCCGTGCCTCCCGCCCTGATTCTCAGAGTCCTTTCTTGTGCATGCCTGACTCTCCTCTGGGCCCTCCTCTCCGATGACGTACAAGGATCCAGTGGCATTTCCCTGAACCCTTTCCCGTGTTCCCCTTAAGCATAGGAACACTACTGTGGCTGTCAATCCCTTGTCTCCAAGGATCTTGGTGCCTTTAGCAGATGCTAGACGTTCTGAGGTCAATAGTGTGTTGGACATTACGCCGGGAATGCAATATCCAATTATGATTGCTTCGGCCCTAACTTGTGTAGAGTATCTTGCAAATCATTGCTCCTCCCTTCCTTTTGCTCTTACACTCTTACCGCCCCCTCTTCCGCAAAAGTCCCTGAGCTTCAGGATGGGGAGAGATTAGTCTGGCCTAGTTCTAGGTGGTTGATATAGAGTCTCTGAAGTTCTGGATAGTGTTTTGTTGATTTTCTTTTGCAGTTTTGTTGCTCCTGCAATGCCCTTCACTCCATCGTGATGGGCAACGTATGTCACCCCCTGGCCAGAGACAGAAAGCTGTTAAACTGAAGTCTTATTATAAGAGCACATTCAAGGGTAGATGTAATACTTATATGCAAAAGTGGAATCTCAGGGTCATATGGCATTTGGCAATGGGAGGGGTCAATCACCCATTTGCAAAATGGTTACTTTTTAATATGCCGGACTATATGCCCTTCCCTTCTGGTGAGTTCATACCCCCTTGGTTGTAAATGATCAGGAATGAATGTCTGTGAAGTTAACTGGTGTCACATTACTTTCTTGCAGTCCTTGATGGAGGCCTATTTTCTCTACTGTAACATGGTCACTTCTCTCCTTGTTTCTGGTGTGGCCCT
The DNA here is from genome assembly GCA_023101885.1 of Typhlomys cinereus. Classification (NCBI taxonomy): domain Eukaryota; kingdom Metazoa; phylum Chordata; class Mammalia; order Rodentia; family Platacanthomyidae; genus Typhlomys; species Typhlomys cinereus. The sequence goes on from JALPQD010000125.1 coordinate 2,090,951, forward strand.
CCAACCCCATCCCTCCTGTTCTTAATCCTCGCAATTACTGTAGGTAATACATAGATTGACCTATGAGTTTCTCAAGATGGGCTGGGTGGATTTGGTACTAGGAGCCACCTATTAGGGAGTACATATGGTGCTTAATTTTCTGGGTCTGGGATACTTCACCTAATATAATTGTTTCTAATGACATCCATTTCCTGGCAAATTCCAGTAATTCATCATTTTTGATGGCTGAGTAGTACTCCATTGTATAGATGTACCACAGTTTCCTTATCCACTCGTCAACTGTTGGACATTTGGGTTGATTCCATGACTTTGCTATTGTAAACAGTGCTGCTATGAACATGGTTGTGCTTGTGCTATCGAGGTGAACCTCTGCTGTATGGGGGGTTATACCCAAAAGTGGAATCGCAGGGTCATATGGCATTTCAATCTTTAATTTCTTTAAGAATCTCCAGATGGCTCGTCAGAGTGGTTGTATGAGCCTGCACTCCCACCAGCAATGTAGGAGAGTCCCCTTCTCTCCACATCCTCTCCAGCATTTGTTGTTGTTTGTATTGTGGATTTTTGCCATCCTGACCGGGGTGAGATGATATCTCAGGGAAGTTTTCTTTCTAAAGGCAATATACAGATTCAATGCTGTACCAATCAAAATGACAAAGCAATTCTTTAAAGAGGTTGATCAAACAATCTCAGAATTCGTATGGAGCCACAAAAGACCCAGGATAGCAAATGAAATCCTGAGTAACAAAAACACTGCTGGAGGTATCACTATACCAAACCTTAGTCTATACTACAAATCGACAGTTAAAATACAGCCTGCTACTGGCTCCAAAATAGACACAGATTAATGGATGAGGGTTGAAGACCCAGATGTAAGCCCACACAACAACAGCCATTTGATCTTTGAGAAAGGGGCCCAAAAAATCCAATGGAAAAAGAACAGAATCTTCAACAAATGGTGCTGGCAAAACTGGATCTCCACATGCAGAAGATTAAAACTCCAAACGTATTTGTCACCAGGTACAGGACTTAATTCCAAATGGATCAAGGACCTCAATATAAGCCAGAGACTATAAAAACCTTAATTGAAAGGGTAGGGAACTCCCTCAAGCTGATTGGACTAGGCCAACAGTTCCTAATCGGGAATCCAATAGCACAGTCAATACAACCAACACTCAACAGATGAGATCTTATGAAATTAAAGTCTTCTGTTCAGATAAAGAGATTGTCACTTGAGCACAAATGCAACCCACAGAATGGGAGAAAATCTTCACTAACCACATATCCGATAGAGCTCTATTATCTAGAGTGCACAAACAACTTAGAAAACTAAACCCCAAGGAAACAAATGGCCCAATTAAAAAATGGGCCTTGGAACTTAAAAGAAATTTTACCAGGAAAGATACCGAGATGTCTAACAAATATCTTAAAAAGTGCTCCACATATTTAGCCATCAGGGAAATGCAAATCAAAAAGTCCCTGAGATATCATCTCATTCTGGTCAAGATGGCAAAAATAAACAACGCCAAATGCTGGAGGTTATGTGGTGAGAAGGTAACTCTGCTACATTGCTGGTGGGAATGCAGGCTTATACATTTACTCTGGCGAGCCATCTGACAATTCTTTAAAAAGTTAAGGATTGAAATGCCATATGACCCTGCTATTGCACTTTTGGAAATAATCCCCCATACCACAAAAATTCACCTTGATAGCACCAGCACGACCATGTTCACAGCAGCACTGTTTCCAATAGCAAAGTCATGGAATCAACCCAAATGTCCAACAGTTGACAAGTGGATAAGGAAAATGTGGTACATTTATACAATGGAATACTAGTCAGCTATCAAAAATGATGAATTAATGAAATTTGCTGGGAAATGGATGGAATTAGAAACAATTATATTGAGTGAAGTATCCCAAACACAGAAAATTAAGTGCCATATGTACTCCCTACTTGGTGGAACCTAGTACCAAACCCACTAAGTGACACACTCAAAGATAAATCTTTGTAATACCTACAGTAATTGCAAAGATTATAAGCAGGGAGGAAAGGGGAAGGAAGTTCCTGCCAGAAACAAGGAGAGAGGGGATCGTACTACAGCAGAGAAAATAGGCCACCATCAAGGACTGCAAGTAAGTAATAAGACATCTGGTTGGGCTCGCAGACTCTCCTTACTTGTCACTTGCGTCTGGTAGGGTATGATCTCACCAGAATGGGAGGACATAGAGTCTGGCAGATAGAAGGTACCCATCCTATAAATGGGAGACTACCGCCCCCCACCTCACTGGGGTCTCCTATTTTTATTGCATCTACCTTTGAAAATACTCTTATAATAAGACTCTAATTTAACAGCTTTTTAGATTCAAAGATAGATGGAATTAGAGTAGGAGACCACGGTGAGGGGAGACTAACTCCCCTCACCGTCTAACTCCCCTCACCGTCTCCCCTCACCATGGTCTCCTACTCTTATTCTATCTACCTTTGAATCTACTCTTATAATAAGAGGCTATTTCAACAACCTTTTATCTCTGGCCAGGGGGTGACATCCAATACCCATCAGGATGGAGACAAGGGCAATGCAGGAGCAGCAAATTGAAAATAAAAAAATCAACAAACCATAATTCAAAACATCAGAGACTCTACACAGACCATCTGGAACAAGGCCAGCCTAACCTCTTTCCATGCTAAAGCTCAGGGAAATTTGCAGAAGAGGGGGCAGGAAGATTGTAAGAGCCTAAAGATGGGGAGGAGCAATGATATGCAAGACACTCCATACAAGTTAAGGGTGAAGTAATCATAATAGGACTTTACATGACCTGCGCAATGACCAACATATCATTGAACTCCCAAAGTCTAGCATGGGTCACAGGCACTACCATCCTTAGAGGCAAGGGATTAACAGCCACAATAATGTTCCTATACTAAAGTGAAACACAAAAAAGAGATCTAGGCAATGCTACCGAATCCTTACATCTCATCAGAGAGAAGAACTCAGAGGGAAATTTGACATGCACAATAAAGGATGCTCCAGGAATAGGGGGGAGAGGGCATGGGAGAAAGGGAGGGGGGAAGAAAAGGAAAAGGGGAGGGAGCAATGGGATCTAGGGAAGGGTGAGGGAGGGAGGGGAATGGTGTACTTATCAACTCTATGAGTGAAAGAAATAAAAACATTTAAAAAGATAATTATGTTTCTCTTAAAGGTAGCTTTTTAAAACCAATGTCATGGAGCAAGTGCTTGAGAACATCTGTGAGCTCCCACAAGTACACAGTGCTTGTGGCACAGCTATGCTTTTCCAAAATTACCAGACAGTAGTTGCATGGCTATTTTCTTTATCACACACATAAACTACATGGCGCTGGTTTTTAATCAGCCTCAGAATGAGCAGGTCACTAATACAGTTCCTCCAAACATGAAATTTAGTATTGCTAGCCTATTTTTATGTTAACAAGCTTTTTATTGAAAAAATCATTTTCCTAGACCACTGCTTTATAAAAATGGATCTTCTGAAATAAGACACACTCCCTTGGCTATCTGAGAATCGCTCATGCTGTAGCAGCATGAGGTGATTCTTAAATGGTCTCAATAAAACAAGTGGGAAACTCCTGCTTTTTCTCTCTTCCGTATGCACAGTATATTCAACCAATTCCAGCCTTACACAGGTGGCTCTGTGTGAAGCAAACACTGTAATATTCTTTGGACTTGGACTCAGAGTTATGGGATATTAGTTAACCTTCTTTCTTCAGTTTACCTCATTTTGACACTTAAGAGTTTTGGAGAAAAACACCAAAGAGAAGTGAAACTCAAATTTCAGAAGAATAGACATTTTAGTGTATTTCTAACATATTTCTTCTGTAATCCTTGCATTAAAATTATTGGGTATATAATTTTTAAGCTAAAATATTTGTGTTGTAATTTTTCCTGAAGGCTGGTGATCTTATTCATAACTCCTCTTAAACTTTTTATGTGGTCTACATGGCCCCAGAGCTGCTGCCTTTATACTCCTTCTGAGTATTTAATTCCTAAATTTCTAACTTAATACCAGAATCTGATTTAAAATCCCATTTTTTTCAGAGATGTCATAAACTAATCCCTTATATCCCGACCCTGCAGTCACACCTTAAAATTATGTTTTGATGTGAGAATTGGTCATGCACTTTACATCAGAAAATTTGCTTTAGAAAGGTACTGAGAAAAAGAAACCTGATGTAACATTGTCCTGCCTTCTCTGCCCAGTAGGGGGCGGAGCTGGGCAACAGGTGGAACCCGATGGTGCTCTACACAAATGAACTGAAGGCTCAAGAAAACCCGACACCACTAAAGGTTAAACGACTCAAACTGACAAAGAACACACAGGCTTGTGAGTATGGGGCTAATCTTATGGAGAATTCTGCTTGTGATTTACGTATCACAAGAGCAGGCCTGTCTCTCTGTGGTAGGCATTCCGTGACTCAAGTGTTGGAATCACGGTGGATTCGCTCTAAACTGTGAAAAGGTTGAGAGACTATTCCTGTGTTCCTGAAGCCTCTCCTTCCTTTGCCAATTGTGCTTATAACTTCAGAGAAAGAAGACCGTAAAAAAGGAAGTTTCTGTGAAAACGAACACGAGGCTTACAGAGTCGTGAAAGACACAGTCTCTATGATCCATCAACTCAGGGTCAAGAAATGTCAAGGATTAATAAATCCCCATGAAATTGCTGTCTTCAAATCGAATCTTCCATCGCTCACACTTATAATTTCAGCACTCAGGGAGGTGATACAGGATTACTATGAATTTGAACTGAACTGAACTGAACTGAACTCCTGGCCTCTGGAGACCCTGTCTCAGAAAATTAGCCAAACACATCACTACGTGGGCGAGTGTTAAAATGTAATTTCATCTATCTATTTATGTATCCATCTATGGACGTATCTATCTATCTGTCTGTCTATCTGTCTGTCTATCTATCTATCGATCGATCTATCTATCTCTCTATCAATCAATCAATGTATCTACTTATTTATTCTACGCATACTCTTATTTTACTACAGTAACGATGAGAATCCCACCTTCCCCACAACAGGAACCAGTCAAATTTATCCCCAAAGCAATTCAGTAGAAAACAGGTCTGTTTCAGAATTTGAAAACCAAAGAAAAAAAGGGGAAAACCTTTCCTGGGATTGATGCCAGCACCATGAGAAATAGCGTGTGGTTGTATATGCCTGCAATCCCAGCCTTTGGGAGCTTGAGGGCAGAGGACCAAAAGTTCAAGGTCATCCTTAGTTACACAGTGAGATCAATCTAGACTACCTGGAACCCTGTCTCAAAGAACACAAAGTCTCTTAGGTGATGAGGGATGTCAGAGCAGTTCTTTCTTGGAGCAAAAATCACCAGTGTGCAAATTTCACTTGGAAATCTTTTTCTTTAGAAATATATACAGTAGAACACTAAGGGTAGTGATAAAGCTTTTCAGAGCAATTCTCACATCTTCAGGGTCTCAAAATACAATTTTCCACGTTCTGGTCTTTTCAATGTATGATGTCAATGTCCCTGGTCTCTCTCTCCCTCCTCTCCATGTTCTTGTATTACTACAGAGCTTTTGTTTGTTTTGATTCTGGAGATGCTGTCTCCCTTTGGAACTGAGACTAGAGAGAAACTTCTGACCCTCCTGCCTCAGTTTCTCCAGCAGAAAGACTCTAGGCTTACTCTGCCAGGACAAATTCACTTTCTGTGATTGAGGATGTTGGAGGTTTGCAGTTGTGCTGTGATAGGATGGGTAAACACATGTGTTATCCTACCACATTCAGATATCCACTTGAAATTAGATGGTGCTCTGGGGAGTTGCACACAAGCAAAAGTCTTCCTTTTCCATCCCCAAAAAAGTGCATGTGCTATTCTGGTCTACTACAAGACAGAGAGAGAGAGAGAGAGGTGTTGAATATAAAGCACAATGGTGGAACTGTTGTGTATCATGCACAGGGACTTAATTCACATTGGGTTGTTTTGGGGAGTATCTCTGAGTTACTCAAAATCCTTCTTGGGACAGCAGTTACAGCCAGGTCCACCATCCATATTCTGGTGCCTGGGGCCTGGGTTTGAGTGTTTTCCCCTGTAGTACCAGTGTAATGGGAGCCATTCCTCCTGTTCAGATGTGACAAAACCAGACCCCATTCTCGTTCCCACTCTTCACAATCCCCTAAGACCAGGTAGGACAATTTCAAAACCTGATCAAGCTCCTCACCCATCAGATATACCCCCATTAGGGCTTGGATGGTTTCATCCCAAAATATAGCCAGCCTGGCAGTGGTATTAGCAGACAGGGTGGATGTGGCTTCTAATGGAATGAGCTTCTAGGTTTCCAATTGCCACCTGATTGGCCCTGGACTAGGCCCGCCTACTCAGAAGGAGTATAAAGGCAGCAGCTCTGGGACCTGTGCAGCCATCCAGCTGTGATTGTGTGCAGTGAGAAGGAGGCTAGGATGGAGCAGCCCTTCCAGCTGTGTGTGCGGCAGGCCTAGGCTTCCACACTCCAGGCCCCGGAGCCTCGAGAGCTCAGGAATATTTGCCCAGGGGTTTCTGGAGACCTTCCACTCCCTCTGTATCCCAGGCTTGGCCATGCCTATGGGGACACCTGGAACTTCCCCCAGGAATTGCTCACTGCTTGGCTGGAGAGGTGGCTCAGGAGTTGAGCCTCTGCCTTACAGGCAGACGGTCCTGATTTCGGATTCTAGACACCACGTTTAGACGCAGGGCGGAAGCGGGGGAGGCCTGCATTTCTGGTCTTGGTAGGTCGGAGCCTGTGAATCCCAGGGTAGAGTTAACAAGGAGGAGGTGGAGACGGCCATGGTGGTTCCTGAATTCATCCGTGGTTCTACACACACACTCGCATGCACACACACACGCACACACCCACAATTGAATAAATAATAACAAAAAAAGTTTAAAAATCCATTGAAAAAAAAGATTCGCTCACTGTGGTGCTCTTAGTTGGGCCTCTCCTAGACACAATCCCAGAAGACAGAGCACCTCCACGCCTGCCCACTAGCAGCCTGGCTGGGTCCCCACATCTTCATCCCAGAAAGAGCCCCTGAGGTCTCCTGCAGCACAGAGCAGCTCATGGTCAGCTGTCCTTCTGACAGCTTTGCTGTCCCACATCTCCTTTATCCAGTGTGACCACAGCAACCTCACAGGCTGATGTTGGAGCTCCAGAGTGTTGTCTTCCTGGGTCAAGACATACCACGCCTAGTGTCCAGAGTTCTGTCGCAGGCGGCCCTCCTTCTAGTGCTCCTGGATCCTCCAGCTTCCTTCTGTATGGGGGAGGGAAAATTCTTTCTTCAAGGATATACCCACTAATACATGATTCATCCTCCAGCAAGTGCTCACATACACTCCATCGAAGGCAATGCAAATGAAACCCAGGTGGCCACTCATGAAAAAAAAGGAGTAAGATTGGAAAGTAGGGTTTTAGCCAGAACAAGAGGCAAGAGAGAACAGGGGTTAAGGCATGAAGATATCATGAATATACTGTAGTCATGTGTTTTTTCCTCTTTCTACACATCTACTTAATTTTTTAAATTTTATTTATTTATTTATTTATTTATTTATGCATTTATTTATTTGTGTGTGTTTGTGTGTGTATCTTACTGCCCAATATTCTGCAAATTTAGCTGAGCTTTAGCATGGGAAGAGGTTAGGCTGGCCTTGTTCCAGATGGTCGATGTAGAGTCTCTGATGTTTTGAATTATGTTTTGTTGATTTTGTTGGGCCCGCCCAGGATTTGCCCCAGGGCATGACCGAACACAAGGGACTAAAGATGGCACTGAAGGCAAGGGTCTTGGGCATAACCTGATCACTTCACAGAGAGCCCTAATTGGCTTTCAGGTATCTACCTGCCCCCTGTACTCAGCGGCATTGAATTTGACCATTAGCACCTGTAGGATGTGTTGACCTTGTGACACAATTGGATGCCTGTTTTGTGCCTTGGTGGCCTTTGTCTATAAAAGTTCATTTTCTCCCCCCAATAAAGAGAAATCTGCTTCTGAAAACCTCCCTGTCCTATGGTGAGTCTCTGGGGGTAGAGGGGAAGGTGGGGATGACTGGAGCCTGCTTTCATCACAGCCAGCAGCTGTGTGTGTGTGTGAGTAAATGAGTTCGTGAGTGGGAACCAGTTCCCACATTTTTTAATACATTTTTATTATTATTTCAGCTCATACAAACTTAATAGGTACACCAGTTCCCTCCCTCCCTCCTCCTCTCCCGTACCCCCTGCTCCCCCTCCACTCACCACTCCCTCCCCATCCCCCAGTGCCTCCCGCCCTAATTCCCAGAGAGTCCTTTCTTGTGCATGCCTGATTTTCCTCTGGGCCCTCCTCTCCGATGACTTACAAGGACCCAGTGGCCTTTCCCTGAACCCTTTCCCGTGTTCCCCTTAAGTATAGGAACACTGCTGTGGCTGCCAATCCTTTGCCTCCAAGGATCTTGGTGCCTTTAGCAGATGCTAGAGTATGTGAGGTCAATAGTGCAGTTCCCACATTTTTTTTAATTTTCACTTTTGTTGCTCCTGCATTGCCCTTGTCTCCATCCTGATGGGTATTGGATGTCAACACCTGGCCAGAGATAAAAGGTTGTTGAAATAGCCTCTTATTGTAAGAGTAGATTCAAAGGTAGATGGAATAAGAGTAGGAGACCACAGTGATGGGAGGGGGTGAGGAGAGTTAGTCTCCCCTCACCGTGGTCTCCTACTCTTATTCCATCTACCTTTGAATCTAAAAAGCTGTTAAATTAGAGTCTTATTATAAGAGTATTTTCAAAGGTAGATGCAATAAAAATAGGAAACCCCAGTGAGGTGGGGGGCGGTTAGTCTCCCATTTGTAGGATGGTTACCTTCTATCTGCCAGACTCTATGTCCTCCCTTTCTGGAGAGATCATACCCTATCAAACGCAAGTGACCAGTAAGGGGAGTCTATGAGCCCAACCAGATGTCTCATTACTTACTTGCAGTCCTTGATGGTGGCCTATTTTCTCTGCTGTAGTGGGATCCCCTCTCTCCTTGTTTCTGGCAGGGCCTTCTTTCCCCTTCCCTCCCTGCTTTTAATCTTTGCAATTACTGTAGGTATTACAGAGATTTATCTTTGAGTGTGTCACTTAGTGGGTTTGGTACTAGGTTCCACCAAGTAGGGAGTATATATGGCACTTAATTTTCTGTGTTTGGGATACTTCACTCAATATAATTGTTTCTAATTCCATCCATTTCCCAGCAAATTTCATTAATTCATCATTTTTGATAGCTGACTAGTATTCCATTGTATAAATGAACCACATTTACCTTATCCACTTGTCAACTGTTGGACATTTGGGTTGATTCCATGACTTTGCTATTGGAACAAGTGCTGCTATGAACATGGTCATGCTGGTGCTACCAAGGTGAATTTTTGTGGTATGGGGGATTATTTCCAAAAGTGCAATAGCAGGGTCATATGGCATTTCAATCCTTAACTTTTTAAAGAATTGTCAGATGGCTCGCCAGAGTAATTGTATAAGCCTGCATTCAACCAGCAATGTAGGATAATTACCTTCTCGCCACATACCCTCCAGCATTTGGCATTGTTTATATTGTGGATTTTTGCCATCCTGACTGGAATGAAATGATATTTCAGGGAGTTTTTGATTTGCATTTCCCTGATGGCTAAGTATGCGGAGCATTTTTTAAGATATTTGTTAGACATCTCGGTATCTTTCCTGGTAAAATTTCTTTTAAGTTCCAAGGCCCATTTTTTAATTGGGCCATTTGTTTCCTTGGGGTTTAGTTTTCTAAGTTGTTTGTGCACTCTAGATAATAGAGCTCTATCGGATATGTGGTTAGTGAAGATTTTCTCCCATTCTGTGGGTTGCCTTTGTGCTCAAGTGACAATCTCTTTATCTGAACAGAAGACTTTAATTTCATAAGATCTCATCTGTTGAGTGTTGGTTGTATTGACTGTGCTATTGGATTTCCGATTAGGAACTGTTGGCCTAGTCCAATCAGCTTGAGGGAGTTCTCTGCCCTTTCAATTAAGGTTTTTATAGTCTCTGGCTTATATTGGGTTCCTTGATCCATTTGGAATTAAGTCCTGTACCTGGTGACAAATACGTTTGGAGTTTTAATCTTCTGCATGTGGAGATCCAGGTTTGCCAGCACCATTTGTTGAAGATTCTGTTTTTTTCCATTGGATTTTTTGGGCCTCTTTTTAAAAGATCAAATGGCCATAATTGCGTGGGCTTACATCTGGGTCTTCAACCCTCATCCATTAATCTGTGTCTATTTTGGAGCCAGTAGCAGTCTGTATTTATAACTGTGGATTTGTAGTATAGACTAAGGTTTGGTATAGTGATACCTCCAGCAGTGTTTTTGTTACTCAGGATTTCATTTGCTATCCTGGGTCTTTTGTACCTCCATATGAATTCTGAGTTGGTTTGATCAACATCTTTAAAGAATTGCTTTGTCATTTTGATTGGTACAGCATTGAATCTGTATATTGTCTTTAGAAGGATGGTCATTTTTATGATATTGATCCTGCCAATCCAGGAACATGCGAAGTCTTTCCAACTTCTGGTATCTTTAATTTTTTTCTTTATGGTTTTAAAGTTTTCATTGTAAAGGTCTCTGACTTCCATAGTTAGGTTTATACCAAGGTGTTTCATGTTTTTAGGGACTATAGTAAATGGGATTGTTTCTCTCAGGGCTTTTTCACTTCTCTCATTCTGGGCATATAGGAAGGCCACTGATTTTTGCACATTTATTTTGCATTCTGCCACCCTGCTGAACTTCTCAATTAGTTCCAGGAGCTTCTTTGTGGAGATTTTAGTATTACTCAGGTATAAGGTCATGTCATCTGCAAATAGGGATAGCTTGACTTCTTCTTTGCTGATTTGAATCCCTTTTATTTCCCTTTCTTGTCTTATGGCTTCAGCTAAGACTTCAAGTACAACATTGAGTAGAAGTGGTGAGAGTGGACAGCCTTGTTTAGTTCCTGATCGAAGTGGGAATGCTTCAGTTTTTCCCTATTGAGTATAATCCTTGCTGTGGGCTTGTTATATACAGCTTTTATTATATTGATAAAGGTTCCTTCCATTCCTACTTTCTTTAGCGTTTTCATCATAGAAGGCTGTTGGATCTTGTCAAAAGCTTTTTCTGCATCTATCAAGAGTATCATGTGGTCTTTTTCTTTGGATTGGTTATATGATGAATTACATTCATTGATTTGCGTATGTTGAACCAACCTTGTGTGCCTGGGATGAAGCCTACTTGGTCCCTGTGAATGATCTTTTTGATATGTTTTTGAATCCGATTTGCTAAGACTTTGTTGAGAATCTTTGCATCTGTGTTCATCAGAGAGATTGGCCTATAGTTTTCTTTTTTAATGAATTTTATTACGTTTTGGGGTTAAAACGATATTAGCTTCATAGAAGGAATTTGGTACTGTTCCTTCCTTTGCTCTTCGATGGAACAGTGTAAGGATTATTGATGTTATTAGCTCCTTAAATGTCTGGTAGAACTCTGTGCTGAATCCATCTGTTTGAGGACATTTTTTGGTGAGAAGATTTGAGATTACTTCATCGATTTCCTCATATGTTATAGGACTATTTAAATAATTCACAACTTCCTGATTCAATTTAGGTAAGTAGTGCTTACTTAGGAATTCATCCATTTCTTCTGTGTTGTCAAACTTCACAGAATATAAGTTTTTGAAGTATGATGGTATAATCCTCTGAATTTCTTAGATTTCAGTAGTGATAACTCCAGGTTCATCTCTAATTTTGTTAATTTGGGTTTTCTCCCTCTTGCTTTTGGTTAATTTAGCTAGAAGTGTATCAAACTTACTGATTTTTTCACGAACCGGCTTTTTGACTGTTTGATTCTCAGTATCATTTTTTTAATCAATTCAATATTTTTAATCAATTTCAATATTTCTCCCCTTATTTTGCTAATCTTCTCTCTTCTACTGCTTTTGGGAACAGATTGCTCTAGTGTCTCTAAAGCTTTAAGCTGCATTGTTAAGTTATTTATTTCTGATATTTCTATTTGTTATGTAGGCATTAAGAACTATGAACTTACCTCTTAGGTAAGCTTTCATTGTGTCCCATAGATTTTGATAAGTTGTATTTTCATTATCGTTCACTTTCAGGAAATCTGGAATTTCCTTTGTAATTTCTTCCTGAATACAATTGTCATTCAGCATCATAGTGTTAAGTTTCCAGGAGTTAGTGTATTTTCTGTTGTTTGTTTTGTTGTGGATGTCAAGCTTTAGACCATGGTGATCTAATAGGGTACAGGCTAGAATTTCAACATTCCTGTATATATTTAGATTCGTTTTGTGGCCCAATATGTGATCAATTTTGGAGAAAGTTCCGTGTGCTGCTGAGAAAACTGTGCATTCTTTCATGCATGGATTAAAAGTTTGATAGAGATCTATAAGGTCCATTTCAGTAAGGGTTTGATTAAGTTCCTATGTGTCTCTGTTAAGCTTTTGGCCTATTGATCTACCCCATTTTGAGAGGGCAGTGTTGAAATCTCCAAGAATTGTTGTTTGGGGGTGGATTTCTCACTTTAGATGCGGTAGGGTTTGCTGAATGAATGTGGAGGGGCCCGTATTAGGTGTATATATGTTCAGAATTGTGATGTCTTCCTCGTAAATTGTACTTGTGACTAAAATTTAGTAACTATCTATGTCTCTTATGATTTTTTTGATTTGAAGTCCACTTTGTGCGACAGGATAATGGCTACCCCTGCCTGATTCCTGGTTCTATTAGCTTGCAGAATTTTGGACAAGCCTTTTATTTTTAGGACATGCATATCTTTTGTGATGAGATGTTTCCTGAAGGCAGCAGATTGATAGGTTGTGGTTTTTAATCCAAGTTTGTAATCTGTGTGTCTTGTTTGGTAAATTAATTCCATTGACATTTAATGTTATGATGGAGAAAATATTTTTAATTCTGGACTTTTTTTACGTTTAGTGGCTTTCGTAAGTGTGTTTTTGGCTTTTAGGTTTTGGTGGCATACTTCCCTTCTGTCCTCCTGTATATGCTTGTTTTTTTCTTCAAGCTTGAGTGTCATTTCTAGCATTTTTGAAGGCCTGGTTTGGTAGAGACATGTAAGCCTTCAAGTTGTCTTTGTGCCGGAAAACTTTTCTTTCTCCCTCAATCATGATGGATAGTTTTGCTGGGTATATCAGCCTGGGTTGACATTTTTGCTCATTTAATACTTGTAGTATGTCTCTCCCAGCTCTTCTTGCTTTTACTGTTTCCATTGAGATGTCATTTGTTATCTTATTAGGTTTACCTTTAAAAGTGAGTTTTTTTTTCCTTTGAAGCTCTCAGAACCTTTTCTTTGTCTTGAATGTGGAGTGTCTCTTCTATCTCTTCTATTATTTGCCATGACGAGTTTCTATTTTGGTCATATCTGTTTGGGGTGCACAATGCCTCTTTTATTTGGATGGGCCTCTCATTCTTTATGTGAGGCAAGTTTTCATATGATAGTTTGAAAAATTTCCTCAGGTGTGGTACTTTGGGATTCTTGCTTTGGTATTCCATGAATGCGCATATTAGGCTTCTTCAGGGTGTCCCATAACTCTTGAATATTCCTCTCAAGTATCTTCTTGGCTTTAACAGTCCCTTCCATTGAGCTGGTTATTTCTGCCACTTTGTCTTGAAGATCTGAAATTCTATTTTCTGCCTCATTAGTTCTGCTGATAAGATTCTCTGTTAAGTTTGGGGTTGAGGATAACTTGTCTTTTAGTTGAATTTGAAAGTCTGCCTCAGACTGTTTTAACTGCTATATGCCTATTTTTATTTCTTGAACTCTTTTTCTCAACTCTTCCAGGTGTCTGTTTTGTTCCTGTTCAATGTGGTTGATGTGGTTATTTAACTCCTCCTGGATTTCTTCTTTCATACTATTGATCATGGTGATCACGCTTTGAAAGTCGTTATCTTGGGCCTGGCTTTCTTGGCTATTTTCTGTGAATTTATTCTGGTTCAAATCTGTATATATGGGGTTAATTCTTTCAGTTTGTTTCTCATGGACCTACACTTTGACTTCGGTATTGTTGTTTTGTCTCTTGAGTCCTTACAGTTTCTGTGTGTTTTTAACTGAATTGATTTACTGCTATAACTGCTCTCTGGCAGTTATTACTGGTGATTACCTTGGAATTGGGTGTGTTTATCTGTTGTTATTGTTATTTCCAAGATGAGGCTATTAGACAGTTAGTACATCAATTAAATCAGGTTTAGTAAAGAGGGGTTACCTTATCTGGTCTGAGAGCGAGCCAGCATGTGTTCCTGGCAGGCAGGAGGGGGGAGGGGCTAAGGATGTGTGGTAGGCTTCACCTGGGACCTGGGGCATGTCCAGTAGTCCACCCAAGTCCTGGGCAGCTTTGGCTCTGCTCTGGATGGATGGTGGGAGGGGCCAGGAGGAGTGGGTGACCTGGGTTCTGGTGGGGAGTACCTGGGAAGCAGGGTGCCTTACCTGGACTGCACGTGCAAGCATGTGTTTAGAGCTGGAGAAGGGGGGGGCCAAAATAAACTTTTGATAAAGTGAAAAACCTCAGTATGCAAATGTTGCATGCACTGCCCCCTGCTGGTAGTGAGGCCCATCACAGCAGCTCAGATCGAAGACTTCTATGGCCTCTGTGCCCAGGTAGGTTTTTCTACACCTACTAAGATATCCTTTAGTTTCACTCCTCTGTTTTGTTAATGCAGTGAATGATACTGGTTGATTTTCAATTGCTAATCAGTATGATCCTCCTGGAAATAATGTTTATGATCACAAAGTATTCTGAACTATATGTCATAATTATATTATTGTATACAGTATACTAATGTATTATAGTTTTTCATTTTTCTTTTTTATTAGTGTATGATATATAAAGTGGGCCAAGAGTCTCCATATCTCTTTGTTTTAAAATAATCAGTTATATGTTTTAACTTTGCATTTCTAACTAAAGATCTTTCAAAGATTTAAGACTGTTATTGTTTGGAACTTTTCAAAATTCAAATATCAACATCTGTAAATAATGGCTTACATCTGTAATCCCAGTTCTCAGATATTTAGGAGGTAGAAGCAGGAGATCAGGAGTTCAAGGTCAGCCTGTGACCCTCCCTCTCTTTAAAAAAAAAAGTTGGGAATACAGCTGGTGACTTTGCATTTAAGCACCCAGATAATTGTGTACCTCAGAGTGAATCAAGATCAAGCAGAAAAGTGAAAATAAAGCACATAATACATGTGGACAGGCAAAGTTGACTGGATTGCCTTCTTCAGGAAATATTGACTTAAATCAAGGCACAGGACAATTGTTAATTTAAGAACGTTCTCTTAGGTAGTGGTAGAAGAAATTGAAGGGGGTCGGGCAGTAACTCAGTCCTGTAGACCACCTAACATCCCCCATCCTCGCAGGAGGGAGCAAGAGTAGGAAGGAAGGGGAGGGAGTAACAACAGCTATTTCAATATCATTCAGGACCACAAAAATCTACCAAAAATGTAATAGAGTTTAATGCCTGAGATGTGTTCCACACATCATTTGATTGCTGTGCAATATGGAAAAATATGGGCAAACCAGGAGCACAGGTTACTCAGTGAAAAGTCAGAGACAAAGACAAATAAACACCCTGTGGGGACATTTACTTCAGCTGTATGGGGCAGTGGGGATCTCAGGGAGGCAATGTAGAGTGGTGAATTCCAGAGATGGAGGGAAAGAGACTGTGAGATTTGGTTTGAAGAGTAAAGAGATTTAGCTCTAGACAAGGAAAAGAATTGTGATGGTGGTGGTGGTGGCTGCACACACTAGGAATGACCCATGGAGGATGGAAATGTTATGGGTGGGCTTATGAGATGGTAGAGCAGGAAGGAGTCTGCTGGAAAACCTGATGAGTTGAATTCAGTCCCCAGAATGTCACATGGTGGAAAGGAAGGACAGCTGTCGTCTGACCTCCACCCATGAACCATGGCACACCCTTTCCTCAACCTCTCTACTATCAAATATATTTTTAAAAATGAAGAAAAGAAGCATTATGTCTCCTTATCACAGCTCAAGGTCTGGTGGAATGCAGTGCCCCTGGCTATCCTGAGACTTGCCTCTTTAGTTTACTAGGTTTATCTACATTCTTCTAATTCTCTGCCAGACAACACCTCATTTGAGCTGCAAATGAAGTAGCAGAGATAATGCCATCTCCTCAAGATCTAGCCTCTGACTCCATTTTGTGTCTTCTGCAGACATGTTTTTTCCAGCCACAAGCCTTCTCTTCCATTGCCCCCCCACTTCCCCCCAAAAGCTGCATCTGCAAATTCCTTGGCAGCACTTTTGGGACTTATCTTGACCTGACCACAGACACATATATAAGCAAAATAGCTCTGTGATGGATAATAAAACAATCTCTTTATGTTACCAAAACACTTTCAAAATAACTACAGTTACAAGGTCTCTTTAATCTAAATCTCACTCAACTATTGTGATTTTTGTGGGTTTTTTCCCCATTTTTGAACTCCTAATTCCTAAAGTTCAGCACTGAGAGACTTTTGAGGCACCAATCACTCGTGGTCACATGCTTAATCAATACAGGACTTCTTTTACTCTTAATTGCCCTACTTTGTGGTGGTCTGTAACTCTTTGGTGGGAGTTACATGTCTGGAAAGCTGTCAGCCTCTGCTTGAGATGACAAGTATTTTGGAAATGGTATGAGTACCCTTAGCAAGATCTCCATCCCTTTTGTATGGGGGGCAATCTCTTTCCTTTATGCACATAAATGTTTCTGTACTGGTTGAGTTTACATACATGGAAGAGTAGCATGGTAGGTCTGGTCACGCTTCCTGGGGAGTAAATCACACTTCACAGAAACCCAGACTGTGACCAAGCTGTGGCCCAACCCTCCCAGAGAGAAAGCCAAGAGCAGATGGTTGCAAAACACACTTTGGAGATGGTGAAATGGCTGCATAAGTGAGAGGGCCTGGTAGGAGAAAGAACTCAGGAACTCTTTGGGGATCTTTGGTGACTTGACACAGGCCACACCCATGTTGAAAGATTTGGGTTACTGTCTACTTTTAGTGCTAGACTCAAAATTTTTTTAAAAGGATTTATACAGGTGATGAAGAGAGGAAAATCTTTAGTATCATCATCATGTACAATTTCAATCAAAACCATGGTGATTCTACAGATTTAAAAGAAAATGCCTTATCATATTAATTGCATGAGAAGAGATTTTTCAAATCAGAAAACCACTATTCAGGACAAGAAGAAAATAAAGAATGTCAGAGACTTCAAGACTCCTGGGCATGTAGGGTGCAGCATCAGTACACATGTCTGCAGGGACAGGATGAGGGACCCCACTGGGATTTCTCAAGCTCCTTCACTGACATGGATTGAAGGGCGTCATATTGTGAATCATCTGCAGGGCTTCAGTTCCTTTCCATTCTAGTTTCCTTCCTGATGGGCATCTCAGGTTTCAGCAGCTTCTGGGGGCAACCAAGGCTCCAGGAGACACTTAGAGCAATGATGCCTCTCTGCACTTCCAAAGGATTTTCATCTCCCGGCTGGCTCAGGACATGGTGGGCGCCATTACAGGCTGCATCTGTTTCTTCTTGAGGTGACTATAGTTTCTTTGCAGTTTCAGCCACCAGCTTCTCCACACATGGCTCTCTACAGCATTTTTGTCCCCTCTCAACACCAGGTGCAGGTCCACCCAGCAGTGACTGAACAGATGCTCACATCTCTCTGCCTCTGGGACCACTGCAACAGCAACTCAGTGCATTGAATTATCCAGTGCCCAGGCCCAAGCCGGTTCTGGGTCCATGTCTGCTAGCAGCTGGGAATCTGGATAGACGCTCCTCTGAGTTACTTTTTCCAGTGTTGGTCCGCAGAGAACCATAACCTCAGTTTTTCCACCAGGCCAAGCAGCACAACTGTTGAGGTGGCAATGATTCAGTCCAGTGTGAAGGCATCACCAGAGTCAGAAATCAAAATGCAATTAGTTTGTTCTGAGGTTAATCCTGGTAAGGTGATAATTGTATCCTTTGCAAAGGCATTGTTATGGTTGCATTTTGGTTTCAATTTGACAGTTGCAGAGCTTTTGGGGCACAGCTGTGGAAGGTTAATGGCAAGGAGGAGGGAATTGCTCTTCCTTTATCTTGTGTTGACTTCTTGTAGAGTCCACTCAGTGCATGTCATTCACTTTTAGAGGATCGTGGCCTTCTTTGTTGTTGTTGCTGCTGTTTCCTCCGTCCTTGGCTGACTTGGAGATCTGTGTTTTCCACGGCATTGTTTCTGTTCCCGCTGCCTTTGGAGCCTGGCCTCTAGGCCTTGCTGTTGTGCTCTGTTCATTGCTGACATTGGAGCCCAACTCTTCTTCACAGCTGATGTCTGAACCCAGCATCTTTGACCCTCCAGAGAAGCTAGAGCTTGAGACTTTCTTCGGATCTTTTGACTTTGTGGAACATTCCAGTCAAGACTTAAATGGTTGCAGGAAGCTACTTTGAAGAACACTATTTTTTATTGTGAGTTATTTTAATAAATTTATTTTTGTATATTGCATTCTATAGATTCTGTTTCTTTAGCAAACCCTGATTAATACAGGCATTGATGGAATCTCCTGGCTTTTTATTCAATCAGGCAACAGAAAGGCATGGATTGCATGGAAGGAAATATCCAGTTCTTGGTATTTTCTATTCACTGTAGAAAGTGTCTCTTTGTTTCAAATAAGGCTACATAAATTAGTTACCAAGTCTAATTCTCTTGTTTATTGTCAAAGTCCTACTTGCCCTGATTGGCAAGATTCAGTGGGGCTGGTTCATAATCTATGATCAAACCTAATTCAAACTGGTACTACATTGAGAATTTCAGGTTTATTTTATTTATTATATATTCATAATTTCCTTTATTTATCTTGTTTTTGTACTTTTGGGGAAATGTCTCGTTGTTTAGCTCACACTGTTCCGGAATTTACTACCTAACCCAGGTTGGCCTCCTATCTCATCTTCTTGTGCTCCAGAATTACTGGTATGTGACACAATGTCTTATCCAAACCTAGGTTTTGAAAACACATATCCAAGTAAGGAAATGAAGAAGGCGGCAATAATGTTGGGTTGAGAAAAGAAAAACCTTGTGCCCATTGAGAATCACCATATTTCTAATCTATGCTTACATTACTTGCATCAAAGAATATTTAAGTTTGGTATGATTTTAAAATTAAATGTAGGGGCTGGAGAGGTGGCTCAGGGGTTAAGCCTCCGCCTTGCAGGCGGAAGGTCCTGAGTTCGGATCCCAGATCCCAGGAATAGACGTTGGGCAGAGGCGGGGGTGGCCTGTGCTTCTGCTCCGGGTGGGGCGGAGCCTGTGAATCCTGGGGCAGAAGGAGGTGGAGGCGTCCATGGTGGTTCTCGAATTCGTCCGTGGTTCTACACATACACAGACACACACACACACACACACAGAGACACATACACGCGCGCACACATACACACGCATATGCACACAGTTGAATAAATAATAATAATAATAATAAAAGCTTTAAAATTAAATGTAAATTGCCTATTCATAAGATTTTTGTAGCATATCATAATTATTAGTTAATTATTTCCTTTAATTAGTTATTAGTTCTCTTTGTCTATTCTGTTTCTATGGAAATTCTTCTGGTTAATATTTTTATATTTAACTGTATGTCATTTATTATCATGTGTGTGTGTGTGTGTGTGTGTGCTCTATGGCATGTGGGTTGAGGTTAGAGGACAGCTTGGTGCCCTTGGTTCTCTCCTTTTACCTTTGCATTGGTTCTGGGGGTCAAATTCAGTCTTTCATGAAAGCATCTTACCCACCAAACTATCTCTTCCTTCCCAGAATTACATTTTAAATATTTGTTTCTGCATCAATCTATCTTAAGTAGCTTCTTCTCTATGCATTTTTAATAGAATTATTCGTGGATTTCTATGTCATTGTGATAGTTAAGCACAAGTGTCAACTTGACTGTTTGAGCTCTGGGCACATTTATAGAGAATTAATAGTTGAGTTAAGCCCAGAGCAACCTGCAAGAGATTGTCTAGCTGATAGGGAAGGTCCAGCCCATGGTGGGTGAGAATAGGCCCTGGAATAAGTCACAGAAAACTGGTTGAGAGAGTTGGCAACCTTCTGTACACTTGGCCAGACATGCTGGTCTGGCGAGTAAGGATTGTCCCTCTTTCAGCTGTTATGTGGTGATGGTGTGGCCAGTTCTCTTGTCCTGGTGTTGGTGCATGCTCTTCATCAAGCTGAATGAAGAACTGTAACCAGGAATCTTAAGAGAATAAGCCCTTGTTTCATTAAGCAATTTGATGGCCAATTATCAGCAATGCTACAGGCTGACTGCAACAGTCATCTTGTGCAGGGGCCATGCTAATCTTCTTTATATCATTCCAATTTTAGTATATGTGCTGCTACAACAAATACTGTTCATATATTTTCAATTCAAGGAAAAAGTATCAGGATAAGGAACTAATTCTATTCAGAATTGTCTGTCCATTTGCAAGATTTTAAGATCTTTATGTGCACATGTCACCTCCTGTTTGGATCTCTACACATTATCCTCTGGCAAGTCTCCCTGTGTACTAGACCTCCCCTGAGCTGTGAGTGAACTTTCAGATCTCAGGTGGTTGCCATCACGACATGCAGTAGTCCTTTAAGACCTTGCAGAAGAATTTCTCTAGGATACATACACCTGAATAGAATTGTGCCATGATGAAAGTTAAGTTGAATTGTTAATTTGATTGTGTTAAGAAGTGGTAGTGGGACTACTGAAGCACAACTTTAGATGTGTCAACAATGACATTTTTTTTTTTAGCAGTGACATTTCAAGAGTCATTTAGGGCCTGAAGAGATGGCTCAGGGGTGCCTCCAAAGCCGATCCTTGGATTTCAAGTAAAAACACCAGGTGAAAAGGTGGCAGCCTGTACTTTCAGCTCTGGAAGGTGAAGCCTGGGAAACTAGAGCTAAGCAAATAGGAGGAAAGAATCTAGGATGACTTCTAAATCACCTTGGGTCTTCTACAGGGACACACAATGCCTACCCTCTGATACACACACACACACACACACACACACACACACACACACACACACACAAAGAGGCAATTAGATCATGGGAAGATGGTGTAATGATCAATCCTTCATTGGGTTTGTGGCATTATGATGTTATTAAGAGATGGTAGAAGGTAGGAGTTGGGATGAGTCTGAGACAGTAGGTAACCGTGAATGTGTATATCTCGAACCTATGTCTTGCTCTGATCCCTTCCAATTCTTTTCCCTCTTTCTTGGCCTCCCAAGATGTGAACTGTCTTTCTCCATCATGCCCCCTCGTTATAAAGGACCAAACCTTCTGAAAACAAGAAACAAAGGAAATCTTTCTTCTCTTCAATAACTTTTGTCAGGTATTTGTTCACAGAATCAGAAATTAATAAACTAATTGAAGATGTGTGAGTCATCTAGGCATGGCAATTCATGTCTATAATCTCTGTAGATAATATGGGCTTCAGCAGAATCTGAGGTACAAAGATTACACTGAGTTCTAGGCTAGACTGGGCTATAATGAGATTCTACCTTTAAAAAAAAACCCACAGATATGTAAGTCTCATTTCCTGAACACTGCGAGATTGCTCTTTTAATGGATGCCGTACCTTGAAGTACTTCACAAGAATGTGAAGATACATGGAATAATCTAGAATTCAAACACTTACCATGGTCTTGGTAGCTCGGAATGTAGTAACCTTGATGGTAGGCATTTTATATTTTTTTCTGCTTTCTGTCTCTCCTCAGGTGTCAGATTTTATTTTTGCTGTTTTTGTTTGTTTGTTTTTGAAACACTAGCAATAGTCCAGGCTGGTCTTGAACTTTCTTTCTTTTTTTTTTTAAATTTTTTATTATTATTATTTATTCAACTGTGCGCATGTGCATGTGTATGTGCACGCGCGTGTGTGTCTGTGTGTGTGTGTGTCTGTGTATGTGTAGAACCACGGACGAATTCGTGAACCACCTCCTCCTGCCCCGGGATTCACAGGCTCCGCCCTACCAGGACCAGAAGCGCAGGCCGCCCCCGCTTCTGCCCGGCGTCTATACGTGGGTTCTGGGATCCGAACTCAGGACCTTCCGCCTGCAAGACGGAGGCTTAACCCCTGAGCCACCTCTCCAGCCCCTGGTCTTGAACTTTCTATGTATCTGAGGATGACCTTAAGCTCCTCATTCTCTTCTCTCTACCTCTCAAGTGCTGAGATTACAGGTCTGTACCACCACATCTACTTATCATTTTCTAATGAGCAGTCTGCATACCTTTGGAATACTTGGGTACACAAGTATCTTTGGGTACTTGTGTGCATGCATGCAGAGGCCAGAAGTTGATATAAGTCTTTTCCTCTATCATTCTTTACTTTATTTTTTGAGACATGAACCTTCAACTTGAAGCTTTGTTTGGCTATGCTAACCAAAAAGGTAGACCAAGAAGGTCTGCTTGTCTCCACCTACTAACGCCAAAGTTACAAGTAGATACAGACATTCCCGACTTTATTCTGGGAATGTGAACTTAGGTCTTCTTACTTTCACAGCAAAAGCTCTTATGCATTGAGCCATCTGCCTAGGCTCTTCATTAGGTTTTTAGTGAAGCCGAGTAGCTTTTTTGTTAATGTTATTGACCCAGTCCTATTTTCATCCCTTCAACTATCTTTGATCTGACAGGTCTTTGTTGTGCATAGAAGACCATGTTGAAGAAACCAGGTTTAAATTCCATAAGTGCATCTCTAGTGACAACTGTTTTTTGTTTGTTTGCTCATTGAGACAGGGTTTTCCAATGTAGCCCAGGCTGGCCTTCACTTATCATCCTCCTCTTCCTCCTTCCAAGTACTTGAGAGATAGGTACTACACACCACTACATGCAGATATTGTATTGACTACTGTGTTGGATTCAAACCATATTGAATATTATAGTAGGAGAAATCTAGACCCAGAAAGTTCATAGTTTGAGGCTAAAGAAGACTCTAACAGAGAGCTATTTTATAAGATTAGATTTTACTTACGATGCAATCTCAAATTCAATTTTCTGCAATAAATTAATTTACAGGAGAACAATAGAATGCCTCTCACATCTTTGTATTCATCTCTTATTTTAATATTAAAAGTTACATTTCTAGAAGTTTTAAAAGGTATTTATTTTTTTGTTTGAAAGAGAATGAGAGGGAGAATGACACACAGAGAGAAAGAGCCAGTGCATGCCATGACATATAGAGCACGAAGGTAGAAGACAGAGAACAACTTTCAGAAATCAGTTCTATCTTTCCACCATGTGGGCTTCTGGGGACAGAACTCAGGTTGCCAAGCTTTTGAGCTGTACCTTGCCTGCTTAGCTATCTTGCCAGTATATGTTTCTGAAAGTTCAAACAAGTTTTTTTTAAAGAGTATTCTATAACTGGAGAGACTACTTCCTCCTTCCCCCTAAGTATAACTAGAGATCCAGGGATGGGGGTACACAGCTGTAATGCCAGCACTAGGAGGAAGATAGAAGATGATCTCCAGTTGGACGCCATCTGGGCCATAGAGTGAGAGCAAATATCCCAATACTAAACAAAGAAAAATCCTGCAGAGTTGGAAATCATAAACACTTGTACATCTTCCTACCTGCTAGCCTTGTCTTAAAACCCACACCAAAACAAAACAAAACCAGTCTCACTGTGTACTACAGGCTGATCTCCTTGTGTGAGTTCTTCTGGCTCAGGCTCCCAAATGCTAAATTCCAGGTGTTGGGCATCTTTTTCCTTTAATTCTTACCACTGAGTGAATACGTCCTAATATATCTATTATTTTACGAGAATAAAATTAGAAATTAAAAAAATGCTTTTCTTCCTTATAGTCCTTCTCATTAAATGCCTGGGTGATCTAGAATAATTTTCAAAATTATTAATGAACCTTATTACAATGTTCTCAGATTTTACTTTATTTCTAGAGAAGTGGATGCCAACACAGCCAAAAGACTCATGATTAAGTCTACATCACCATCTACAGTCCATGTTTAGACTGCATGTCTACCTCAGTTGGGAATATGAATTCTGAGAGATCTGGGTGCAGTACGACCTTGTGGTAGACCCAAGAACTTAAGGTGCCACATACTCATGGTCACTAAATACAAACTTAGGACAATCACTCCCGCAATCATTGTGTGTCACAGTGAAAATTCAAGGCCAGGACACTTGTGAGAGTATGGAAAGCACATGCAAATATTATTATTTTTTTTCCACTCATACAAACTTAACAGGTACACAAGTCCCCTCTCTCCCTCCAACCTCCTACCGCCCTATGCACCCCTCCCCTCCCTTCTCCCTCCCCATCCCTGAGTGCCTTTCCTTCCCATACCCAGAGCATCTTTTTTTTTTAATTTTTATTATTATTATTATTTATTCAACTGTATGCATGTGCGTGTGTATGTGCGCGTGCGTGTGTGTGTGTGTGTGTGTGTGCGTGTGTCTGTGTATGTGTATGTGTAGAACCACGGACGAATTCGCGAACCACCATGGACTCCTCCATCTCCTTCTGCCCCGGGATTCACAGGCTCCGCCCTACCAGGACCAGAAGCGCAGGCCGCCCTGCTTCTGCCTGGCGTCTATACGTGGGATCTGGGATCCGAACTCGGGACCTTCCGCCTGCAAGGCGGAGGCTTAACCCCTGAGCTACCTCTCCAGCCCCCCAGAGCATCTTTTAATGTGCATGCCAGACTTTCCTCTGGGTCCTTCTCTCCGATGAGGTGCAAGGACCCAGTGGCATTTCCGAGAACCCTTTCCTGTGTTCCCCTTAAGCTTAGGAACACTACTGTGGCTGTCAATGCCTTGCCTCCAAGGATTTAGCGCCTTTAGCAAATGCTAGACTTTGTGGGGTCAATAGTGTGTTGGACATTGCACAGGGCATGCAAAGTCCAATTATGTTTGCTTCTGCCTTACCTTGTGTGGAGTATCTTGCATATCATTGCTCCTCCCATCCTTGTGCTCTTACAATCTTACTGCCCCCTCTTCTGCGAATTTCCCTGAGCTTTAGGATGGGGAGAGATTAGGCTGGCCTTGTTCCAGGTGGTTGATATAGAGTCTCTGAAGTTCTGGATTTTGGTTTGTTGATTTTTTTTCCAGTTTTGCTGCTCATGCAATGCCTTTCACCTCCTGGCCAAAGATAAAAAACTGTTAAAGTAGAGTCTTGTTATAAGAGTATATTCAAAGGTAGATGTAATAAAATTAGGAAACCGCAGTGAGGGAGGGGTCAATCACACATTTGCAAAATGGTTACTTTTTATCTGCCAGACTATATGCCCTCCCTTTCTGGTGAGATCATACCCCATCAGTTGTAAATGACCAGGAACAAAACTCTGTGAACTTAACTAGATGTCTCATTACTCACTTGCAGTCCTTGATGGTGGCCTATTTTCTCTGCTGTTACATGGTCCCCTCTCTCCTTGTTTCTGGTGGGGCTCTCCTACCCCATCCCTCCTGTTCATAATCCTTGCAATTGCTATAGGTATTACAGAGATTTATCCTTGAGTGTCTCTAGGTGGGTTTGGTACTAGGAGCCATCTATTATGGAGTACATATGACGCTTAATTCTTGGGTTTGGGATACTTCACTTAATATGAATGTTTCTAATAGCATCCATTTCCCAGCAAATTCCATTAATTCATCATTTTTGATGGTTGAGTAGTACTCCATTGTATAGATGTACCACATTTTCCTTATCCACTCGTTAACTGTTGGACATTTGGGTTGATTCTATGTCTTTGCTATTGTAAACAGTGCTGCTATGAACATGGTTGTGCTTGTGCTATCAAGGTAAATTTTTACTGTATGTGGGGTTATTCCCAAAAGTGGAATAGCAGGTCATATGGCATTTCAATTTTTAATTTCATTAAGAATCTCCAGATGGCTCGCCAGAGTGGCTGTATGAGCCTGCATTCCCACCAGCAATGTACAAGAGTTCCCTTCTCTCCACATCCTCTCCAGCATTTGGTGTTTTTTGTATTGTGGATTTTTACATGCAAACATTATTAAGAGACACTAAAGGAAAGAAAGAAAAGAAAAGTAAGAAAAATTCCCAAGAGTAGGACGGGTTCCCAAGAGTGAAAATAAGTTGTGGAGTCTCGGGGTTTTCAATAGGGCCATGGCAAAAGAACTTTGATTATTGCTATAAGTTTGGTCAGTTTTCTGTGTTGTCACGGAAGACCCACATGAATATCCTCTGGCCCAATCACGAAGAATGTCATGTATTGTTTAAGTGTTGCCCACCCAGTTAGAGATGGTTGAATTTCCACTTTGACCATCCATAATTCTTGAATTGCTAATTCTTTGCCTTGACTTTCTTCTAACTCTCAGTCACCTAGCCAGCATTACTATTTTCTGACTTGCAGATGTTTCAAATGTTATTAATTAAATGTTACAGTGCTCTCATTGCTACTAAGAATAAACTGTGGTTATTCTTATCTAACTTCATATCAGTGGCATGGTCTAGTTCTCTTTCTTGAAATAGGTGATTTTCTCAAAAAATGTTGTAATTGCATGGGAACCAAGAATGCATGAAATGTCAATAATTGTTTACAAATGTTCCTTGGGTAGAGGAGCCGAGAGTCTGCTTATACTGACCTTGCTTCCCAGAGCTTGTCAGCCTCCCAAGAGATCAGCTGCTGCAAGCTCTTGGGTATCTCATCCTGTAATCCCAACACTAGTAAGCTGGCACAAGAGAATCAGCAGTCTGGGGCCAACCTTCGATGCTGTAGAAAGACAAAACAGAAAGAAAAGGAAGGGGAAAAAAGAGAAACTGTTTCGTTTAATTTATTGTTTAGAACATTGTCATGGTTTAAAATGTGAGTTGTGCCTCACAGGCTCATGTGCTTGAATCTCTAGTTGTTTGGGAAATCATGTCACCTTTTGGAATTAAAGCCTTTCTGAAGGAAGGCAGTCCCAGGGGGTGGACATTGAGTTTTCTTAATTTTGCTTCAGTCTGCTCTTGAGCTCTCAGCTCCTTTGAAGTCTGCAATGACTTAGGCCACCTCCGGCTTCTGCCACATGTCATGCCTTTTCCATCTTGAAGGACCATATTCCCCTTTTGTAATCATAAGGTGAATCATTCTCCCTTACTTCTATTCAGATCCTTGACTTCAGAGATTGTCTCACAGCAACAAAGAAAGAGTATCCTGTAAAGCATTTGGTATCAGGAAGACGGCATTGTTGTGTGAGACTGAAAATCTGGTACCAAAATGTGAAGTTGTTGCTTATGAAGCTGAGAGAGGTTGGTACCTAGCAGTTTGACTATTGCTATGATGTGACTGGTGTGTCTCTGGAGATGTTTCTTGGGAGAAATACATAAAACTTGAGGACTTTTGTTGGTAAAACCTTTGCATCTTGGAGACGGGGCCTAAAGGACTATTCTAGTGAGAGCTTGGAAGAGAGTGATGCTGTCAGAGTTGCAGACATTAAAAGCTCAATGTGTGATGGTCCAGGGGGGAACAGTGACTGTGTTGGGAACTACATGAGGGGCAAATGGAGTGATGTATTGGCAGAATGTTTGATCAAGTTTTGCCTTCATCCTGAAAGCTTGCCTGAAGTTAAATTCCTGTGTTTTCCTGAGGAAGTTTCAAGGCAAGGCAGTCTTGACAGTGTGGCATGGCTACTTTTTAGTGGTGTTGTATATAGCTATGAAAAAGAGCAAGGAATCAGGCAGGAAAAGATGAAAACTTTGAGGTTTGATGATGAAAGATGCCATGGTAAACTTAAAGAGTTAAACCTCAGGGTTTAAGGCTCTGTGTCACAAGCAGAAGTTCCAGAGTTTGGATCCCAGGACCCACATTAAAACACCAGATGATGGCAACAGACTGTACTTCTGGCCTGGGTGGGCAGAGCCTGGAAAATCCCAGAGCAAAACAAAAAGGAGGTAGAAGCACTCAAGTATGATTCCCAAATTTACCCTTGGTCCTCTGGTGGGACACACAATATCCTCTTACATGTATACACACACACACACACACACACACACACACACACACACACAAACATACACAAATAAGAATGAAAATGCTTTTGAAGGGAAGAGCAGAATGTCAGAATTCCAGAAGAGAACTGCCTGTTATTCCAAAGTAAAAGCCCAAGAGAGATTTTTCTCTTGTCAGCACCAAGAAGTTGAACCAGCTGTGAATTGAGAGGACCAATCTCTACCTGGAGGTTATAGCAGAACTTGGCAACATTGTCCAAGTGGTCCCATTTTGCAGTCATCAAAGATGCAAGTGGAGGAAGTCATGAGTCCCTTCTCCAGTATTTCATAGGATGGCAGAAGTCAGGTAGTACGTGGCAGGAGGACTACAGAGAGGCACAGAGAGGGTATTTTGTGCTGTGGAGTTAAAGCCTGATTTGCCATTGAGAAGTGAAGAGCCAGCATGGGAGATATGCCAAGGAGAATTGTCTACCATGGGAGGAGCCAGCCCAAGAGAATAATGTGTTCTGTAAGTGCCTTCACTTACAAATCACTGCGAAGTCATCAAATGTGATCCATGGAAATTGAAACCAAGCTAGGGCCAAAGGGGTCTCAGTAAGACAGAGATAATGTAAAGACAATTTTATTCTCAGGTAAATTGGTATGTATCTGTCAAACTATGGCAGTCATCACAAATCAGTAGCCACAGAGAAAATTACAAAGAATGGAAAGTCTTGTTCAAACAAGAAGTTTGACCCCATCTGCCAGGGACAGGACTTGGTCGTGGTCCTCCATCCCAGGTTAAGTTCCACCAGCTCCCAGGTCGCTGCTAGTCCCAGTTCCTACAACCAGCCAGCCCGAGCAACACCCAGACTGCCTGGAGCTTGGATAGTCCACTGAGCCAAATTCCAGATGCCAGGTGAAGACTTCTGCACCTCCATCAACCCCTCTGCCCCTCCAGCCTGCCAGGAACCCTCACTCATGGTCCAGGGAGTATACACTGCTCATCAGAATTCAACAGAGCCCAAAGGAAACTCAAACAAAGCTCTAGGGGAAAAGGCCATACATCTGAAGTCCTCTAAAATCATTCTATCACATGGGAGAGATTTCTGCATCCTTATCCGAGCAATGTGGTAGAATATGTCTCAGTTTGGAAAAGATGGATTCAAAGAAACATCTTTTGGGATGAGGACATGGCTTTATTTCAGAGAAATAAGAAAAAATATGGGAATTGTCAGGCCTTGGTATTTCTTCCCAGTTGAGGCCTAAAGCCTGTTCCCAAGGGAAGTAACTCCATTGGGCAGGTGCTAGGAATTTCTTGGAATGTCACAATAATACCCATGAACAGGTGCTAAACACTCTCTCCTAGGTAATTCAAGTTTTGCCCCTGGCAGGAAGAATTCTTCTGGGAATAAGGAGTGCCTTTTATCTACTCTTAGGTTTTTTGGACCTAGCTTCCTGCTCTCTGATCTAGAGAAAAAGCCTGCTTTTTAACTTTAAGTCAAATTATAAACAGAGATTTCATGTCTAGTCACTCACAATAAGTAGACTTGTTAGCCAGAATGTGTGCACTGATTTTTTAAGGAATTAGAGAATAACTTCAAGAGTCTTAATACATAGGTAGGTAAAATTCCCACCTATGTACTAACTCTGAAATTTCAGAAGTATAAGACTATGCTATCAGTTCACTAGAACCTTAAAAGAAGGCCAAGGAAGAGACGATCATGCCAGAAAGGCTAGATGCCAAGACTGGCCCTGGAGATGGTATTTGCAATCCAAACGAGGAGAATCCATGTTGGAAGCAAAGGCGGCTGTGTCTTTACTATCCCAAACAACACTCTTATGAGAAATCACAGAGATGGACCATTTGAGTGCACTCCCACCAATGATTGCCTCCACCCCAAAAGAGACAACCTTGGCATCTGGGGCTTGAGTGGACCCCAGGTTCGGAGAATGCATAGTTCACAGATGGGTCATCTAACTGGTGGCAATATACTTCTGGAATTCCTCAAAGGAAGATGTAAGCAACCTTACTATTAAAGGAATAGAAGGATGCTATTATAGGAGGAATTATTCTTCTAATAATTATATTGCTTAAGTGTTATCTTCAGCATATATCTCAGTAGTGCTCCATCAACAGGACCATGCAATAAGCGCTTATGGCCCTTGAATATCCAAGCCATGGCCCCCCTAGAGACATGGTTCAAGCTTGGATTATAGAGACTGCATGAGCTGCATGCAACTTCCCAAGCTAGAACATGCTACCATGCCTGATGCCCATGTCAACCTGCCTGACTGAGAGGATCAATATGGAGAGGACAACAGCAAAAGCTCACGCTGGGTCTTATGGGTGTTGGGCACTCCTAGAGTTAATTGTAAAATATGTTCCTTGCTGAAATCAAAAGTAGCTCATTCCTCCTCTGTATATTTTAAAAAGCAGTCTCTATTAAAAATGTCAACTATGTAGGCTCAGGCCCATGGCTATCCAGTGAAGCATTATAGATTAGCTAGGTTTGGAAAAAATGAGAGAATGTTTCTTTTAAGTACATTTACCCTTAAGCGATGGGTTAGATTCTTGAAAAAATGTCCACCCTGAAGGTAATTTTGCTGATTAGGAACAACATTCTTTACCCCAAAATCTTCTGTATAAAAGCTGTCACAAAAGTTTCAGTAAATGGGTCCAGGAGAGGTGGATCAGGGGTTAAGCCTCTGCCTTGCAGGCAGAAGGTCTTGAGTTCGGATCCCAGATCCCACGTATAGACGCCAGGCAGAAGCGGGGGTGGCCTGTGCTTCTGGTCCTGGTAGGGTGGAACCTGTGAATCCCGGGGCAGAGTAAACAAGAAGGAGGTGGAGGCGGTCCATGGTGGTTCCCGAATTCCTCCATGGTTCTACACACACACACACACACACACACACACACACACACACACACACATGTGCACGCACATACATAAGCACACACGCACAACTGAATAAATAAAAAATAAATAAAATAAAAAGTTTCAGTGAATGGGTTCAGAATTCACTCAGCTTGGAGAGTTGCATGTTTCTGTTCTCCACCTGGTCCGGGGGAGCCCTGGTCTTGAGGCTGCAACCCTGGTCTGCGGCAAAGAAGCTTTACTTCAAGCCCAAAGATAAGTAACCCCGCCTTTTTTTTTTTACCATCCTGCTCCTTTCAAGTATTAATCACTGTAGATTAACTTTTCTATATAGACACCCCCAAAACATATACAACTTCAGGGATTATACCACTAACCTTCACATATCACAAAGGTACTAAATCGTAAAAGTGCGCTACCATGCTAATATTGACCCTCTGTCTACTACACCTTACTTAACCGATGTCCTAAAAGTCTAATAGCGTCATCTAGGAAATAACAATAACAACAGACAAACATACACAACTCCAATGTAAACACTAGTAATAACTGCCCAGGAGTAGTAATACCAACTAAATCAGTTCAGTCAAAAACACATAGAAACTGAAAGGTCTTAAGGGACAAAACAGAAAGGTCTTAAGAGACAAAACAACAATGCCCAAGTCAAAGTGCAGATCCATGAGAAACAAAACCCAAGAAGACAAATCTCCCACTGAAAGAATTACCCCATAATGATGGATTTGAACCAGAACAAATTCAAAGAACATAGCCAAGAATGCCAGACCCAAGATGACAACATTCAAAGCATGATCATTACCATGATCAATTCTATGAAAGAGGAAATTTGGTTAAAGTTAACAACCACATCAACCACTTTGAACAGGAACACAACAGACACTTGGAGGAGTTGAGAAAAACAGTTCAAGAAACAACAATAGGCATAGAGCAGTTAAAACAGTCTCAGGCAGAGTTTAAAATTGAACAAAAAGACAAGTTATCCTCAACCAAGAACTCAACAGAGAGTCTCATTAGCAGAACTAACAAAGCAGAAAGTGGAACTTCAGATCTTGAAGACAAAGTGGAAGAATTAACCAGTTCAATGGAAGAGGTTGTTAAACCCAAAAAGATACTTTAGAGGAATATTCGAGAGATATGTGACACCCTGAAGAAGCCTAACATGTGCATTCATGGAAAACCAGAGTAAGAATCCCAAAATACCACACATGGGGAAATTTTTCAAATCATCATAAATGAAAATTTCCCTCATCTAAAGAATGAGAGGCCCATCCAAATACAAGAGGCATTCTGCACCCCAAACAGATATGACCAAAATAGAAACTTGCCACAACAAATAATTGTCAAAACACTCCAAATTCAAAACAAAGAAAAGATGTTGAGCTGTAAGTGAAAAAAAAAAAAACAAGTCACTTCTAAAAGGAAACCTATTAAAATAACAAATGACTTGTTAATGGAAACAGTAAAAGCAAGAAGCCCTTGTTGAGAATTATTAAATGAATAAAAATGTCAACCCAGACTGATATACCCAGCAAAACTATCTGTTATGATCGAGGGAGAAAGAAAACATTTCCAGCACAAAGACAACTTGAAGTCTTACATGTCTACCAAACCAGGCCTTCAAAAAATGCTAGAAGTGATATTCAAGGAGAAAAAAACAAGCGTATCCAAGAGGACAGAAGGGAAATATAATACCACCAAAATCTAAAAGTCAAAAAATACACTTACAAAAGCCACTAAACATAAAAAATGTCCAGAATTAAAAATAATTTCTCCATTATAACATTAAACGAATTGACTCACTGATCAGGAGACACAGATTACAAACTTGGATAAAAACCAGAACCCGTCAATCTGCTGCCTGTAGGAAACTCATCTCACCACAAAAGATAGGCACATCCTAAAAATGAAAGGCTTGTCTAAAATTCTGCAAGCCAATGGAACCAAGAAACAGGCAGGGGTAGCCTTATGCTGTCAGACAAAGTGGACTTCAAACCAAAAAGAATCATAAGAGACACAGATGGATATTACATTTTAGTCACAGGTACAATTCACCAGGAAGACTTCACAATACTTCCCATATATGCACCTAATACGGGCCCCTCCACATTCATTAAGAAATTCCTACACCATCTAAAGCATGAAATCAATCCCAACACGATCAGTCTTGGGAATTTCAACACCACCCAGTCAACACGAAATAGATCAACAGGTCAAAAGCTTAACAGAGACACTTTGGAACTTAACGAAACCCTTAAAGAAATGGACCTTACAGATCTCTATCGAACTTTTCACCCATGCACCAAAGAATACACATTTTTCTCAGCAGCACACGGAACTTTCTCCAAAATAGATCACATAGTGGGCCACAAAACGAATCTACACATATACAAAAAGTTGAAATTCTAGCCTGTGCCCTATGAGACCACCACGGCCTGAAGCTGGACATCCACAACACAACAAACAAGAGAAAATACACTAACCCTGGAAACTCAACACTATGATGCTGGATAAGCATTGGATTCAGGAAGAAATTAAAAAGGAAATTCAAGATTTCCTGAGAGTGAATGATAATGAAAATACAACTTATCAAAATCTTTGGACACAATGAAAGCTGTCCTAAGAGGTAAGTTCATACTCCTTAATGCCTACATCAAAAAAATGGAAACATCAGAAATAAATAACTTAACAATGCAGCTTAAAGCTTTAGAGGCACTAGAGCAATCCAATCCCAAAAGCAGTAGAAGAGAGGAGATTAGTAAAGTAAGGGGAGAAATTCTGAAATTGTGATTAGGAAAAAGATACAGAGAATCAACCAGTCAAAAAGCTGGTTCTTTGAAAAAATCATTAAGATTGACACACCCCTAGCTAAATTAACCAAAAGCAAGAGAGAGAAAACCCAAGTTAATTAAATTAGAAATGAAAAATTGGACTTAACACTACTGATACCGAAGAAATTCAGAGTATCATAATGTCATATTTAAAAAACTTATACTCTGTGAAATTTGACAGCACAAAAGAAATGGATGAATTCCTAAGTAAGCACAACTTACTGAAATTGAAATAGGAAGTTGTGAATTATTTAAATAGTCCTATAACATATGAGAAAATCGATGAATTAATCTCAAACTTCCCACCAAAAAATGTCCTGGACCAGATGGATTCAGCACAGAGTTCTATGGGACATTTAAGGAGTTAATAACACCAATACTCCTTAAAATATTCCATCAAATAGCAAAGAAAGGAACACTACCAAGTTCCTTCTATGAAGCTAATATCGTTTTAATCCCCAAACCTAATAAAGATACACTTGAAAAAGAAAACTATAGGTCAATCTCTCTGATGAATACAAATGGAAAGATTCTCAACAAAGTCTTAGCAAATCAGATTCAAAAACACATCCAAAAGGTCATTCATGGGGACCAAGTAGGCTTTATCCCAGGCACACAAGGTTGTTTCAACATACAAAAATGAATAAATGTAATTCACCATATAAATCAGTCCAAAATCCAAGGCCACATGATACTCTCAATAGATGCAGAAAAAGGTTTTGATAAGATCCAAGAGACTATTATGATCAAAACCCAAGAGACAGTTGGAATGGAAGGAACCTTTGTCAATATATTAAAGCTGTATACAACAAGCCCACAGCAAGGATTATACTTAATGGGGAAAACTTGAAGCATTCCTGCTTCGATCAGGAACTAGACAAGGCTGTCCACTCTCACCACTTCTGTTCAATATTGTACTTCAAGTCTTAGCTGAAGCCATAAGACAAGAAAGGGAGATAAACGGGATTCAAATCTGAACGGAAGAAGCCAAGTTAACTTTATTTACAGATTATATGATCATATACCTGCATGATCCTAAAAAGTATAACAGAAAGCTCCTAGAACTAATACAGAAGTTCAGCAGGGTGGCAGGATACAAAATAAATGAACAAAATCAGTGGCCTTCCTATATGCTCAGAATGAAAGAAGTGAAAAAGCCCTGAGAGAAACAATCCCATTTACTATAGCCCCTAAAAAAATGGAATACCTTGGTATAAATCTAACCAAGGAAGCAAGTTTAAAGTTTTACAATGAAAACTTTAAAACCCTAAAGAAAGAAATTGCAGAAGACACCAGATGGTGGAAAGACCTCCCATGTTCCTGGATTGGCAGAATCAATATCATAAAAATGACCATCCTACCAAAAGCAAGTACAGATTCAATGATATACCAATAAAAATGACAAAGCAATTCTTTAAAGAGGTTGAGCAAACAAAGTCATAATTCATATGAAGGCAGAAAAGACCTAGGAATCCAAAAACAATCCTGAGTAAGAAAAACACTGCTGGAGGTATCACCATAAAAAACCTTAGTCTATACTAAAAATCCATAGTTATAAAAACAGAATGGTATTGGCTCCAAAATAGACACAGATCAATGGATAAGGGTTGAAGACCCAGATATGAGCCCACAATTACATCCATTTGATCTTTGACAAAGTTGCCCACAAAATCCAATAGAAAAAGAACAGCATCTTCAACAAATGGTGCTGGCACAACTGGATGTCCACATGTAGAAGATTAAAACTCAACCTGTATTTGTCAACCATGTACAAGAATTAACTCCAAATGGATCAAGGACCTCAATATAAGGCCAGAGACTATAAAAACCCTAGTAGAATGTGGAGGGAGCTCCCTTGAGCTGATTAGGCTAAGCCAACAGTTCCTAATGGGAAATCCAATAGTACAGTCAATGCAAACAACAGTCAACAGATGGGATCTTATGAAATTAAAGAGCTTCTGTTCAGATAAAGTGATTGTAACTGGAGTGCAAAAGCAACCCATAGAATGGGAGAAAATCTTCACTAACCACATATCTGATAGAGCTCTATTATCTGGAGTGCACAAATAACTTAGAAAACTAAACACCAAGGAAACAAATGGCCAAATTAAAAAATGGGCCTTGGACCTTAAAAGAAACTTTACCAGGGAAGAAATTGAAATGTAATTTCAATGAAAAATGAATTTCATTAAAAAATGCTCCTTATCCTTAGCCATCAGGGAAATGCAAATCAAAACCTCCCTGAGATCTCATCTCACCCCAGTCAGGATGGCAAAAATCCAGAATACCAACACCAAATGCTGGAGAGGATGTGGAGAGAGGGAATGTCTCCTACATTGCTGGTGGGAATGCAGGCTCATACAACCACTCTGGTTTGCTGTCTGGTGATTCTTAAAGAAGTAAAAGATTGAAATGCCATATGACCCTGCAATTCCACTTTTGGGAATAACCCCCCGTACAGCAAAAATTCACCTCGATAGCACAAGCACGACCATGTTCATAGCAGCACTGTTTACAATAGCAAAGTCACAGAATCAACCCAAATGTCCGACAGTTGACAAGTGGATAAGGAAAGTGTGGTACATTTACACATACTACTCAGCCATCAAAAATGATGAATAAAAGAAATTTGCTGGAAATGGATGGAATTAGAAACAATTATATTGAGTGAGGTATCTCAGACACAGAAAAGTAAGTGCCAATGTGTACTCCCTAATAGGTGGATCCTAGTACCAGACCCTCTTAGTGACACACTCAAAGATAAATCTCTGTAATAGCTACAGTAATTACAAAGATTATAAACAGGAGGGGTGGGGAACGAGAGTCCCACCAGAAACAAGGAGAGAGGGAATCATGTTACAGCAGAGAAAATAGGCCATCATCAAGGACTGCAAGGGGTGACATTCAATACTCATCCAGATGGAGCCAAGGGCATTGCAGGAGCAGCAAAACTGAAAAAAACAATCAACATACCATGATTCAGAACATCAGAGATTCTATATCAACCACCTGGAAGTAGGCTAGCTTAATCTTTCCCCATCCTGAAGCTCAGGGAAATTTGCAGAAGAGCGGGTGGTAAGAATGAAGGAGGACAAGGATTGGAGGAGTAATGATATGCAAGATACTCCACACAAGTTAAGGCTGAAGCAATCATAATAGGACTTTGCATGATCTGCGCAATGTCCAACACATTATTAACCCCTCAATGTCTAGCATGGACTAAAGGCACTAGAATCCCTGGAAGCAAGGGATTAACAGCCACAATAGTGTGCCTATACTTAAGGGGAACACAAGAAAGAGTTCTAGGAAATGCCACTGAGTCTTTATACCTCTTGAAAGAGGAAGACACAGAGGAAAGTTTGACATACACATTAAAGAATGCTTCAGGGATGGGAGGGGAGGAAGCACTGGGAGATAGGGAGGGAGGGGGGAAAGGAAGGAAAAAAGGTGGAAGGTAGCAAGGAGTTCCAGGAAGGGATGGAGTGAGGGAGGGGACCAGTGTACCTCTTAAGTTTGCATGAGCAGAAATAAATAAAAAAATAAAAAACCTTCATCTGCATGTGTTATTGAAGTTATTATAGCACCATTTTTGCTTAAGGAAAATCTCTACTATACACATGATGTTCATTTAACACTCATAACTGTTTCAGCCCTTATATTTCACTCAATTAACTGTCTCTCCCAAGAGAACTGGAATGAGGAGGCTGAGGAAAGGAGAATGGATTCTACTGTGCAGGATTTGTTGCTCTTTCAGAGCAGGAACACTAACACCTCTGGAGCCCTGTGTGATGTCCTGGTTTGCCTGTACATCTCCTGGCTAGAGCATGAGCCAAAAACAGTGGTTATATTCTACATCGCCTTCTCATTGCCAGTCTCCAGCCAAATGTTTGACATGCTAGCATACCAGACTATTTGGGAAGGACAGTGCTGATGACATGATAACAAAAGAAATCACCATCAAGCTGATGTCTATTGAGGAAAGCTGGACACATAAGTCCCTGTGCTCTCACCCTTTCTATGTCTCCAGCCCTTTACAAGTTTCATTTATTTATTTATTTATTTATTTGTTTATTTATTTTTACTGTGACTACAAGCCTCTGTTGGCAGTCCTGAGTGTTGACTTAGAGAAGAGCCTAATGCCTGTCCCAGGCTTTGTCACATTGACATCCTCACATCCTATTTCTGTGAAACCACAATGACTTTCTCTTCACAGGAAGAGAAAGTTTGTGCTACTTAAAAAACTATTCTGTATAACCAAGTTCTTGTATTCCTTTTTGGGTCCCACATTCCTTATAATAATGGGTAAACTAATTGCGTATATATGAGAGTGATTCTGAGGGACACAGACCAGGCATTGGTTTGCAGGAAAGATAAATCTTAGGAAAAGCTGGTGGAAATGAAGACAAGTTTGTGTAATTCAAAAAGAGGTGTAGTCTCTTTTCTTCACTCTCTCATTAAGGGCACTAAACAGGGCACACCCATTTAAAAGCCCTTTAAACTAAAGACAGAAGATAGAAGATACTGAGAATGCAGAGTTCAGATAGCCCTGGTGGAACAGAGAGAGCAAAGGATAAACTACAATTAGGACAGGCTTACCCAAACCTCAAGGCCTGTCTTCCTCAAGCAAAGCTCCATCTCTTAAAGGTGCTAAGACCTTCCTAAACATCAGTTATGGATGAAAGTACATGAGCCTATGGGGGACAACTCACATTCAAACTGTGACGCTAAGACACATGGTCCCTTGCCTCCCTGGAAGTACAGACATCCACCTCTAGGCAACGTGCTTGAGACAGAGGAGTGGCTTGCAAAGGCCCAGCCAACGCACAGAATGGGTGTTTTGTTTTTGAGAGAGGCTGCTGGGAAAAGGGACTTTGAAGATAATTGTCGATCCAGAGCAACTAATTGGCGAATGCAGTATGGGCCCTGGCAGATGGAGGCCTGTTGGGAGTACAGACGCATCCAGCAGCACTTTCAGTAACTCTTCTATAGCTCTTGGCTGGCAGCTAATGAACTGGGCAAGGCTCATTTTCCCTTGGTAACTGAATGGTTGTCAAGGTAGGTATTGTTCCCTAGGGATTTCAGAGCCAGTAGCCCTAGGGAGGTATTAAGCCAAACTTATATTTACCCTGGACCACAAGAAGGTGTTTTCTGGGTCTCCTGTGCAATGCGGATAAGTGAACCAGCCCAATTTAGAGGACTTCCTGGTTAGTGAAGGAAAACAATTTCCTGTCACTGTGAGGTTGCTGGTGCCTCCACCTGTTTTCCCCATCCTGGGGGCAGCAGCGCTGGTTTGTTGAGATTTAAGTTTCTACCAACTTTCCCTAGCTACAGGGCTGTGTGTGTGTGTGTGTGTGTGTGTGTGTGTGTGTGTGTGTGCGCGCGCTTGCTTGTTGTTGGCTGCACCATCTACTTAGTACTCACTGCAGAATTGCAGAAGCTTTATTTCTGCCCTCCTGAGTTTTTCCAATAGCAGCTCCTGTGAGTGGCTCTTGTTTTGCCAGCTGCCCTGCATGTGACGCCCACACAGAGGAGTCCAGTTTGAAGCAACCTCGGTGCAGCCTAGCCGGGAAGTCTACGGTGCCTTGGGGACACTCAGCCACACTTCTTCTCTGTGATGAGCCAAGTCCCTAAGGAAGTTGCATCTGGGTGGCAGGACCTGGGTTCACTGAACCTGAGGTTTCCATTTCTCTATTTAGGGTATCTGCTGTTCCTTACCCCTGACCCTTGGGACCTGCCTGGTAAGGAATACAATCCAATCCAGAAATGTAATACGTCACATTCATCATGGTTCCAATACTTCAACATCGAGGAAGCCTGAGCAGGAGTACTTGGGGGTAATGGACTTATACATCCCTTACATCTTGGGAGCAACAGGAAGAGTTGGCGTCTGTAAGCTGAGACTCCAAAAAAGAAGTGTCCATAGTTGTAAAGGCAAAGCTGAGAAAAAAGTGACTTGGGCTCTGAAGGGAACAACTGTTCACTTGGTGGCTTGTAATGCCCCAATCTTGACCTGGATGCGCAGTCCTTCCTTGCACGGCCTTGAGGAATGGACCTCCTCCCGTGGAACACCAGGTAACCCCAGTTCTGAAACCCACAGGAAAGCCAAAGCTATTCCCAATAGATGTACCAGACCTACCATGATTACTGGGCAAGACTGGGGGTGGAATGGGGCAGCAGAAGAAATCCTCAGGATTTTATGAGGATGGGTTCAGTTAAAAGGTCTGCAGAATTCAGGCTGTCTGCCATGTCACATGACAAAAGATTTCAGAGATCCCAGCTTAGTGAACCTCAGGGACCACACAGCATGGTCCCCAAAAGCAGCAACCTGAGCAAAACTGAACAGCATTTTCATTGGGCACATCATCAGTTCCATCTATCAACTTAAAATACACACAGGGAAGGCAAATAAGCCTCAGTATTAATAAACAGATGTTGGGGTTACAGAGAAAGAATACTAAGCAAAAGTAAAACATTTAGAGGTGGAAAGAAAACCCTGAAAACAGTAAGAGTCTATTCGGCTAAGGTAACAGTTCAGACATTATCCTGGTGTGCCTTGTGCTCTGAAGATTCCATGGAGACTCTCTCACCCCACCCCCATCACTGACACTAGGATTCATGAAACCACAGGGCCGGTCCTTGGGTCCACTTCACAGAAACTCACACTATGAATAGGATTTCATACACCAGGTTAGTGCCAAGAAAGCACTGCATGCCAACATGCACACATGCCAAATTCTGAAGTCCTGAGAACAAGTCATATCTGGGTTTTGACTCCTTTTTTGATGACCTCGGAAAAAACTATAGTATCGACCTTACATTGTGTTCACTATTTGAGGGGTTTTGCCGTTTTCACCCAGGAACTATTCTGCAAAAGTGCACTGTGTAACAGTGGGCACTGTGCAAAATAGATGGCTGTTTTCCTTTGTAGAGCTTCTAAATCATATTTTGTGCTTCTTAAATAAATACACATTGGCGAGGGCCACAAAAGGTGCCCAGGTAGTGATGGAGCATCTTTACACAGAGAAAAGTCCAAAAGGCTTCTGCTACTGTCTAAGAAAGTCTGCTGCCAAAGAAGGAGTGGCAGGCCACTTGGGACACAGAGAAAACCAGGTAAGGAATCTATACCAGGAAACATAAAAAAAATCAGATGACTTTTCCTCTAATCTAGGGCTGGCAGTCCAGGGGAGGGACTGCCACAGGCGCCCGCATTAAGAAGTCCAGGTCAAGGCCTGTGTGTTGGTCTCTTTGGTGTGTATGTGTGGGAAAGTAGTTCTCTCCTTCGAGTACCCATGTTCTCTAGCTTTGATTTGAAGTTCTGGACTCTAGAAGACTTGATTTTTCAGGGAAACCAAGAGAAGCCACACTTTCAAGCAAATCTAAAAATATGGCAAATGAAACTTCTCCTGAGTGCTAACTAGGATAAGCCTCAAGATCTTCAGGTCAGCACTGCAGGCAGCGGGGGCTCAGTGCCACCAGTGGTGAACCCCAAGCCTGCTTCATATGTGTGGAGCTCAGAAAGTGCACTGCATCCCACAACCAATCCAAATCACACCAGGAATACACCTGGTTGTGCAGGTACCATGAGGAGGAGCTGTCCACAGTCCTTATATGGATATTTCAAACCAAGAGCCTCCTAGGATATAGCGCCTCTGAGATGGAGTGGATCAAACTTCACCAAACTGAAAGTCGTGGAATAACATAGCATTGAGAGCTCTGCAACAAGAAAACACGCCAAGCAGACAACAGACTTAAAGTGAAACAAACAATATGTAAAATTAATAGAGAACCTCATAGAGCAGGGAGGGATCCAAAGGTGGTAAAAGCTGGGTCTCAGGAAATGAATCTTGTTGCCACCGAGGCCCTGCAGGCTTAGGCACTGCTCCAAGTAGCCTTAGAATAAGAAACACAGGTCCTAGGGCACTGGAACACTGTGAGCTAAGACACCAGGCAAACAGTGATGTTGCTGCCCAAGAAGGCTGAGGCAGGATGATATCATTTCTACATTACCAGATTTCGACCTTAGCTGCCACCCATGGCACTGAGGATTCCCTAAGCTCTTTGCTGACTGAAGCTATTTGATTGTCATGTGGGCCAGGCAGCAGGTACTACTGGTAGCAGCAATGCAGGGGAGAGCTGAGAGGCAACCTAGATTATACAGAGTGAGACTCAGTTCTCTCATATTCTCTCTCTCTCTCTCTCTCTCTCTCTCTCTCTCTCTCTCTCTGTTTGCCTCCTACAGAGACCAGTCTAGTATGGAATTTCTGACTGTGTTGATTCAATGCCCTCAGTTATGAGATTACCAGCTATCCCCACCATGACTAGATCTCCCCCACCTTTCTCCCTCCATCCCCCTCTCCTTCCTTTCTTCCTCCCTTCCTTCTCTTCTTCCTCCTCCTCCTCCTTTTTCAAATATATTACTTCCATCAATGACAGGGGTTTGTTCTGTGTGACATCAAGTGACCAGGAGCGAATCCTACTCAAAACCCCATTAATTCATTTGGTCAGTATTGCTCCCTAATCCATAGTTCTACTTGTAAACAGATACTTTGGTGTGAGGCAGAAAGACAAAGTCAGCAAACCCTTTTTTTGAGACTGGATTTCAGAAAATTTTAAAAAGTGCAGTCTGAAGTATCACAAGATTCTCAGAGTTTCTGTGAAAAGTTTTGGTTCTCTATCTCTTTTTGTGTCTGATACAATTCTGTCAGGAATAAAGGGGGGGATAAACTTTTCTGCTGCCTTACATGTTATTTGTAGGTGAGTACAGCTACTGAACATACTACTCCTCTAGGACACAGTGCACAAAACAGTAAGAGAAAGGAGTGTGTGGACCCTGCTCCTCCCCTTCCCATGGCCAGGGCAGTGATGGCATTTCATCTGCATAGTCCAGGTCAACAGCTTCACACATCATTCATTTTCCAAAGACGCATACTTAAAGCACTTTGCACAACTCTGAACTCAGCTGTGAGGACGTAGCTGAGAAGATGCTACCAGTTACACAATGTCTTGTAAATTCTTTTAAAACTAGCTAAATGAGGAATGAGGATTACCTAAATGGGATTCTTTTTAGGCATAGACTTGGATGATATAAAATGATTCACAGGGAGATCACAATTCTCACACTTTTTCCAGAAGATTTAGTAGAAAACACATTATCCGTTTAGCAAGTACACACACACACAAACACATAAACACACACACACACACACACACACACACACACACACACACACACTCACACACGTAAGACCAATGAGAAAAAAGAAGAATTTGGGAATCTAACGCACTCTAGCTCCTTCATTATATTCTCATTGGATGACTCAAAAATTTGGAACTCTATGTCATGACCTGAATTTTATGTCCCTATATTGGGTCACTTTGGGATAAACACATTTTTATGTCAGAATTGTTATGATACTCATAAACTTGAGAATCCTCAGGTATAACCACATTTATTTCAGCTTAGTAACAGACCTCAAAACTTGAGAAGAGAAAAAGCAGTCACACTGGTCAAAAGACTCCCTGGGGTATGCAGCCGGGAAGAGTTCGAGATCCTTCTGGGTCAGAGAGTCGCCTGCGCTGCGTCCGGGTTCCTCCACCCCCAGAAAAGAATATAGTGTCCAGTGGCAGTGGCAGTGGGGCAGGGCCCGTGTTGCTGCATTCGCTTGGCCCATCTTTCCCACCTGTCAACCCCTGCCTCACTTCTGGAGCACCGGCTTGGTCGAGGTCCCCCCCTTAAATCTGAGAATCCTGGATGTAGACCATGGGACTGCGGGGACTGCAACCTCTAAGCAGGAGTTGGCCCCACCACCCAGTCAGGGGTCAATCACAAGACCCTGTGTAGTGTGGGAGCCCCGAATAATGATTGCC
The DNA here is from genome assembly GCA_023101885.1 of Typhlomys cinereus. Classification (NCBI taxonomy): domain Eukaryota; kingdom Metazoa; phylum Chordata; class Mammalia; order Rodentia; family Platacanthomyidae; genus Typhlomys; species Typhlomys cinereus. The sequence continues at coordinate 2,134,485 of JALPQD010000125.1, forward strand.
TGTCATGGCATTGATATTTGCAAACCCGGTCATTCAGGTTCAGTGCTGCTGCTAGTTCTCAGTTGCAGCCAATTGCCAAAGTCTTTCAAATCTGTAGGTGGTTTGTTCCCCAAGGAATCTATGTGTTTTCACCCTTTACTTCCCATTCCTATCTTCCAACCTTTACATTCCACCTCCCTCCTGGCTTCAGTGTCTGCAGTGGTCCTCACCTGGGGTAAATCCTTGAATAAAGAAACTCCCCTTCTCTTTTGTGGCATGATTTTGAATAATCTCACGGAGGTGTAGTATTTCCTGAGTTCTTTCATCTTGGTGAAGTGCTGTTAGACCAACTTTGTGCAGGGTTAATAGAGACATCATAGAATGCACAATCGTTTGCGTGGTCCAGGTAAGGGACCCTGCTTCCCAGGTACTCCCCACCAGAACCCAGGTCACCAGCTCCTGCCAGCCCCTCCCACCATCCAGCCTGAACAGTGCCATAGCTGGCCAGGGCTTGGGTGGACTTTGGCCATGCCCCAGATCCCAGGTGAAGCCTGCAGATCATCATTAGCACCTCCCCCCTTCAGCTGGCTCTGAGCACACACTTGCTTGTGTAGTTCAGGTAAGACACCCTGCTTACAGTACTCCCTACCAGAAACCAGGTCACCCACTCCTCCCAGCCCCTCCCATCATTCAGCCTGAACAGCACCAAAGCTGGCCAGGGCTTGGGTGTACTACTGGCCATGCTCCAGTTTCCTGGTGAAGCCCACCTATCATCCTTAGCCCCTCCTCCCCTTCCACCTGTTGTGAACACATGCTGGCTCGCAGACAAAATAAGACATCCTCTGTCTACTAAAACTGATTTAATTGATGTACTAACAGACTAATAGCCTCATCTTGGAAATAACAATAACAACACACAAACGCACCCAACTCCAAAGCAACCACTAGTAATAACTGCCAGAGAGCAGTTATACCAACTAAATCTGTTCAGTCTGATCATTTACTAGTGAGGGGGTATGATCTCACCAGAAGAGGAGGGCATATAGTCTGGCAGATAAAAAGTAACCATTTTGCAAATGTGTGATTGACCCCTCCCTCACTGTGGTTTCCCACTTTTATTACATCTACCTTGAATGTGCTCTTATCACAAGACTCTAGTTTAACAGCTTTTTGTCTCTGGCCAGGAGGTGACATACAATGCCCACCAGGATGGAGTGAAGGGCATTGCAGGAGCAGCAAAAATGTAAAAGAAAATCAACAAACCACAATCCAGAACTTCAGAGACTCTATATCAACCACTTAGAACTAGGCCAGACTAATCTCTCCCCATCCTGAAGCTCAGGGACATTTGCGGAAGAGGGGTCGGTAAGAGTGTAAGAGCAAAAGGATGGGAGGAGCAATGATATGCAAGATACTCCATACAAGTTAGGGCTGAAGCAATCATAATGGGACTTTACATGCCCTGCGCAATGTCCAACACACTATTGACATCACAAAGTCTAGCATCTGCTAAAGGCACCAAGATCCTTGGAGGCAAGGGATTGGCAGCCACAGCATTGTTCCTATACTTAAGGAGAACATGGGAAAAGGTTCAGGGAAAGGCCACTGGGTCCTTGTATGTCATCGGAGAGGAGGGCCCAGAGGAAAATCAGGCATGCACAAGAAAGGACTCTCTGGGAATTGGGGCGGGAGGCACTGGGGAATGGGGAGGGAGAGGGAGGGGAGGGGGAATAGGGGGTAAGGGGGGAGGAGGAGGGAGGGAGGGAACTGGTGTACCTATTAAGTTTGTATGAGCTGAAATAATAATAAAAATGTATTAATAATAAAAAAACCACATAGAAACTGTAAAGACTAAAGAGACAAAACAACAATGACCAAGTCAAAGGTAAATCCATGAGAAACAAAACCCAAGAAAACAAATCTCCCACTGAAAGAATTAACCCCTTAGTGACAGATTCAAACCAGAACAAATTCACAGAAAATAGCCAAGGTAACGAATTTCAAAGCATGATAATTACCATGATCAATACTATGAAAGAGGAAATCTGGAAGGAGTTAAACAACTGCATCAACCACTTTGAACAGGAACACAAGACACCTGGAGGAGTTGAGAAATACAGTTCAATAAATAAAAATAGGCATAGAGCAGTTAAAATAGTCTCAGGCAGAGTTTAAAATTGAACTAAAAGAAAAGTTATCCTCAACCCAGAGCTCAACAGAGAGTCTCAGCACAACTAGCGAAGCAGAAAATAGAATTTCAGATCTTGAAGACAAAGTCGAAGTATAAACCAGCTCAGTGGAAGAGGTTGTTAAAGCCAAAATACTTGAGATGCATATTCAAGAGTAGTGGGACACCCTGAAGAAGCCTAACATGCACATTCATGGATTACCAAAGCAAGAATCCTAAATACCACACCTGAGAAAATTTTACAAATTATCATCAATGAAAACTTTACTCAACTAAATAATGAGAGGCCCATGTAAATACAAGAGGCATTCCACACCCCAAACAGATATGACCAAAATAGAAACTCGCCATGGCAAATAATAGAAAAGACACTCCACATTCAAGACAAAGAAAAGGTGCTGAGAGTTTCACGGGGAAAAAAAAACAAGTCACGTTTAAAGGTAAACCTATTTTTTCACTTCTTTTTTTTATTAAAAATTTAATTATACATTTTAAAATTTTTTTACCAGTTCCCTCCCTCCCCCCTCCTCCCCCTGAACCCCCTCCTCCCCCTCCCCATCTCCCAGTGCCTCCCCCCCAATTCCCAGAGAGTCCTTTATTGTGTACGCCTAACTCTCCACTGGGTCCTCCTCTCCGATGACATATAAGGACCCAGTGGCATTTCCATAAGCCCTTTCTCTTGTTCCCCTTAAGCATAAGATCACTACTATGGCTGTCAATCCCTTGCCTCCAGGGGTCTCGGTGCCCTTAACAGATGCTAGACTTTATGAGGGCAACAGTGCGCTGGACATTGCGCAGGGCATGCAAAGTCCCATTATGATTGCTTTGGCCCCAACTATTGTTGAGAATCTTGCAAATCGTTGCTCCTCCCATCCTTTTGCTCTTACAATCTTACCGCCCCCTCTCCTGCAAATGTCCCTGAGCTCCAGGATGGGGAGAGATTAGGCTGGCCTAGTTCTATGTGATTGATATAGTCTCTGAAGTTCTGGATTGTGGTTTGTTGATTTTCTTTTGCAGTTTTGCTGCTCCTGCAATGCCCTTCACTCCATTCGGCTGGGCACTGTATGTCACCCCCTGGCCAGAGACAAAAAGCTGTTAAACTGGAGTCTTGTTGTAATAGCACATTCAAGGGTAGATGTAATAAGAGTAGGAAACCTCACTGAGGGAGGGGTCCATCACCCATTTGCAAAATGATTACTTTTTATCTGCTAGACTATATGCCCTCCCCTTCTGGTGAGATCAGGAAAGAACGTCTGTGAACTTAACCAGGTTTCTCATTACTTACTTGCAGACCTTGATGGAGGCCTATTTTCTCTGCTGTAACATGGTCCCCTCTCTCCTTGTTTCTGGTGTGGCCCTCCTACCCCATCTCTCTTGTTCATAATCCTTGCAATTACGTGTTACATAGGTTTATAAAGGTAAACCTATTAAAATAACAAATAACTTCTCAATGGAAACAGTAAAAGCAAGGAGAGTTTGGAGAGACATATTTCAAGTATTAAATGAGAAAAAATGTCAACACAAGCTGATATACCACACAAAACTATCCATCATGATCTAGGGAGAAAGAAAGTTTTCCAGCACAAATACAACTTGAACGTGTAAATGTCTTCCAAACCAGGCCTTCAAAAAATGCTAGCAATGACACTTACGCTTGAGGAAAAAAACAAGCATATCCAGGAGGACAAAAAAAAGTATAATACCACCAAAACCTAAAAGCAAAACAATACACTTACAAAAGCCACTAAACATAATAAATGTCTGTAATTAAAAATAACGTCTACATTATAACATTAAATGTCAATGGAATTAACTCACCAATCAAGAGATCCAGATTACAAACTTGGATTAAAAACCACAACCTGTCAATCTGCTGCCCACAGGAAACTCAACTCACTGGAAAAGATAGGCACACCCTAAAAATAAAAGGCTGTTCCAAAATTCTGCAAGCTAATGGAACCAGGAAACAGGCAGGGGTAGCCATTATGTTATCAGACAAAGTGGACTAGAAACAAAAAAAATCGTAAGAAACACAAATGGATACTATATTTTAGTCACAGGTACAATTCACCAGGAAGACTTCACAATACTTCACATATATGCATCTAATACGGGCTCCTCCACATTCATTAAGCAAACCCTACAGTGTCTAAAGTGAGAAATCAACCCCCAAACAATAATTCTTGGGGATTTCAACACCACCCTCTCAACATGGGATAGATCAACAGATCAAATGCTTAACAGAGACACTTTGGAACTTAATGAAACTTTTACTGAAATGGACCTTACACATCTCTATCAAACTTTTCATTCACACATCAAAAAATACATATTTTTCTCAGCATCACACGGAACTTTCTGCAGAATAGATCACATATTTGGCCACAAAACAAATCTCTACATATACAGGAAAATTGAAATTCTAGCCTGTACCCTATCAGACCATTATGGTCTAAAGCTTGACATCCACAACACAACAAAGAACAAAAAATACACTAACTCCTGGAAACTAAACATTATGTTGCTGAATGAGAACCACATTCAGGAAGAAATTAAAAAGGAAGTTTCACATTTCCTGAAAGTGAATGATAATGAAAATACAACTTACCAAAATCTTTGGGACACATTGAAAGCTGTCCTAAGAGATAAGTTCATAGCTCTTATTGTTTACATAAAAAATGGAAACATCACAAATAAATAACTGAACAATGCAGCTTAAAACTTTAAAGACACTAGAGCAATCTGATCCAACAGCAGGAAAAGAGAGGAGATTAGAGAAATGAGGAGAGAAATATCTGAAACTGAGATTAGGAAAAAAATACAGAGAATCAACCAGGCAAAAAAATCAATAAGATTGATAAACTCCTAGCTAAATTAACCAAAAGCAAGAGAGAGAAAAAACAAATTAACAAGATTAGAAATGAAAATGGAGTTTTCACTCCTGATATCCAAGCAATTCCGAGTATTGTCATGTCATATTTCAAAAACCTATACTCTGTGAAATTTGACAATACAAAGGAAATGGATAAATTCCTAAGTAAGCACAGTTGCCTAAATTTAAATAAGATGTTGTGAATTATTTAAACAATCCTAAAACATATGAGGAAATCGATGAAGTAATCTCAAATCTTCCCACCAAGAAATGTCCTGGACCAGATGTATTCAGCACAGAGTTCTGCAAGACACTTAGGGAGCTAATAACACCAATATTCCTTAAAATGTTCCATCAAATAGCAAAGGAAGGAAAACTACCAGACTTTTTCTAAGAAGCTAATATCGATCTAATCCCCAAACCTAATAAAGATTCACTTAAAAAAGAAAACTATAGGCCAATCTCTTTGATGAACAGAGATGGAAAGATTCTCCACAAAGTCTTAGCAAATTGGATTCAAAAACATATCAAAAAGATCATTCACGGGGACCAAGAAGGCTTTATCCCAGGCACACAAGGTTGGTTCAACATACAAAAATCAATAAACATAATTCACCATATAAACCAATCCAAAATTCAAGACAACATGACACTCTCGATAGATTCAGAAAATTTTTGACAATATCCAACAGCCCTTTATGATCAAAACCCTACAGACATTTGGAATGGAAGGAACCTTTATCAATATTATAGAAGCTGTACACAATAAGCCAACAGCAAGGATTATACTTAATGAGTAAAAACTTGAATCATTCCCACTTTGATCTGGAACTAGACAAGGCTGTCCACTCTCACCACTTCTATTCAATATTGTACTTAAAGTCTTAGCTGAAGGCATAAGACAAAAAAGGGACATAAAAAGATTCATATCGGCAAGGAAGAAGTCAAGTTATTTCTATTTGCAGATGATATGATCATGTACTTGAGCGATCCTAAAAACTCCACCAGGAAGCTCTTGAAACTAATACAGAAGTTCAGCAGGGTGGTAGAATACAAAATAAATGTAGAAAAATCAGTGGCCTTCCTATATGCCCAGAATGAAAGAAGTGAGAAAGCCGTGAGAGAAAAAATCCCATTTATTATAGTTCCTAAAGAAATGAAATACCTTGGTATAAATCTAACCAAGGAAGTAAGCGACCTTTACAATGAAAACTTTAAAACCCTAAAGAAAGAAATTGCAGAAGAGAAGAGAATGTGGCAAGATCTCCCATGTTCATGGATTGGCAGAATCAATATCATGAAAATATCCATCCTACCAAAGGCAATATATAGATTCAATGCTATACCAATCAATTTCCCAAAGCAATTCTTTAAAGAGGTTGATCAAACCATCTCAAAATTCATAAAGAAGCACAAAAGACCCAGGATAGCAAAAGCAATACTGGGTAACAAAAACACTGCTGGAAGTATAACCATACCAAACCTTAGTCTATACCACAAATCCATAGTTATAAAAACAGCCTGGTACTGGCTCCAAAATAGAGACACAGATCAATGGATAAAGGTTGAAGACACAGATATAAGCCCACAAAACTACAGCCATTTGATGTTTAACAAAGGGTCCCAAAAAGTCCAATGGAAAAAGAACAGAATATTCAAGAAATGGTGCTGGCAAAACTGGATCTCCACATGCAGAAGATTAACACTTGACCTGTATTTTTCACCATATACAAGACTTAATTCCAAATGGATCAAGGACCTTGATGTAAGGCCAGAGACTGTATAAATCTTAGTTGAAAGGGTAGGGAACTCCTTCGAGCTGATTGGATTCGGCAACAGTTCCTAGTCTTAATCCAATTGCACATTCAATAGAGCCAACATTCAATAGATGGTTTGTTATGAAATTAAAGAGCTTCTGTTCAGATAAAGAGATTGTCACTTGAGCACAAAGACAACCTAAAGAATGGGAGAAAATCTTCACTAACCACATATCTGATAGAGCTCTATTATCCAGAGTGCACAAAGATCTTAGAAAACTAAACACCAAGGAAACAAATGGCCCAATTAAAAAATGAGCCTTGGGGGGCTGGAGAAGTAGCTCAGGGGTTAATGCTCTACCTTGCAGGTGGAAGGTCCTGAGTTCAGTTCCTAGACCCCACGTATAGACCCCGGGTGGAAGCGGGGATGGCCTGCATTTCTGGTGGTGATAGGGTAGATCCTGTGAATCCAAGGGCAGAGTAAACAAGGAGGAGGTGGAAGCAGTCCATGGTGGTTCCCGAATTCACCCAAGGTTCTACACACACACACACACACACACACACATGCACACACACACACAGGCACAATTGAATAAATTTAAAAAATGGGCCTTGGAACTTTTTTTTTGTAGCTAGGACATATATCGGTTTTTTTTTTCATTTTTTATTATTATTTCCGCTCATACAAACTTAATATGTACACCAGTTCCCTCCCTCCCTCTTCCTCCCCTCTACCCCCTGCTCCCCCACCCCTCATTCCTTCTTCCCCATTCCCCAGTGTCTCCACCCCAATCACCGGAAAATCCTTTAATGTGCATGCCAGACTCTCCTCTGGGCCCTCCTCTCTGATGGCGTACAAGGACCCAGTGGCTTTTCCCTGAACCCTTTCCTGTGTTCCCCTTAAGCATAGGAGCACTACCGAGGCTGTCAATCCCTTGCCTCCAAGGATCTTGGTGCCTTTAGTAAATGCTAGACTTTATGGTGTCAATAGTGTGTGGGATATTGCGTAGGGCATGAAAAGACTTATTATGATTGCTTCAGCCCTAATTTGTGTGGAGTATCTTGCATATCATTACTCCTCCCATCCTTGTGCTCTTACAATCTTACCACCCCCTCTTCCACAAATTTCCCTGAGCTTCAGGTTGGGGAGAGATTAGGGTGGCCTATTCCTAGGTGGATGATATAGAGTCTCTGAAGTTCTGATTATGGTTCGTTGATTTTCTTTTCCAGTTTTGCTCCTCCTGTAATGCCTTTCGCTCCATCCTGATGGGTATTTTATTTCACCCCTGGCCAGAGATAAAAAGCTGTTAAACCAGAGTCTTGTTATAAGAGTATATTCAAAGGTAGATGTAATAAAAGTAGGAAACGACAGTGAGGGAAGGGTCAATCACCCATTTGCAAAATGATTACTTTTTATCTGCCAGACTATATGCCCTCCCCTTCTGGTGAGATCATACCACTCAGTTGTAAATGATCAGGAAGGAAAGTCTGTGAACTTAACCAGGTGTCTCATTACTTGCAGTCTTTGATGGAGGCCTATTTTCTCTACTGTAACATGGTCCCCTCTCTCCTTGTTTCTGGTGTGGCACTCCTACCCCATCCTTCCTGTACATAATCCTTGCAATTACTGTAGGTATTACAGAGATTTATCCTCGAGTGTCTCTAGGAGGGCTGGGTGAGTTTGGTACTAGGAGCCACCTATTAGGGAGTACATATGGCACTAATTTTCTGGGTCTGGGATACTTCACTTATTATTGTTTCTAATAACATCCATTTCCCAGCAAATTCCAGTAATTCATCGTTTTTGATGGCTGAGTAGTACTCCATTGTATAGATGTACCACAGTTTTCCCTATCCGCTCATCAACTGTTGGACATTTGGGTTGATTCCATGACTTTGCTATTGTGAACAGTGCTGCTATGAACATGGTTGTGCTTCTGCTATCGAGGTGAATTTTTGCTGTATGTGGGGTTATTCCAAAAAGTGGAATCGCAGGGTCAAATGGCCTTTCAATTTTTAATCTCATTAAGAATCTCCAGACAGCTCACCAGAGTGGCTGTATGAGCCAGCATTCCCACCAGCAGTGTAGGAGATTTCCCCTCTCTCCACATCCTCTCCAGCATTTGTTGTTGTTTGTATTGTGGATTTTTGCCATCCTGACCAGGGTGAGATGATATCTCAGGGAAGTTTTGATTTGCATTTCCCTGATAGCTAAGGAAGTGGAGCATTTTTTCAGATATTTGTTGGACATTTTAATTTCATCCCTGGTAAAATTTCTTTTACGTTCCAGGGCCCATTTTTTAATTGGGCCATTAGTTTCCTTGGTGTTTAATTTTCTAAGTTCTTTGTGTATTCTGGATAATAGGGCTATATCAGATATGTGGTTAGTGAAGATTTTCTCCCATTCTGTGGGTTGCCTTTGAGCTCATGTTTCAATCTCTTTATCTGAACAGAAGCTCTTTAATTTCACAAGGTCCCAACTGTTGAGAATTGGTAGCAGTGACTGTGCCATTGAATGTCTGTTTAGGAATTGTTGGCCTAGCCCAATCAGCTCAAGGGAGTTCCCTATCCTTTCAACTATGGTTTTTATAGTCTCTGGCCTTATATCAAGGTCCTTGATACATTTGGAATTAAGTCTTGTACATGGTAACAAATACAGGTCAAGTTTTAATCTTCTACATATGGAGATCCATTTTTGCCAGCATCATTTGTTGAAGATACTGTTCTTTTTCCATTGGATTTTTGGGGCCCCATTGTCAAAGATCAAATGGCTGTAATTTTGAGGGTTATATCTGGGTCTTCAACTCTTATTCATTGATCTGTGTGTCTATTTTGGAGCTAGTACCAGGCTGTATTTATAACTATGGATTTGTAGTATAGACTAAGGTTTAGTATGGTGATACCTCCAGTAGTGTTTTTGTTACTCAGAACTGTCTTTGCTATCCTGGGTCTTTTGTGCCTCCATATGAACTTTGGGATTGTTTGGTCAACTTCTTTAAAAAATTGCTTTGGAATTTTAATTGGTATAGCGTTGAATTTGTATATTGCCTTTGGTAGGGTGGTCATTTTTACGATGTTGATTCTGCCACCCCAGGAACATGGGAGGTTTTTCCACATTCTGGTGTCTTCTGCAATTTCTTTCTTTAGGGTTTTAAAGTTTTCATTGTAAAGGTCTTTTACCTCCTTGGTTAGGTTTATACCAAGGTATTTCATTTTTTTAGGGGCTATAGTAAATGCGATTTTTTCTCTCAGGGCTTTTTCACTTCTTTCATTCTGGGCATATAGGAAGGCCACTGAATTTTGTACATTTATTATCTATCCTGCCACCCTGCTGCACTTCTCAATTAGTTCCAAGAGCTTTCTGGTGGAGTTTTTGGGATCATTCAGGTATAGGATCATATCATCTGCAAATAGAGATAACTTGACTTCTTCTTTGCTCATATGAATCCCTTTTATGTCCCTTTCTTGTCTTGTGGCTTCAGCTAAGACTTCAAGTACAATATTGAAAAGAAGTGGTGATAGAGGACAGCCTTGTCTAGTTCTTGATCAAAGTGGGAATGCTTCAAGTTTTTCCCCATTGAGTATAGTCCTTGCTGTTGTCTTGTTTTATACAGCTTTTATTATATTGATAAAGGTTCTTTCCATTCCAACTTTCTCTACGGTTTTGATCATAACGGGCTGTTGGATCCTGTCAAAAGCTTTTTCTGCATCTATCGAGAGTATCATGTGGTCTTGGGCTTTGGACTGGTTTACATGGTGAATTACATTTATTGATTTGTGTATGTTGAACCAACCTTGTGTGCCTAGGATAAAGCCTACTTGATCCCCATGAATCATCTTTTTGATATGTTTTTTAATCCGATTTGCTAAGACTTTGTTGAGAATCTTTGCATCTGTGTTCATCAGAGAGATTGGCCTATAGTTTTCTTTTTTAAGTGTATCTTTATTAGATTTTGGGATTAAAACGATATTAGCTTCATAGAAGAAATTTGGTAGTGTTCCTTCCTTTGCTATTTGATGGAATTGTTTAAAGAGTATTGGTGTTATTAGCTCCTTAAATGTCTGTTAGAACTCTATGCTGAATCCATCTGGTCCAGGACATGTTTTGGTGGGAAGATTTGAGATTTCTTCCTCAATTTCCTCATATGTTATAGGACTATTCAAATAATTCACAACTTCCTGATTCAATATAGGTAAGTTGTGTTTACTTAGGAATTCATCCATCTCTTTTGTGTTGTCAAACTTCACAGAGTATAAGTTTTTGAAATATGATGTTATAATTCTCTGGATTTCTTGGGTATCAGTAATGATAACTCCAGGTTCATCTCTAATTTTGTTAATTTGGGTTTTCTCTCTCTTGCTTTTGGTTAATTTAGCTAGGGGTGTATCAATCTTATTGATTTTTTCAAAGAACCAGCTTTTTGACTGGTTGATTTTCTCTATCATTTTCCTAATCTCGATTTCAGATATTTCTCTCCTTATTTTGTTAATTTCCTACCTTCTACTGCTTTTGGGATCAGATTGCTCTAGTGTGTCTAAAGCTTTTAGCTGCATTGTTAAGTTATTTATTTCTGATGTTTCCATTTTTTTTGATGTAGGCATTAAGAGCAGAGCTATGAACTTATCTCTTAGGACAGCTTTCATTGTGTCCCAGAGATTTTGGTAAGTTGTATTTTCATTATCATTCACTTTCAGTAAATCTTGAATTTCCTTTGTAATTTCTTCCTGAATCCAGTTCTCATTCAGCATCATAGTGTTAAGTTTCCGGGAGTTGGTGTATTTTCTGTTGTTTGTTGTGTTGTGGATGTCAAGCTTTAAGCCGTGGTGTTCTTATAAGGTGCAGGCTGGAATTTCAACATTCCTCTATATGTGAAGATTCGTTTTGTGTCCCAATATGTGATCTATTTTGGAGAAAGTTCCATGTGCTGTTGAAAAAAATGTGTATTCTTTGGTGCATGGATGAAAAGTACGATAGAGATCTGTAAGGTCCATTTCAGTAAGGGTTTGGTTAAGCTCAAAAGTGTCTCTGTTAAGTTTTTTTTTAATATTTTTATTATTATTATTATTTATTGAATTGTGCGCATGTGCATGTGTATGTGTGCGCGGGCGTGTGTGTGTCTGTGTATGTGTGTAGAACCACGGACGAATCTGCGAACCACCATGGACGCCTCCACCTCCTTCTGCCCCGGGGATTCACGGGCTCCGCCCTACCAGGACCAGAAGCGCAGGCCACCCCCGCTTCCGCCTGGCATCTATACGTAGGATCTGGGATCCGAACTCAGGACCTTCCGCCTGCAAGGCGGAGGCTTAACCCCTGAGCCACCTCTCCAGCCCCTCTGTTAAGTTTTTTACCTGTAGATCTATCCCATGTTGAGAGGGCAGTATTGAAACCCCCAAGAATTATCATTTTGGGATTGATTTCTCGCTTTAGACATTGTAGGGTTTGCTTAATGAATGTGGGAGGGGCCGTGTTGGGTGCATATATGTTCAGTATTGTGAAGTTTTCCTGGTGAATTGTACCTGTGACTAAAATGTAGTATCCATCTGTGTCTCTTATGATTTTCTTTCGTTTGAAGTCCACTTTGTCCAATAGCATAATGGCTACCCCTGCCTGTTTTCTGCTTCCATTAGCTTGTAGAATTGTTGGCCCGCCTTTTATTTTTAGGGCATGCCTATCTTTTGTGGTGAGATGGGTTTCCTGCAGGCAGCAGATTGATGGATTGTGATTTTTAATCCAAATTTGTAATCTGTGTCTTTTGATTGGTGAGTTAATTCCATTAACATTTAGTGTTATAATAGTATTTTAATTCCAGACATTTATTATGTTTAGTAGTTTTTATAAGTATATTGCTTTGCTTTTAATGGTGTTATACTTCCCTTCTGTTCTCCTGGATATGCTTTTTTTCTTCAAGTTTGAGTATCATTTCTAGTATTTTTTGAAGGCCTGGTTTGGTGGACATGTATCCCTTCAAGGGGTCTTTGTGCTGGAAGATTTTTGTTTCTCCCTCGTTCATGATGGATACTTTTGCAGGGTAAATCAGCCTTGGTTGACATTTTTGCTCATTCAATACTTGAAGTATGTCTGTCCAAGCTCTTCTTGCTTTTACTGTTTCAACTGAGAAGTCATTTGTTATTTTAATAGGTTTACCTTTAAAAGTGTCTTGTTTTTTTCTCTCTTGAAGCTCTCAGCACCATTTCTTTATCTTGAATGTGAAGTGTTTTAACTATTATTTGCTGTGGCAAGTTTCTGTTTTGATCATATCTGTTTGGGGTGCCGAATGCCTCTTGTATATGTATGGTCCCTCTTTTTTTTAGATGAGGAAAGTTTCCCTTGATGATCATTTGAAAAATTTCCTCAGGGGTGGTATTTTGAGATTCTTGCTCTGGTATTCCATGAATACACATGTTAGGCTTCTTCAGGGTGACCCATATCTCTTGGATATTTTTCTCAAGTATCTTTTTGGCATTAACAACCTCTTCCCTTGAGCTGATTCATACTCCCACTTCATCTTCAAGGTCTGAAATTCTGTTTTGTGCTTCATTAGTTCTGCTGATAAGACTCTCTGTGGAGTTCTGGGTTGAAGATAACTTGTTTTTTTAGCTCAGTTTTAAACTCTGAGTATGTTTTAACTGCTCTATGCCAGTTTTTGTTTCTTGCACTGTTTTTCTCAACTCCTCCAAGTGTCTGTTGTGTTTCTCTTCAAAGTGTGTGATGTAGTTATTTAATTCCTCCCGGATTTCCTCTTTCAAAGTATTGATCATGGTAATGATAATGTTTTGAAAGTTGTTATCTTGGGTCTGGCTTCCTTGGCTATTTTCTGTGGATTTGTTCTGGTTTGAGTCTATCATTATGCAGTTAATTCTTTCAGTGGGAGATTTGTCTTCTTGCATCTTGTTTCTCATGGATTTGCACTTTGACTTTGGCGTATTCGTTTTAACTCTTAAGATCTTTCAATTTCTGTGCGTTTTTCACTAAACTGAATTATTTGGCCTGGGGTTCTGGGGGTGGGTGGGGACGGAGCTTACCTGTGTCACGGTGAGGCCCGGCTGGACTGGGCACGCATCCCGGGCGGCGGATTGGGAAAACGGGGGCCCTGGAACTTAAAAGAAACTTTATAAGGGATAAAACTTAAATGTCTAACAAATATCTTAAAAAATGTTCCGCATCCTTAGTCATCCAGGAAATGCAAATCAAAACCTCCCTGAGATATCATCTCATCGCAGTCAGGATGGAAAAAATCCACAATACAAACAACACCAAATGCTGGAGGGGATGTGGAGACAAGGAAACTCTCTCACATTGCTGTTGGAAATGCAGAAAACCACTCTGCCGAGCCTTCTGCCTGGTGGGAATGCAGACAACACTCTGCAAAGCCGTTTGCAGAGTCGTAAAAAAGTTAAGGATTGAAATGCCTTATGACCCTGCTATTCCACTTTTGAGGATAATCCCCCATACAGTAAAAATTCTCCTCGATACCACAAGCATGACCATGTTCAAAGCAGCAGCAAAGTCATGGAATCATCCCAAATGCCAAACAGTTGACAAGTGGATAAGGAAACGTGGTACATTATACAATGGAATATTACTCAGCCATCTAAAATGATGAATTAATGAAATTTGCCATGAGATGGATGGCATTAGAAACAATTATAATGAGTGAAGTATAGACACAGAAAATTAAGTGCCATATGTACTTCCCAACAGGTGGATCCTAGTACCAAACCCACATAGTGACACACTCGAAGATAAATCTCTGTAATACCTAGAGTAATTGCAAAGATTATAAGCAGGGAAGGAAGGGGAACAAGGGCCCCATCAGAAACAAGGAGAGAGGGTATCATACCACAGCCGAGAAAATAGGCCACCATCAAGGACTGCAAGTAAGTAATGAGACATAGTGTTGGGCTTGCAGATTCTCCTTCCTGGTCACTTGCAACTGATGGGCTTTGATCTCACCAGAAAGGGAGGGCATAGAGTCTGGCAGATAGAAGGTAACCATCCGGAAAATGGGAGACTGACCCCATCTTCACAGCAGTCTCCTACTCTTAGTATCTTTGAATCTACTCTTATCATAAGACTCTATTTTAATGGCCTTCTGTCTCTGGCCAGGGGGTAACATCCAATACCCATTGGTATGGAGCCAGGGATGTGCAGGAGCAGCAAAGTGAAAAAAATAATGAACAAACCATAATTCAGAACATCAGAGATTCTGCATCAACCACCTAGAACCAGGACAGCCTAATCTCTCCCCATCCTAAAGCTCAGGGAAATTTGGAGAAGAGGGGTCAGTAAGATTGTAAGAGCCTAAAGATGAGGAGGAGCAATGATATGCAAGTTACTCCATACAAGTTCGAGCTAATGTAATCATAGTAGGACATTGCATGACCTGAGCAATGACCAACATATCATTGACCCCCACAAAGTCTAACATGGATCATAGACACTAGGATCCTTAAAACAAGGGATTAACAGCCACAATAGTGTTCCCATACTAAAAAGGAACACAAAAAAGAGCTCTAGGCAATACTACTGAGTCCTTACACCTCATCAGAGAGAAGGACCCAGAGGGAAGTTTGACAGCCACACTAAAGGAGGCTCCAGGAGTGAGTGGGAGGGGGCACTGGGAGAAAGAGATGGAGGGGTGAAAGGAAGAGAAAAAGGAATGGAGGGAGGGAGGGGAATGGCTGTACATATCAGCTTTGAATGAGTGGAAAGAATAAAAAAATGAAATAGAAAAAAATATATAAAGAGATCATTCACCGTGATCATCAGGCTAGATCTCAGGTACACAGGTTGGTTCAACATATGCAAATCCATATATGTAATCTAGCATATAAACCAACATAAAGTCCCAGATAACAAGATCTCAAGAGTCATAGAAAAAGCTTCTGACAAGATCGAATGTTCTTTTTTTAATCAAAATCCTAGAGACAGTTGGAATGGAAAGAACCTTTATCAAAACAAAAACACCACCTTTCTCCATCATCCTCAAAGATAGACTATGGATTTTAGAGATACCTTTCAGTTAGGAAAAAAATCACCATGACTTTTCCAAAAAATCTTCCATGTGATATTGCTGATGAGAGAAAAATTGGTAGGGAAAATATTGGGAAAACTAACAATACCAAAACCACTATGCAAACACCCTCAAAGAACCAGTATGTGTCATATATCAACAATTAACAATATAGTATAACATGTAACAATTAGGTTGTTTAGCCTCACATTCTAACTTTAAAATTATTTAACATTTAAGACATTGAAAGAGGTCAGGAATTATTTTTAATTTTTGTATTTCAGAAGAGAATTTCTATCTGGTCTTAGCAAAACAACATAGCATTTTGGAAGAAAAATGCACCCTAGCAGGCCTGCACTGGAAGTCAAGATACAGAAGACTTCCACTGCCACCATGATCTTCCCCTTGGCGCTGTGGTAGACAGGCAGGAAGGTGACCCACACACTGCAGAACACCAGCATGCTGAAGGTCAGGAACTTGGCTTCGTTGAAGGTGTCAGGCAGGTTCCTGGCCAGGAAAGCCACAGTGAAGCTCCCCAGGGCCAGAGAGCCCAGGTATCCCAAGACACAGTAGAAGGCAGTGACTGAGCCCTTGTTGCACATGATAATAATGTGGCCATATTCAGAGTGTGTATCTCTGTCAACATATGGAGGAGATGTTCCCAGCCAGACTCCACACAGAATGAGTTGGATCAGGGTGCAGAAGGGGATGATGTAGTTAGGTGCTCCTGAGACCAGCAGCCACCTCATCTTTCTTCCTGGAGCAGTGAGCTTGAAGGCCAGAACCACAGTGATCGTCTTAGCCAGGACAGTGGACACAGCCACAGTGAACACAACTCCAAATGTGACCTGCTGCAGCATGCAGGTGGCAGTGTTGGGATGTCCAATGAAGAGCAAGGAGCAGAGGAAACAGAAGGCCAGAGAGATGAGTAGGATGTAGCTGAGAGTGCGGTTATTGGCTTTCACGATGGGAGTGTCTTGGTGCCTCACAAAGATCCCAAGAACAAAAGCTGTGACTACAGAGAATCCCAGGGCCATACAGGCCAGGGACATCCCCAAGTGATCTTCAAAAGCCAGAAAGGACTTTGACCTTGGGAGGCAGAGCGTCTGCTCTGTGTTTGCATAATGATCAGCTGGACACTTCACACACTGATCCGTTCCTGTTGCAGAAAGCAAAATGTCACCAACACATCATAATGTTTCTCTCTTATTCACCGTACAATTTATGTAAGAGTGGTGGAAGAAGATAACACATTTCCTTCCTTGTTTCTTTGAATATGAATTTCAGTAGAGTGTTCTAGCACAGTGATTTATAATTTCTACTGTTCACAATTTTATGGTAAAAAAATTCCAAAACTTGCATATTCTTTAACTAAATCATACAGAATGATGTTTTTTACCTTGACTCAGAACAAAATGCTTATATGATCATAGAACAAAAGTGACCAGACTGAGTAGCTTAAAAAGCCTAATATTGATACACATGGCTAATTGGTGGGATAATTGAATTTCCCAGTGAAATACAATTCAGTTTCTGTCTGTTGGAGTCCAACTGTCCAAATGATGTTGATGATATCCTATGGCTGTGAAATTAAATGATAGTATAAGGAAAGAAATATTCCTCCCTTTCTTTATAAAGAAGGGGCAACACCCTTCTGCCCTGGACCAGACTGGTGTGGGCTGCCTGCTCCTCAGGTAAGGCCCCAAGACCATGTCACAGACCCCAGGTCACCTGTGTGTCCCACCAGATTCCAGAGAGATTGCCACTCAGCTTTTGTGCTGGGGAAGGTCTGTAGGTCATGTCCCAAGTCCCAGATCATCTACATGACACACGAGACACTCTGACATTCTGCCCTAGACCTGGACCATGGCAGACCTCCTGCTCCTCAGGTAAGGCCCCTAGACCATGCCCAGCAGCAATCAGTCTGCTCTGGCTCTGAGAAGTCCCCTAGGTCAAGCTCCAGGTGGCAGTTGATCTATGCAAACCAGACACTGCCTTCTCACCTGGACGTGGACCAGGGTGGGCTCCCTGGTACTCAGTGTGTCTTGCATGAGCCTCAGAATTCAACAGAGTCCAGAGAAAGCCCAAGCAAACCTCTAGGGGGATAAATACCATACATCAGAAGGCCTCTAAAATCATCCCATCACATGGGAGAGAATCTTCACATCAAGCTTAGACACGTCAACCCTGTATACCATCTTGTTCCTCTCAATTATTAGTCCCTATAGATTAAGTTTTCCATATTTCCACCCCAAAACACATACAACTCCAGGGATTATACCAATAACCCTCACATATCACCAAGAAAGTAAAGAGAATAAGTGCACTAACATACTAATATTCAATCCCCATCTACTAAACCTGACTTAATGGATGTACTAACAGTCTAATAGCCTCATCTAGGAAATAACACCAATATCAGAGAAATATACCCAAATCCAAGACAAACACTAAAAATAAAAGCTCAAGTTTGGTTATACCATCTAATTCAGTTCAGTTAAAAGCACACAGGAACAAAAAGAAGGTCTGAAGAGATAAAACAAAAATGCCCAGGTAACAGCACAAATCCATGAGAAACAAAAACGAAGACAACAAATCTCTTAACAAAAAACTTAACCCCAAAATGATTGATTTCCAGCAGAACAAAATCACAGAAAATAGCCAAGAAAGCCATACCCAACAGAATGATTTTGAAAGCCTCATCTTTACTATGAACAATACTATGAAAGAGGAAATCCAGGAGGAGTTAAATAACAGCATAAACCACTTTGTACAGGAAACACAACAGGCACTTAGAGAAGATGACAAAAGTAGTTGATGAAACAAAAATAGGCATAGAGCAGTTAAAACAATCTCAAGCAGAGTTTAAAATTGAAGTAAAAGACAAGTTATCTTTACCCAAAACACAACAGACAGTCTTATCTGCAGAAATAATGAAGTAGAAAATAGAATATCAGATCATCAAGACAAAGTGGAAAAAGTAAACAGTTTAGTGGAAGAGGATATTAAATCTAAAACAAATACTTGAGAGAAATAATCAAGAGTTATGGGACACCTTGAAGAAGCCTAACATGCGCATTCATGGAATACCAGAAAAAGAATCCCAAAATACTACATCTGAGGAAAATTTTCAAATTATTAAAAAGGAAAACTTTCCACATCTAAAGAAACTGAGGCCTATCCAATTCCAAGAGGCATTCTGAACCCTAAACATATGAACAAAATAGAAACTCCACATGGAAAACAATAGTCAAAACACTACACGTATAAAATGAAGTAAATGTGCTGAGATCTTCAAGAGAAAGACAATGAGTGACTTTGAAAGGTAAACCTATTAAAATAACAAATGATTTTTCAATGGAAACAGTAAAAGCAACAAGAGCTTAGAGAGACACTTCAATTATTGAATGAGCAAAAAAAGTCAACCCAGGCCAATATACCCAGCAGAACTGAGTCATGATTGAGGATGAAAGAAAAATTTTCCAACAGAAAGACAACTTGAAGGCATACATGTCTACCAAACCAGGCCTTCAAAAAATTCTAGAAAAGATACTCAAGCTTGAAGGAAAGAACAAGCATATCCACAACAGAAGGGATGTATAATACCACCAAAAACTACAAGCTAAATAATAAACTTATGAAAGCCACTAAACACAAAAATGACAGGAAATAAAAGTAATTTCTCCATTATAATACTAAATGTCCGTGGAATTAACTCAAAAAGACAGTTACACTCACAAAATAAAAGGCTGGTCAAAAATTCTGCAAGCTAATGGAACCAGAAAACAAGCAAGGGTAACAATTATGCGATTAGACAAAGTGGACGTCAAACTAAAAAAAAAAATCCTAAGATACATAAAAAAATACTATATTTTAGTCACAAGTACAATTTACCAGGAAGACCTCACAATACTGAATATATATGCACCTAATCTGGACACCTCCACATTCATTAAGGAAATTCTATGATGTCTAAAACCAGAAATGCATTCCAAAATGCAGGGATTTCAATACTGCCCACACATTGTGAGACAGATTAACAGGTCAAAAAGTTAACAGAGACACTTTGGAAGTTAATCAAACTCTTATAGAAACTTACAGATCTCTAGCGAACTATACATCCACGCACCAAAGAATACATATTGTCCTCAGCAGCACACAGAACGTTCTCCCAAATGCCACATATTGAGCCAAAAAATGAAACTGCACAGATACAGGAATGTTGAAACTTTAGCCTGTAATTTATCAGATCTGCACAGTGTAGAGCTTGACATCCGAAAATAAACAAACAGCAGAAAATACAGTAACTCTTGGAAACTAAACACTATGATGCTAATGACAATTTAGTTCAGGAAGAAATTATAAAGGAAATTCAAGATTTTTTCAAAGCGAACCATAATGCAAATACAGCATATAAAAATCTCTGGGAAAAAATAAAAGCCATCCAAAGAGGTAAGTTTATAGCTCTTAATGCCTATATCAAAAAAAGAAACATCACAAATAAATAACTTAACAATGCAGCTTAAAGCTTTAGAGATACAAGAGGAATCCAACACCAAATGCAGTAGAATAGAGGAGATTATCAAACTAAGGGGAAAAAAATTCAAAATTGAGATAAAGAAAATGATACAGAGAGTCAACCACTCAAAAAGCTGGTTCTTTAAAAAAATCAATAAGATTGTTAAACCTCTAGCTAAAATAACCAAAAAAGAGAGAAAATCCAAATTATCAAAATTAGAATTGAAATAGAGTTATCACTACAGTTACCCAAGAAATTCAGAGAATTATAAAGTCATATTTTAAAAACTTATACTCCATAAAACTTGATTACACAAAAGAAATGGATAAATTCATAAATAAGCACAACTGACTTAAATTGAATCAGGAGGTTTTGAATTATTAAAAATGGTCTTATAACTTATGAGGAAATCGATGAAGTAACCTCGAATCTTCCCACCAAAAAATGTCCTGGACCAGATGGATTGAGCACAGAATTCTAGCAGATATTTAAGGAACAACTAACACCAATACTGTTAAATTGTTCCATCAAATTGCTTGGAAGAAACACTTCCAAATTCTTTCCATGAAGCTAATATCATACTAATCCAAAAACCCAATAAAGGTACACTTAAAAAAGAAAACTACAGGCTAATCTCTTTGACGAACATAGATACAAAGATTCTCAAGAAAGTCTTAGCAATTTGCATTCAAAAATATGAAAAAGATCATTCATTATAATCAAGGAGGCTTCATCCCAAACACACCAAGGTTGGTTCAACATACACAAATCCCTAAATGTAAACCACCATATAAACCAATCCAAAGTCCAAGAACACATTATACTCCGGAGAGATGCAGAAAAGCTTTTGGCAAGATCCAACATCCTTTTATGATCAAAATCCTAGAGATAGTGGAAATGGAAGGAACTATCAACATAGTAAAAGTTGTATACAACAAGCCAAAGGCAAACATTAAAATCAATGGAGAAAAAGTTGGAACATTCCCATTTTGACTAAAACTAGACAAGGCTGCCCACTCTCACCACTTTTACTCAATGTTGTAATTAAATTCTTAGCAGGAGCCATAAGACAAGAGAGGGAGAAAAAAGGGATTCAAATCACTAAGGAAAAATCAAGATATATCAATTAGCAGAAGACATGATTCTATATCTGCGTGATCCTAAAAACTCCACCAGGAAACTCCTGGAACTAATACATAAGTTCAGCAGTGACAGGTTACAAAATAAACATGCAAACTCAGTGGCCTTCCTATATGCCGAAGATGAAAAAAGTGAAAAAGCCCTAAGGGAAAAAATTCCACTTACTATAGCCCCTTAACAAATGAAATTCTGTGCAGTAAAACTAGCCAAGGAAGTGAAAGACCTTTACAATGAAAACTTTAAAACCCAGAGAAAGAAATTACAAAATGCACCAGAAGGAGAAAAGACCTCCCATGTTCCTGGATTGGCAGAATCGACATCATAAAAATGACCATCCTATCAAATGCAATATACAGATTCAATTCTATACCAATCAATATCCCAAAGTAATTCTTTAAAGAAATTGACCAAACAATCTCAAAATTCATATGGAAGCAAAAAAGACCCAGCATAGCAAAAAGAATCCCGAGTAACAAAAACACTGTTGGAGGTATCACCATAAAAAACTTAAATCTATACTACAAATCCATAGTTATAAAAACAGCCTGGTATTGCCTCCAAAGTAGACACATACATCAATGGATAAGGGTTGAAGACCCAGACATCAGCTCACACAATTACAGCCATTTGATTTTTGACACAGGGGCTCAAAAAATCCAATGGAAAAGAACAACATCTTCAACAAATGGTGTTGGAAAAATGTATGTCCAATGCAGAAGGTTAAAAATGGACCCATACTTGTCACCATGTACAAAAATTAATTCCAACTGGATGAAGGATCCCAATATGAGGCCAGAGACCATAAAAACATGATTTGGAAGGGTAGGGGCCTCCCTCGAACTGATTGGACTCAGCCAACAATTCCTAATCGGACATCCAAAAGCACAGTCACTACAACCAACACTCAAGAGATGGGATCTTATGAAATTAAAGAGCTTCTGTTCAGATAAAGAGATTGTAAATGGAGAAAAAAGGCAACCCACAGTACGGGACAAAATCATCACTAACCACATATCTGATAGATCTGTATTACGCAGAGTGCACAAAGAACTTAAAAACTGCATACTAAGGAGATGAATTTCCCAAAGAAAAAATGGGACTGGGAATTCAAAAGAAATATTTCCATGGATGAAATTAAAATATCTAAAAATTATCTTTAAAAATGCCCCACATCCTTACCCATCAGGGAAATGCAAATGAAAACTTCCCTGAGATATCATCTCACCCAGGTAAGGATGGCAAAAATTCACAATACAAACACCAAATGTTGAAGAGTAAGTGTAGAAAAGGGAACACTCCTACATGGCTGGTGGGAATGCAGACTTATACAACCACTCTGGTGATCAGTGTGGTGATTTTTTTCAAAAGATAAAGATTGAAATGCCATGTGACCCTGCTATTCCACTTTTAGGAATAATCCCCTGTAAAACAAAAATTCACCTCAATAACACAAACACAATCATGTTCACAGAAGAACTATTTACAATAGCAATAATATAAAATAATCCAAATTTTCAACAGTTGACCAGTAGATAAGGAAAATGTGGTACATTTATACAAAGGAAAACTACTCAGCCATCCAAAAAGATGAGTTACTAAAATTTGTTGGGAAATGGATGGAACTAGAAAAAATTATATTGAGTGACATATCCCAGACACAGAAAATTAAGTGTTGCATGTACTCCCTAATAGGTGGATCCTAGTACCAAACCCACTTAGTGACATATTCAAAGATAAATCTCTGTAATACCTATAGTATTTGCAAAGATTATAATCAGGAGGGAAGGGGAATAAGGGCCCCCTCAGAAATAATGAGATAGGGGATCATGCTACAGTAGAGAAAATAGGTCACCATCAAGTATTGCAAGTAGCAACACATCTGGTTAAGTTCACAGACTTTCCTTTCTGGTCACTTGGAATTGAGGGGGTTTGATCTTACCTGTCAGGGACAGTATAGAGTCAGACAGATAGATGGTAGCCATCCTGCAAATGGGAGACTGACCCCCCTCACTGCTGTCTCCTACTCCTATTCCATCTACCTTTGAATCTACCATTATACTAAGATTCCATTTAAACAGCCTTTTATATTTGGTTAGGAGATGACCTCCAATACAAATCAGGATGGAGCCAGGGGTGGTGTAGGAACAGCAAACTGAAAACAATAACAAACCATAATTCAGAACACCAGAGACCCTATGTTAATCACCTGGAACCAGACTTGCCAAATCTCTCCCCATCTTAAAGCTCAGGGAAAACTGCAGAAAAGGGGGTAAGTAAGATTGTAAGAGACTTAAGATGGGGAGGAGCAAAGATATCAAATTTACTACACACAATTGCCATAACTGGACTTTCCATGACCTACGCAATGACTGACATGTCAATTACCCCTCAAAGTCTAGCATGTATCACAGGCACTAGGATTCTTAGAGGCAAGGGCTTATCAGTCACAATACTATTCCCATACTAAAGGGGAGCACAAGAAAGGGCTCTGGGCAATGCCACTGAGTCCTTACACTTCGTTAGAGTGGAGGATACAGAGAGAAGTTTGATATTCTCACTAAAAGATGCTCCAGGGAATGGGAGGGGGAAAGAGAGGTCCACTGGGAGAAAAGGAGGAGGTGAAAGGAAGGGGAAAGGGGGAAGGAAACAAGGGGTACAGGGGAGGAGTGGAGGGAGGGAGGGGATCAGGGTACCTATTATGCTTGTATGATTGGGAAAAAATAAAAAAATTAATAAAAATTGGCCTAGGAACTCAAAAGAAAATTTTCTAGGAACCAAATTGAAATGTCTAACAGGTATCTTAAAACTTTTTCCACATCCTGCCCCTCTGCCACTCGTACCACCTGGGAAAGGATGCTTGCTCATGGACATCCTTCCCAGGTAAGTTCCACCAGACCCCAGGTGCACCTGCTCATCCCAGCTCCCCCCAACAGCCAGCCTGAGCAACATCCAAGCTGCCCAGAGCTTGGGCGGGCCATGCCCCATATCCCAGGTGAAGCGCTCTGTCATCGCCATCAGTGCATCTACCCCTTGGGTCAGCCTGGGACCCTCACTCATGGTGCAGGGAGGACACACTGCTCCTCAGAATTCAATAGAGTCAAGAGGATACTTAAGCAAAGGCCTAGGGGACAAACACCATACATCTGAAGTCCTCTAAAATCATCTGATCACATGGGAGAGACTCTTCACATGCCGCCCAAAGATAAGTAAACCCCCCCTTTTTACCATCCTGCTCCCTTCAGTTATTAATCACTGTAGATTAACTTTTCCATATAGCCACTTCAAAACATACACAACCTCAGAGATTATACAAATCACCTTCACATATCACCAAGGTAGTAAATCGTAAAAGGGCACTACCACACTAATACTCACCCCATCTAATAAACCTGACTTAATTGATGTATTAACAGTCTAATAGCATTATCTGGGAAATAACATTAACAACAAACAAACATACCCAACTCCAAGGCAAACTCTAGTAGTAACTGTGCAAGAGTAGTAATAGCAACTCAATCAGTTCAGTCAAAAACACACAGAAACTCAAAAGTCTTAAGAGATAAAACAGCAATGCCCAAGTCAAAGTGCAGATCAATGGGAAACAAAACCCAAGAAGACAAATCTCCCACCAAAAGAATTAACCCCATAATGATAGAGTCTAACTAGAACAAATTCACAGAAAATAGCCAAGGAAGCCAGGCCCAAGATAATGATTTTCAAAGCATGATCACTACCATGATCAATACTATGAAAGAGGAAATCCGGGAGGAGTTAAATAACCACATCTACAACTTTGAACAGGAACACAACAGACACTTGGAGGAGTTGAGAAAAACCGTTCAGGAAACAAAAATAGGCATAGAGCAGTTAAAACAGAATTAGGTGGAGTTTAAAATTGAACTAGAAGACAAGTTATCTTCAACCCAGAAGTCAACAGAGACTCTTATCAGTGGAACCAATGAAGCAGAAAATAGAATTTCGACACTGAAGACAAAGTGGGAGTATTAACCAGCTCAATGGAAGAGGCTGTTAAGGCCAAAAAGAGACTTGAGAGGAATATTCAAGAGTTATGGGACACCCTGGGACGCGCACGCGCGATCCAGCCGGGCCTCACCGCGCGCTCTAGGACCCCAGGTCAGCCCACAGGGACCCGGCTCCAACTCCCACCATCCAGCCGGAGCCGCGAGGGGGCCGAGGGATGAGGAGGACCTCCCCCTGCGCCCGGCCCCGCCCCAGCTGCCCTCGGGTTAAATAGCTCCACGTCGACGCGCCCATTGTCCCTTTTCACCGCACCCCGCTCTGCCGGTCGGGACGCGTAAGCGAAATCCACCCGGGCCTCACCCCGCGCCCTAGGTAAGTCCCCGTTCGGGCCCGCCCACCAGTACCCCAGGCCAAATAATTCAGTTTAGTGAAATTGAGAGATCTTAAGAGTTAAAATGACAATGCCAAAGTCAAAGTGCAAATCCATGAGAAGCAACACTCAAGTAAACAAATTTCCCACTGAAGAAATTAATCCCATAATGTTAGACTCCAACAAGAACAAACCCGCGGAAAAAGGCCAAGAAAGCCTGACCCAGGATAACGACTTTCAAAATATGATCATTACCATGTTCAATACTATGAAAGAGGAAATCCGGGAGGAATTACATAATCGAATCAATCGCTTTGAAGAGGAACACAACAGACATCTGGAGGAGTTGAGAAAAACAGTGCAAGAAACAAAAAGTGGCATAGAACAGTTAAAACAAACTCAAGCAGAGTTTAAAACTGAGCTAAAAGACAAGTTATCTTCAACCCAGAACGCCACAGAGAGTCTTATCAACAGAACTAATGAAGCAGAAAACAGAATTTCAGACCTTGAAGATAAAGTGGGAGTACTAACCAGCTCAATGGAAGAGGTTGTTAAAGCCAAAAAGATACTTGAGAGAAATATCCAAGAGATATGGGACACCCTGAAGAAGCCTAACATGCGTATTCATGGAATACCGGAGCAAGAATCTCAAAATACCACCCCTGAGGAAATTTTCCAAGCGATCATCAAGGAAAACTTTCCTCATCTAAAAAAAGAGAGGCCCATTCATATACAAGAGGCATTCCGCACCCCAAACAGATACGACCAAAATAGAAGCACATCGCGGCAAATAATAGTTAAAACACTCCACATTCAAGATAAAGAACTGGTGCTGAGAGCTTCAAGGGAGAAAAAACAAGTCACTTTTAAAGGCAAACCTATTAAAATAACAAATGACTTCTTAGTCGAAACAGTAAAAGCAAGAAGAGCTTGGAGAGACATACTTCAAGTATTGAATGAGCAAAAATGGCAACCCAGGCTGTTTACCCTGCAAAACTATCAGTCATGATCGAGGGAGAAAGAAAAATTTTCCAGCACAAAGACAACTTTAAGGGATACATGGCCACCAAACCAGGCCTTCAAAAACTGCTAGAAATGATACTCAAGCGTGAAGAAAAAAACAGGCATATCCAGGAGAACAGAAGGCAAATATAACACCATTAAAAGCGAAGCAATATACTTATAAAAGCTACTAAACATAATAAATGTCTGGAATTAACAATAGTTTCTCCATTATAACACTAAATGTTAATGGGCTTAATTCACCGATCAAGAGACACAGATTACAAACTTGGATTAAAAATCACAATCCATCAATCTGTTGCCTGCAGGAAACCCATCTCACCACAAAAGATAGGCACGCTCTAAAAATAAAAGGCTGGTCAACAATTCTACAAGCAAATGGAAGCAGAAAACAGGCAGGGGTAGCCATTATGCTATCAGACAAAGTGGATTTCAAACCAAAAAAAATTATAAGAGACACGGATGGATACTACATTTTAGTCACAGGTACAATTCACCAGGAAGATTTCACAATACTGAAAATATATGCACCCAATACGGGCCCCTCCACATTCATTAAGAAAACCCTACAGCGTCTAAAGCAAGAAATCAACCCCCAAACGATAATTCTTGGGAACTTCAACACTGCCCTCTCTACATGGGATAGATCAACAGGTCAAAAGCTTAACAGAGACACTTTGGAACTTAATCAAACCCTGAAAGAAATGGACCTCACAGATCTCTATCGAACTTTTCACCCACGCACCAAAGAATACACATTTTTCTCAGCAGCACACGGAACTTTCTCCAAAATAGATCACATATTGGGCCACAAAATGAATCTACACATATACAAGAAAGTTGAAATTCTAACCTGTGCCCTATCAGACCACCACGGCCTAAAGCTGGACATCCACAACACATCAAACAAGAGAAAATACACTAACTCCTGGAAACTTAACACTATGATGCTGAATGAGAACTGGATTCAGGAAGAAATTAAAAAGGAAATTCAAGATTTCCTGAAAGTGAATGATAACGAAAATACAACTTACCAAAATCTCTGGGACACAATGAAAGCTGTTCTAAGAGGTAAGTTCATAGCTCTTAATGCCTACGTCAAAAAAATGGAAACATCAGAAATAAACAACTTAACAATGCAGCTTAAAGCTTTAGAGAAACTAGAGCAATCTGATCCCAAAAGCAGTAGAAGAGAAGAGATTAGCAAAATAAGGGGAGAAATATCTGAAATCGAGACTAAGAAAACGATAGAAAAAATCAACCAATCAAAAAGCTGGTTCTTTGAAAAAATCAACAAGATTGATACACCCCTAGCTAAACTAACCAAAAGCAAGAGAGAGAAAACCCAAATTAACAAAATTAGAAATGAACATGGAGTTATCACTACTGATACCCAAGAAATCCAGAGAATTATAACATCATATTTCAAAAACTTATACTCTGTGAAGTTTGACAACACACAAGAGATGGATGAATTTCTAAGTAAACACAACTTACCTAAATTGAATCAGGAAGTTGTGAATTATTTAAATAGTCCTATAACATACAAGGAAATTGAGGAAGTAATCTCGAATCTTCCCACCAAAAAATGTCCTGGACCAGATGGATTCAGCACAGAGTTCTACCAGACATTTAAGGAGTTAATAACACCAATACTCCTTAAACTGTTCCATCAAATAGCAAAGGAAGGAAGACTACCAAATTCCTTCTATGAAGCTAATATCGTTTTAATCCCAAAACCTAATAAAGATTCACTTAAAAAAGAAAACTATAGGCCGATCTCCCTGATGAACACAGACGCAAAGATTCTCAACAAAGTCTTAGCGAATAGGATTCAAAAACATATTAAAAAGATCATTCATGGGGACCAAGTAGGCTTCATCCCCGGCACACAAGGTTGGTTCAACATACGCAAATCAATAAATGTAATTCACCATACAATCCAGGTGAAAATTCAAGCCCACATGATGCTCTTGATAGATGCAAAAAAATTTTTGACAAGATCCAACAGCCTTTTATAATCAAAACCCTAGTGACAGTTAGAATGGAAGGAACCTTTATCAATATAATAAAAGTGTATACAACAAGCCAACAGCATGGATTATACTTAATGGGGAAAAACTTGAAGCATTCCTGCTTTGATCAGGAGGCTGTTCACTCTCACCACTTCTCTTCAATACTGTACTTTAAGTCTTAGCTTATGCTATAAGACAAGAAAGGGACATAAAAGGGATTCAAATTGGTAAGGAAGATGTCAAGTTATCTCTATTTGCAGATGACATGATCATATACCTGAGTGATCCTAAAAATTCCACCAGGAAACTCCTGGAATTATTACAGAAGTTCAGCAGGGTGGCAGGATACAAAATAAATGTCCAAAAATCAGTGACCTTCCTACATGCCCAGAATGAAAGAAGTGAAAAAGCCCTGAGAGAAAAAAACCCATTTACTATAGTCCCTAAAAAAATGAAATACTTTGTTATAAACCTAACCATGGAAGTAAGAGTCCTTTACAATGAAAACTTTAAAACCCTAAAGAAAGAAATTACAGAAGACATCAGAAGGTGGAAAGATCTCCCATGTTCCTGGATTGGCAGAATCAATATCATAAAAATGACCATCCTACCAAAGGCAATATATAGATTCAATGCTATACCAATTAAAATCCCAAAACAATTTTATAAAGAAATTGACCAAACAATCTCAAAATTCATATGGAGGCATAAAAGACCCAGGATAGCAAAAGAAAACCTGAGTAACAAAATCAATGCTGGAGGTATCACCATACCAAACCTTAATGTATACTACAAATCCATAATTATCAAAACAGCCTGGTACTGGCTCCAAAATAGACACACAGACCAATGGATAAGCATTATTGAAGACCCGTATATAAACTCACACAATTTCAGCCATTTGATCTTTGACAAAGGGGCTCAAAATATCCAATGGAAAAAGAACTGTATCTTCAACAAATGGTGCTGGCGATACTGGTTGTCCACATGCAGAAGATTAAAACTTGACCTGTATTTGTCACCATCTACAATACTTAATTCCAAATTGATCAAGGACCTCGATATAAGCCCAGAGACTATAAAATCCTTAGTTGAAAGGGTAGGGAACTCCCTCGAGCTGATTGGACTTGGCCAAAAGTTGTTAAATGGAAATCCAATAGCACAGTGGCTACAATCAACACTCAACAGATGGGATCTTATGAAATGTAAGAGTTCCTGTTCAGATAAAGAGATTATAACTTGAGCACAAAGGCAACCCACAGAATGGGAGAAAATCTTCACTAACCACATATCTGATACTCTATTATCCAGAGTGCACAAAGAACTTAGAAAATTAAACACCAAGGAAACAAATGGCCAATTATAAATGGGCCGTGGATCTTAAAAGAAACTTTATTTGTTGGAAATTAAAATGTCCAACAAATATCTTAAAAAATGCTCTGCATCCTTAGCCGTCAGGGAATGTAAATCAAAACTTTCCCTGAGATAGCATCTCACCCCGGTCAGGAAATCCACACTACAACATCAAATGCTGGAGAGGATGTGGAGAGAAGAGAATTCTCCTACATTCTGGTGGGAATGTAGGCTTACACAACTATCTTGGCAAGCAGTCTGGTGATTGGTAAGAAAGTTAAAGACTGAAATGCCATGTGACCCTGCAATTCCACTTTTGGGAATAATCCCCCATACAGCAAAAATTCACCTTGATAGCACAAGCACGAACATGTTCATAGCAGCACTGTTTATGATAGCAAAGTCATGGAATCAACCCAAATGTCCGACAGTTGACGAGTGGATAAGGAAAATGTGGGTCATTTATGCGATGGAATACTACTCAGTCATCAAAAATGATGAATTAATGAAATTTGTCAGGAAATGGATGTAATTATAAAATATTATATTGAGTGAAGTATCCCAGACACAGAAAATTAAGCACCGTATCTACTTCTAATAGGTGTATCCTGGTAATAAATCCACTTAGAGACACACTCAAAGATGGATATCTGTAATACTCGCGTTAATTGCAAAGACTATAGATGGGTGGGAATGGAAAGGAGGGCCCCCCCAGCAATGGGGAGAGAGGGGATCATGCTAAGCAGAGAAAATAGGCCATCATCAAAGACTTTAGTCAGTAATGAGACATCTGGTTAAGCTCACAGACTTTCCTTTCTGGTCACTTGCAACTGATGGGGTATGATCTCACCAGAAAGGGAGGTCATACAGTCTGGCAGACTGACCCCTCCACTCACCACGGTCTCCTACTCTTATTCATCTACCTTTGAATTTACTCTTATAATAAGACTCGATAGCCTTTTATCTCTGACCAGAGGGTGACATCCAATACCCATAAGGATGGAGCTAAGGGTGGTGCAGTAGCAAACCTGACAAAAAATCAATAAACCACAATTCAGATCATCAGAGACTCTACATCAACCAACTGTAACCAGGCCAGCCTAATCTTTCCCCATCCAAAAGCTCAGGGAAATTTGTGGAAAGGGGGTGGTAAGATTAAAAAAGCCTAAAGATGGAGAGGAGTTATGACGTGCAAGTTACTCCACACACGTTAGGGCCAAAGTAAACATAATAGGACATTGCATGCCCTACACAAAGTGCAGCATGGATCACAGGCACTAGGTTCCTTAGAGGCAAGGGATTAAGAGCCACAATAGTGTTCCCATACTAAAGGGGAACACAAAAAAGAACTCTAAGCAATGCTACTGAGTCCTTATACCTCATCAGAGAGGAGGACCCAGAGGGAAGTTTGACATGCACACTAAAAGATGCTCTAGGGATGGGGGCAGAGACAATGGGAGAAAGGTAGGTGGGGAAAGAAAGGGGAAAAGGGGGGAGGGAACAAGGGGATCTGAGGAGGGTTGGAGGGAGGGAGGGGAATGGGGTACCTATCAAGTTTGCGTGAGTGGAAAAAAATATTAAAAAATTGTTCCACAGAGACCAGCCCAGCCCCCAACCACCCCGGAGCCCCACACGTCCCGGCGGCGAGCACCCAGGCCGACTGCGGCTTAGCCAGGGCCCCGCCCCGGACCCAAGCCCCTCGCACCCTCCCGCCCCGTGCGCCTAGCCACCCCCCTGGATCCCAGGGGAAGAATTCTGCCATTGAGCCAGGGAGCGAAAGAGCCCAGCCCGACCCCGCCCCCGACCCGGGAGCCACCCGGCCAGCAGCACCGCATTGCACAGCCAGCTTTGCCCTGGGCCCCGCCCCTCTCCGTGCCGACCTTCCCAGATCACAGGTGAAGAACTCTGCCATCAACATCAGACCCTCTGCCTCTCTGGCCCACCGAGGACCTACGCACGTGGTCCACGGAAGACACACTGCTACTCAGAATTCAATAGAGCCCAAAGGAAACTCAAGCAAAATTCTAAGGAACAAAAGGAGCACAGGCCATGCATCTGGACTCCACTACAATCATTATATCACGTGGGCGAGTTTCTTCTCAGCCCAAAGATAAGTAAACTTTTTCTTTTCACCTTACTGATCCTTTAAAGTATCAATGCTGTAGATCAGCTTTCTCATACAGCCACCCCACAACATACAACTCCAGGGAGTACACCACTCACCCCCACATTTCATCAAGAAACTAAATTGTAAAAGTGCACTACCAATATTCACCCCCTGGTAACGTAACCTGACTTAACTGACGTACTAACAACCTAGTAGCCTCATCTAGGAAATAATAATAACAATACACAAACATACCCAATCCAAGGCAAGCACTAGTAATAACTGGCAAGTGTAACAATACTAACTACGTGGATTCAGTGAAAAACACAGAAACTGAAAGGTCCTAAAAAACAAAACAACAATGTACAAGTCAAAGTGCAGATCCACAAGAAACAAAACCCAAGAAGACCAATCTCCTGCCAAAAGAATCAATCCCATAATGAGGGATTCTGACCAGAACAAATCCACAGAAAATAGCCATGAAATCCAGACCCAACATAACGACTTTCAGAGTATGATCCTTACCATGATTAATACTATGAAAGAGGAAATCCTAGAAGAGATAAACAACCGTATCAACCACTTTGAACAGCAACACAACAGGCACTTGGAGGAGTTGAGAAAAACAGTTCAAGAAACAAAAATAGGTATGGAGCAATTAAAACAGTCTCAGGCAGAGTTTAAAATTGAACTAAATGACAAGTTATCTTCAACCCAAAACTCAACAGAGAGTCTTATCAGCAGAACAAATGAGGCAGAAAATAGAATTTCAGATCTTGAAGACAAAGTGGGAGAATTAACCAGCTCAATGGAAGAGATTGTTAAAGCAAAAAAGATACTGGAGAGGAACATTCAAGAGATATGGGACACCCTGAAGAAGCCTAACATGCGCATTCATGGAATACCGGAACAAGAATCCCAAAATACCACACCTGAGGAAATATTTCAATTCATCATAAATGAAAACTTCCCACAATTAAAGAATGAGAGACCTATCCAAATACAAGAGGCATTTCGCACTCCAAACAGATATGGCCAAAATAGAAAATCGCCACAGCAAATAATAGTCAAAACACTCCACATTCAAGACAAAGAAAAGGTGCTGAGAGCTTCAAGAGAAAAAAAAAACAAGTCCCTTTTAAAGGTAAACCTATTAGAATAACAAATGACTACTCAATGGAAACAGTAAAAGCAAGAAGAGCTTGGAGAGACATACTTCAAGTATTAAATGAGCAAAAATGCCAACCCAGACTGATATACCCGGCAAAACTATCTGTCATGATTGAGGGAGAAAGAAAAGTTTTCCAACACAAAGACAACTTGAAGGGATACATGTCTATCAAACCAGGCCTTCAAAAAATCCTAGAACTGATACTCAAGCTTGAAGAAAAGAACAAGCGTATCCAGGAGGACAGAAGGGAAGTATAATACCAACAAAACATAAATATCAAACAACATGCTTACAAAATCTACTAAACATAAAAAATGTCCAGAATTAAAAATAATTTCTCCATTATAACATTAAATGTCAATGGTATTAACTCACCGATTAAGAGACACAGATTACAAACTTGGATTAAAAACCACAATCCAACAATCTGCTGCCTTCAGGAAACTCATCTCACCACAAAAGATAGGCACATCCTAAGAATGAAAGGCTGGTCCAAAATCTTACAAGCTAATGGAACCAGGAAACAGGCAGGGGTAGCAATTATGCTTTCAGACAAAGTGGACTTCAAACCAAAGAAAATCATAAGAGACACAGATGGATACTACATTTTAGTCACAGGTTCAATTCACCAGGAAGACTTCACAATCCTGAACATTTATGCACCCAATACAGGCCCCTCCACATTCATTAAGAAAACCCTACAGTGCCTGAAGCAAGAACTCAACCCCCAAATGATAATCCTTGGGGACTTCAACACCGCCCTCTCAACATGGGATAGATCAACAGGTCAAAAGCTTAACAGAGACACTTTGGACCTTAATCAAACCCTTAAAGAAATGGACCTTACAGGTCTCTATCGAACTTTTCACCCACGCACAAAAGAATACACATTTTTCTCAGCAGCACACAGAACGTTCTCCAAAATAGATCACATATTGGGACACAAAACGAATCTATACATATACAAAAAAGTTGAAATTCTAACCTGTGCCCTATCAGACCACCACGGCCTAAAGCTGAACATCCACAACACATCAAACAAGAGAAAACACACTAACTCCTGGAAACTTCACAATATGATGCTGAATGAGAACTGGATTCAGGAAGAAATTAAAAAAAAAATTCAAGATTTCCTGAAAGTGAATGATAACGAAAATACAACTTACCAAAATCTCTGGGACACAATGAAAGCTGTCCTCAGAGGTAAGTTCATAGCTCTTAATGCCTACATCAGAAAATTGGAAACATCAGAAATACATAACTTAACGATGCAGCTTAAGGCTTTAGAGAAACTTGAGCAATCTGATCCCAAAAGTAGTAGAAGAGAGGAGATTAGCAAAATAAGGGGAGAAATATCTGAAATTGAGACTAAGAAAACGATAGAAAAAATCAACAAGTCAAAAAGCTGGTTCTTTGAAAAAATCAATAAGATAGATACATCCCTAGCTAAATTAACCAAAAGCAAGAGAGAGAAAACCCAAATTAACAAAATTAGAAATGAACATGAGTAATCACTACTGATACCCAAGAAATCCAGAGAATTATAACATCATATTTCAAAAACTTATACTCTGTGAAGTTTGACAACACAAAAGAGATGGATGAATTTCTAAGTAAACACATCTTACCTAAATTGGATCAGGAAGTTGTGAATTACTTAAATGGCCCTATAACATATAAGGAAATTGAAGAAGTAATCTTGAATCTTCCCACCAAAAAATGTCCTGGACCAGATGGATCCAGCACAGAATTCTACCAGACATTTAAGGAGTCAATAACACCAATACTCCTTAAACTGTTCCATCAAATAGCAAAGGAAGGAACACTACCAAATTCCTTCTATGAAGCTAATATCGTTTTAATCCCAAAACCTAATAAAGATTCACTTAAAAAAGAAAACTATAGGCTGATCTCCCTGATGAACACAGACGCAAAGATTCTCAACAAAGTCTTAGCACATCGGATTCAAAAACATATCAAAAAGATCATTCACAGGGACCAAGTAGGCTTCATCCCCGGCACACAAGGTTGGTTCAACATACGCAAATCAACAAATGTAATTCATCATGTAAACCAGTCCAAAGTCCAAGACCACATGATACTCTCGATAGACGCAGAAAAAGCCTTTGAAAAAATCCAACAGCCTTTTGTGATCAAAACGCTAGAGACAGTAGGAATGGAAGGAACCTTTATCAATATAATAAAAGCTGTATACAACAAGCCAACAGCAAGGATTATGCTCAATGGGGAACAATTGGAAGCATTCCCACTTCGATCAGGAACTAGACAAGGCTGTCCACTCTCACCACTTCTATTCAATATTGTACTTGAAGTCTTAGCTGAAGCCATTAGACAAGAAAGGGACATAAAAGGGATTCAAATCGGCAAGGAAGAAGTCAAGCTATCCCTATTTGCAGATGACATGATTTTATACCTGAGGGATCCCAAAAACTCCACCAGGAAGCTCCTGGAACTAATTGAGAAGGTCAGCAGGGTGGCAGGATACAAAATAAATGTGCAAAAATCAGAGGCCTTCCTATATGCCCAGAATGAAAGAAGTGAAAAAGCCTTGAGAAAAACAATCGCATTTACTGTAGCCCCTAAAAAAATGAAATACCTTGGTATAAACCTAACCAAGGAGGTAAAAGACCTTTACAATGAAAACTTTAAAACCCTAAAGAAAGAAATTCCTGAAGACATAAGAAGGTGGAAAGACCTCCCATGCTCCTGGATTGGCAGAATCAACATCGTAAAAATGACCATCCTACCTAAGGCAATATACAAATTCAATGCTATACCAATTAAAATGACAAAGCAATTCTTTAAAGAGGTGGACCAATTAATCTCAAAATTCATATGGAGGCACAAAAGACCCAGGATAGCAAAGACAATCCTGAGTAACAAAAACACTGCTGGAGGTATTACCATACCGAACCTTAGTCTATACTACAAATCCATAGTTATAAAAACAGCCTGGTACTGGCTCCAAAATAGACACACAGATCAATGGATAAGGGTTGAGGACCCAGATATAATATGCCCACAAAATTACAGCCATTTGATCTGTGACAAAGGGGCCCAAAGAATCCAATGGAAAAAGAATAGCATCTTCAACAAATGGTGCTGGCAAAACTGGATCTCCACATGCAGAAGATTAAAGCTGGACCCGTACTTGTCACCATGTACAAGACTTAATTCCAAATGGATCAAGGACCTGGATATCAGGCCAGAGACTATAAAAATCATAACTGAACGGATAGGGAACTCCCTTAAGCTGATTGGGCTAGGCCAACAGTTCATAACAGACATCCAATGGCACAGTCACTGCTACCAACTCTCAACAGTTGGGATCTTGCGAAATTAAAGAGCTTCTGTTCAGATAAAGAGATTATCACACGAGCTCAAAGGCAACCCACAGAATGGGAGAAAATCTTCACTAACCACATATCTGATAGGGCTCTACTGTCCAGAGTGCACAAAGAACTTAGAAAATTAAACACAAAGGAAACCAATGGCCCAATTAAAAAATGGGCCCTGGAACTTAAAAGAAACTTTACCAGAGATGAAATTAAAATGTCTAACAAATATCTTAAACAATGCTCCACTTCTTTAGCCATCAGGGAAATGCAAATCAAAACTTCCCTGAGATATCATCTCACCCCGGTCAGGATGGCAAAAATCCACAATACAAACAACAACAAGTGCTGGAGAGGATGTGGAGAGAGGGGAACCCTGCTACATTGCTGGTGGGAATGCAGACTCATACAGCCATTCTGGCGAGCTGTCTGGAGATTCTTAAAGAAATTAAAGATTGAAATGCCATATGACCCTGCTATTCCACTTTTGGGAATAACCCCCCATGCAGCAGAGGTTCGCCTCGATAGCACCAGCACGACTATGTTCATAGCAGCACTGTTTACAATAGCAAAGTCATGGAATCAACCTAAATGTCCAACAGTTGACGAGTGGATAAGGAAACTGTGGTACATCTATACAATGGAGTACTACTCAGCCATCAAAAATGATGAATTACTGGAATTTGCTGGGAAATGGATGTCATTAGAAACAATTATATTAAGTGAAGTATCCCAATCCCAGAAAGTTAAGCACCGTATGTACTCCCTAATAGGTGGCTCCTAGTACCAAACTCACCCAGCCCACATTGAGACACTCAAGGGTAAATCTATGTAATATGGTAATTGCAAGGATTGTGAACAGGAGGGATGTGGTTGGACAGCCACACCAGACACAAGGAGAGAGGGGAACATGTTACAGCAGAGAAAATTGACCTCCAAGGAATGCAAGTAAGTAATGTGACACCTGGTTAAGTTCACAGACGTTCGTTCCTGATCGTGTACAACTGAGGGGGTATGATCTCACCAGAAGGGGAGGGCATATAGTCTGGCAGATGAAAAGAGATCATTTTGCAAATGAGTGACTGATCCCTCCCTCACCGAGGTTTCCTGCTTTTATTACATCTATCCTTGAATGTGCTATTATAACAAGACTCCAGTTTAACAGTTTTTTGTCTCTGACCAGGGGGTGACATACAGTGCCCATCAGGATGGAGTGAAGGGCATTGCAGGAGCAGCAAAACTGCAAAAGAAAATCAACAAACCACAATCCAGAACTTCAGAGACTCTATATCATCCACATAGAACTAAGCCAGCCTAATCTCCCCCCAAAAGGATGGGGGGAGCAATGATTTGAAGAGTCTCCACACTAGATAGGGCTGAAGCAATCATAATAGGACTTTGCATGCCCTGTGCCATGTCTGTCACACTATTGACCTCACAAAGTCTAACATAGGCTAAAGGCACCAAGATCCTTGGAGGCAAGGGATTGATGGCCACAGTAGTGTTCCTATGCTTAAGGGGAACACGAGAAAGGGTTCAGGGAAATGCCACTGGGTCCTTTTACGTTATCAGAAAGGAGGACCAAGAGGAGAGTTAGGCATACACAATAATGGACTCTCTGGGAATTGGGGAGGGAGGGAGGGGGAGCAGGGGGTTCGGGGGAGGAGGAGGGGGGAGGGAACTGGTCTACCTATTAAGTTTGTATGAGCGGAAATAATAATAAAAATAATAATAATAAAAATGTTATAAAAATTGTTCCACATCCTTATCCATCAGGGAAATGAAAATCAGAACCTCCGTGAGATGATATCTTGCCTGGTCATGTTGTCAAAAATCCCAAATACAATCAACACCATATGCTGGAGAGGATGTGGGGAGAAGGGAGCTCTCCTACATTGCTGGTGGGAATGCAAGCTTATATAACCACTCTGTCAAATTCACACTAAAGGATGCTCAAAGGGATGGGTGGGGAAAAAGGGGAGGCTTTGGGAGAAGGGGAGGGAAGGGGTTGAAAGGAAAGGGAAAATGGGGTGATGTTGCAAGGGGGAGTGGGGAAGGTTGGAGGGAGAGAGATAACTAGGGTACCTATTGAGCTTGTATGATTGGGAAAAAAATAAATAAAGTGTTTTAAAAAAGAAAGGGCAGCAATTCTATTACTAATATTAAAGAACTCAGGATCAGTAATCCTAATACTGTATTGATAATACCATCAACTTGGAGTGTATGCTTGTGCATAATGAATTGTCACTGAAATATCATCTGTGCATTTCATTGAATTCTATTTTTATCAGCGTTGGTCTATGTGAATAAGCATATAGTCAAGAAGTCATTTGTAAAATCATTTGTAAAACATCTAGACAAAGATAGCTTATGAAGATCCTTACAGACATATCCAACTCACTATGAGAACAATGGCGACTGATCTTCCCACCCATGAATGGCAGATTTTAAAAGAATCATCAACAGATGAATCTGAGGAATGGCCATATTCTTCCTGTCCTGAGGCTTTCCATCTAGTAACATAGCTTTATTCACTCTTTCAGGCTCCCTTGTTTTCCTTTTCCTGAGAAAGTCATGAGTAAGTTCCATCCTTTAAAATAAATTCCTCATATTCATAGTTGTTTTATACACAAATGTAAAGCTAATATAGTAATACATTGAAGACTTCAAATTATGGCAATATGTGTTGAATATTTATCCAATGAGTGAATATGTAGGTGCTTTGCTATATTTTATATCAAGAATAATATGCTACAATAGGTATTAAATTCATTTAACCTGTAGTGTGTGCTTAGAAGTTTGAATGGGAATAAAATGAATATGAACACAGCATTAAATGCAGAGTATCACTCCAGAGCTGAATGCAGAACATAAGTGGACAGACCATTCCTCCTTAAGCTGGATGCCCTCACGCTTCTCTTTACCAATGCTCTGGGGAATTGTGATAAAGAAGGTTGGAAAAATGTAAAAGATGCAAGGTAGGGAAAGGTACTGTTAATTAGTTTCTCCTGCACATGACAGGGCTACTGCACCCATAAATTCACTGCACTGTACCTTCTTCCACAAGATCTCTACCAGAGTTGGCCTGTAAATATTTCACCATGGAAGAGGGTAGGCCTTGTGAGGTCAGTGACTTTGGAGGGTTAGTGCTATGATAGTGGAATGGGAGCAGCATTCCTCAATGCTTCTTCCACTGATATATCATCCATGCTCAAGCAAGTGCTTAGGTAAATGACAGTATAGTCAGCCCAGATGAAGCTCAGTGGATGACACATTCAAGAGTCTATTTTGGAAGAAGGTTTACATAGAAAAGGAGGGGGATTTGAAAACATTTCAATGCATTGTATCCATGTGTGGAACTTACAAAAGTAAAACAGAAAATTATCCGCCTGTCAATTTTCAAATATCCTATTGCTAAAATTCATGCCTTAAAAAGAAATGAATTTTGATTGTATATTAATATAATAGAAACATATGGATAAGCTCAGAATTGCATTATTCATTGGAGTATGATGTTATTCTTAATGTTTTTTGTGACATCACATAGTGTGCATACCATCAATTTCCCTTGGGCATTGCCAATGTTTTAATAGAATATGCTCTGCACCTTCACTTTGAGATGATATTGTTCCATGTTGAAAGGTTCCCTTGGACATTAGACATCTGATCTCCTCATGTGCATCTGTACATTATCATTGATTTCACCAGTTACGAAAATCAATGAACAACTAAAAACGTGGATACAATTAATTCTATGACTAAATTAGCTATTCTTCATACATTTATTGCAGACTTATGAGAATATTCCCAGTTCATATCTTAATATGCTGACATCTTTAATCCCTGCTGCAAGAAGACCTACAACAATGGTAGGGTTCTGCATCATATGTACCATGATGGACATCACAAATGTGCTAGTCCTGCTGAAAGAAGGTAATGAAGGTGAAGAAATTTTCCCAAACACATGTAGTTACCTGTTGCATTGGAAATCTCATTCTCAGGACAGGGGGAGCATTCAAAGCAGCAGGTAGCCTTTCCTTCTGGATGGAACTTCCTTAAACCAGGTTTGCAAGGCACACTGCACACAGACGAGGGAATCTGAGAAAGAGAAATTGTATGTTAGCAACAGATTGGAATTCATCATCTTTCTTTCATAACCATGTTGTCTTAGTGGAAGATCATATGAGTAAACAGCCCTCTCTGAGGGACCACTGACAGTAGTGCTGTCAAGGGGGAAAGGAAATCACATGCTTCAGTGGTGTACCTCCATGTTCCAGCAAGTGTTCAGCCACATGTGAATGCAGGCCACTCAGATGGAGCTCACTGGGCCACGCATGCACCAAGACATTAAAGGAAGGAAGCTTTTTGGAAAAAGGAAGCCAAGATAATATGGAAGAGAGATGGGTCCTGGTATGATAGAGTAAAAATTACTGAAGTTCATTGTATTCATGTATGGAAGCACCAAATATAAAATTATAATGAAATGATATATGGAAAAAACTGAGGAAAATTTATGAATCATTGTGCTACATTGGGCCTAATAATACAATTTGTAGATTTCCTCTACAAAAAATGTTTTCAACCAACCTGTTCACCTCCTGTGACCCACTCCACCAGATCTTCATATACATGTAATTGCTGCCCACTTGGAACATATGGAGAAAACTCTCCTATTTTCACTTTTAGTCCAATACCCAGTGCAAAATTCCAGTTGATGAGAATGTCATAAGCAGCATCCAAATGTTGCTTCTGGTTCATGCTTACCAGGTCTCCCACAGGATTAATGAACTGCAGGTTCTTCAGAACACCTTGAATCTAAAGCAGGCAAAAACTTGAGCACATAGCATGTTTTATAAGTAATGGACAGCATTTCTACAATCCCTCCTGTATGTGATAATTTATGCCTAGGTTTAGCCAGATGCCTCATGGATAGCTGCACTTACCCAAATCCTGGAAAGCCTCAGAATCTGAGTTAGAGGTGTGGTATCCACATAGTGGAAGGGAAGAACCAACTTCTTTATTTTTGAGACAGAAAATCATCTTTCACCCTCATTAGTTGAAAGTATTTGTTCAAATAACATTGATTAGGCTAACTTTTCATGAATTATTTTTATTAATTGAATCTTATACAAAAAATCAGTATTAACTAATCTGTTAACCTCTAATACCTAACGGAAATCCCTCCCATTTCACCCCATGAGATTTTTTTCCAGACAGAGTCTCTGCTGCTTGAGCTTCATTCTACAAAAATGAGTGATTTACATGATCCCACCCAGGATACCTGCACTGGCATGTGTCTGGACACCTCATGGGGCATGAAAAGCTGACCAGTGGACTAAATGTTGACTAATGAGCTCCCCTTCCACTGGCAGACCTTACTCTCAAACAGTACCTAAGGGTGGTGCACTGTCTCTAAGATCCTCCCTCTTTCATAGAAAAATGAAATGAGGGGAGAAATATCTGAACTTAAGATTAGAAAAACGATACAGAAAATCAACCAGTCAAAAAGCAGGTTCTTTAAAAAATCAATAAAATTAATAACCCCCTAGCTAAATTAACCAAAAGCAGGATAGAGAAAACACAAATTAACAAAATTAGAAATGAAAATGGAGTTATCACTACTGATACTCACAAAATCCAGAGAATTATAACATCATATTTCAAAAACTTATTCTCTGTAAAATTTGAAAACACAAAAGAAATGGCTGAATTCCTAAGTAAGCACAAATTACCTAAACTGAATCAGGAAGTTGTAAATTATTTAAATACTCCTATGACATATGAGGAAATGGATGAATTAATCTCAAATCCTACCAAGAAATATCCTGGACAAGATGGATTCAGCACAGAGTTTTACCAGATATTTTAGGAGCTAATAATAGCAATACTCCTTAAACTGTTCCATCAAATAGCAAAGGAAGGAACACTACAAAATTCTTTCTATGAAGCTAATATCGTCTTAATCCCAAAACCTAATAAACATACACTTAAAAAAGAAAACTATAGACCAATCTCTTTGATGAACACAGATGCAAAGATTCTCCACAAAGTCTTAGAAAATCAGATTTAAAAACATATCAAAAAGATCATTCATGGGGATCAAGTAGGCTTTATGCCAGGCACACAAGGTTGGTTCAACATATGCAAATCAATAAATGTAATTCACCATATAAACCAGTCTAAAGTCCAAGACCACATGATACTCTCGATAGATACAGAAAAAGCTTTTGACAAGATCCAACAGCCTTTTATGATCAAAACCCTAGAGACAGTAGGAATGGAAGGAACTTTATCAATATAATAAAAGCCGTATACAACAAGCCAACAGCAAGGATTATACACAATTAGGAAAAACATGAAGCATTCCCACTTTGATCAGGAACTAGACAAGACTGTCCACTCTCACCACTTCTATTCAATATTGTCCTTGATGTATTAGCTTATGCCATAAGACAAGAAAGGGAAATAAAAGACATTCAAATTGGCAAGGAAATAGTCAAGTTATCTCTATTTGCAGATGACATGATCTTATACCTTAGTGATCCCAAAAACTCCACCAGGAAGCTCCTAGAACTAATACAGAAGTTGAGCAGAGTGGCAGGACAAGAAATAAATGTACAAAAATCATTGGCCTTCCTATATGCACAGAATGAAGAAGTGAAAACGCCCTGAGAGAAACAATCCCATTTACTATAGCTCCTATAAAATGAAATATCTTGGTATAAACCTAACCAAGACAGTCAGAGAACTTTACAATGAAAACTCTAAAACCCAAAAGAACGAAATTGCAGAAGACACCAGAACATGGAAAGTCCTTCCGTGTTCCTGGATTGGCAGAATCAACATCATACCAAAGGCAATATACAGATTCAATGCTATACCAATTAAAATCCCAAAGCAATTCTTTAAAGAAGTTGACCAAACAACCTCAAAATTCATATGGAGGGAGAAAAGACTCAGGATAGCAAAAACAATCCTGAGTAAGAAAAACACTGCTGGAGGTATCACCATACCAAACCTTAGTCTATACTACAAATCCAAAGTTGTAAAACAGCCTGGTATTGGCTCCAAAATAGACACACAGATCAATGGATAAGGGTTGAAGGCCTAGATATAAGCCCACACAACTACAGCCATTTATCTTTGACAAAGGGGCCCAAAGAATCCAATGGAAAAAGAACAGCATCTTCAACAAATGGTGATGGCAAAACTGGATCTCCACATGCAGAAGATCAAAACTGGACCTGTACTTGTCAACATGTAAAAAAATTAATTCCAAATGGACCAAGGACAGAGAATATAAAAACCATAGTTTAAAAGGTAGGGAACTCCCTCGAGCTGATTGGGCTAGGCCAACAGTTCCTAATCGGACATCCGATAGCACAGTCACTACAACCATCACTCAACAGATG
Organism: Typhlomys cinereus; assembly: GCA_023101885.1. Classification (NCBI taxonomy): domain Eukaryota; kingdom Metazoa; phylum Chordata; class Mammalia; order Rodentia; family Platacanthomyidae; genus Typhlomys; species Typhlomys cinereus. The sequence continues at coordinate 2,178,745 of JALPQD010000125.1, forward strand.
GGATCTTGAAATTAAAGAGCTTGTGTTCAGATAAAGGGATTGTAACTCGAGAACAAAGGCAAACCACAGATTGGGAGAAAATCTTCACTAACCACATATCTGATTGAACTGTATTATCCAGAGTGCACAAAGAACTTAGAAAACTAAACAGCAAAGTAACAAATGGGTCAATTAAAAAATGGGCCTTGGAGCTTAAAGGAAACATTACCAGGGATGAAATTAAAATGTCTAACAAATATTTTTTAAAATGCTCCGCATCCTTAGCCGTCAGGCAAATGCAAATCAAAACTTTCCCTGAGATATCATCTCACCCCGGTCAGGATGGCAAAAATCCACAACACAAACAACATCAAATGCTGGAGAGGATGTGGAAAGAAGGGAACTCTCCTACATTGCTGGTGGGAATGCAGGCTCATACAACCACTCTGGTGAGCCGTCTGGAGACTCTTAAACAAGTAAAAGATTGAAATGGCATTTGACCCTGCTATTCCACTTTTCAGAATAATCCCCTTACAGCAAAAACTCACCTCGATACCACAAGCACGACCATGTTCATAGCAACATTGTTACTATAGCAAAGTCATGGAATCAACCCATATGTCCAACAATTGATGAGAGGATAAGGAAAATGTGGTACATTTATACAATGGAATACTACTCAGCCATCAAAAATGATGAATTAATGAAATTTTCTGGGAAATGGATGGAATTAGAAATAATTATATTGAGTGAAGTATCCCAGACACAGAAAATTAAGCACTGTAGGTACTCCCTAATCGTTGGATCCTAGTACCAAACCCACCTAGAGACACTCAGAGATAAACCTCTGTAATGCCTACAGTAATTGCAAAGATTATAAACAGGAGGGATGGGTAAGGAGGGCCACACCAGAAACAAAGAGAGAGGGGATCATGATAAAGCAGAGAAAATAGGCCACCATCAAGGACTGCATGTAAGTAATGAGATGTTCACAGACTTTCCTTCCTGATCATTTGCACCTGATGGGGTATGATCTCACCAGAAGGGCAGGGCACATAGTCTTTAAGTTAGAAAGTAACCCCCTCACCACGGTCTCCTAATTTTATTCCATCTATCTTCAATTATAGTCATATAATAAGACTCTAAATTAACATCTTTTTATCTTTGCCCAGAGGGTGACATCCGATACCTTTCAGGATGGAGCCAAGGGCATTGCAGGAGCAGCAAAACTGAAAAAAAAAATCAACAAACCATAATTCAGAACATCAGAGACTCTATATCAACCACCTGGAACTAGTCCAGCCTGATCTCTCCGCATCCTGAAGCTGAGAGAAATTTGCAGAAGAGGGGGCAGTAAGATTGTAAAAGCCTAAAAATGGGGAGGAGCAATGATATGCAAGGTCTTTCACACAACATAGGGCAGAACTAATCATAATAGGAATTTTCATAACCTGCACAATGACCAGCACATTAGTGACCCCTCAAAGTCTAGCATGGACTAAAGGCACTAGGATCCTTAGAAGCTAGGGATTAACAGCCACAATAGTGTTCCTATACTTAAGGGGAACACAAGAAAGAGTTCTGGGAAATACCACTGAGTCCTTACACCTCATTAGAGAGAAGGACCCAGAGGAAAGTTTGACATACACATTAAAGGATGCTCCAGGAAGGGAGGGAGAGGAGGCACTGGGAAATAGGGAGGGGGGAAAAGAAAAGAGGGGAGGGAACAAGGTGATTCGGGAAGGTGTGGAGGGAGGGAGGGGACTGGTAGTATAAGTAATAGGTATTAAGTTTTTATGAGTAGAAATAAATAAATAAATAATACATTAAAGTATAAAAAAGTCCACAATTAAAGATAATATCTCCATTATAACTTTAAAGGTCAATGGCATTAACTCACCAATCAATTGACACAGATTACAAACTTGGATTAAAAATCACAACCCATCAATCTTCTGCCTGCAGGAACTCATCTCACCACAAAAGATAAGCGTATCCTAAAAATAAAAGGCTGGTCCAAAATTCTCCAAGCTAATTAAACCAGGAACCAAGCAGGGGTAGTCATTATGCCATTGGACAAAATGCACTTCAAACCAAAAATAATCATAAGAGACACAGATGGATACTACATTTTAGTCACAAATACAATTCATGAGGAAGATTTCACAATACTGAACATATATGCACCTAATACGGGCCTGTCCACATTCACTAATCAAACCCTAGAGTGTCTAAAACGAGAAATCAACCCCAAAATGATAATTCCTGAGGGTTTCAACACCGCCCTCTCAACATGGGATAGATCACAGGTCAAAAACTTCTCAAAAACACTTTGAAACATAAACTCTTGCTGAAATGGACCTTACAGATCTCTATTGAACTTTTCACAAATGCACCAAAGAATACACATTGTTCTCAGTACCACCTGGAACTTTTTCCAAAATAGGTCACATATTGGGCCACAAAATGAATCTCCATATATACAGGAAAGTTGAAATTCTGGCCTGTACCCTATCAGACTACCATGGTCTATTGCTTGACATCCACAGCGCAACAAACAAGAGAAAATACACTAACTCCTGGAAACTAAACTCTATGATGCTGACTGAGAATCGGATTCAGGAAGAAATTACAAAGGAAATTCAAGATTTCCTCAAGTGAACGATAATGAAAATACAACTTACCAAAATCAGTGGGACACAATGAAAGCTGTCCTAAGAGGTATGTTCATAGCTCTTAATGTCTACATCAAAAAAAATGGAAAATCACAATTAAATAACAATGCAACTTAAACCTTTAGAGTTACAAGAGCAATTTGATCCCAAAAGCAGTAGAAGAGAGGAGATCACCCTTTCACCCCACCCCGCTCCGCCGGTCGGGATGCGCCAGCGCGGTCCAGCCGGGCCTCACCCCGCGACTCTAGGTAAGCCCCAGCCGCGCCCGTCCACCAGAACCCCAGGTCAGCCCAAAGGGACCCGGCTCCGACTCCCGCCATCCTGCAGGAGCCCCGCGCAGAGCCGAGGGACGAGGAGGACCTCCCCCTGAGCCTGGGCCCTGCCCCAGCTGCCCTCGGGTTAAATAGCTCCACACCGACGACCCCATCCTCCCTTCCCCACCCTGCTCCGTTGGTCCGGACTCGCGCGCGGTACAGCCGGGCCTCACCCGTGACCTAGGTAAGCTCTGTCCCTGCCCACCCACAGAACCCAAGGCCAAATAATTCACTTTAGTGAAATTGAAAGATCTTAAGAGTTAAAACGACAATGCCAAAGTCAAAGTGCAAATCCATGAGAAGCAACACTCAAGTGAACAAATTTCCCACTGAAGAAATTAATCCCATAATGTTAGACTCCAACCAGAACAAACCGGTGGTAAAAGGCTAAGAAAGCCTCACCCAGGATAACGACTTTCAAAATATGATCATTACCATGTTCAATAATATGAAAGAGGAAATCCGGGAGGAATTACATAATCGAATCAATCGCTTTGAAGAGGAACACAATAGACATTTGAAGGAGTTGAGAAAAACAGTGCAAGAAACAAAAACTGGCATAGAGCAGTTAAAACAGACTCAAGCAGAGTTTAAAACTGAGCTAAAAGACAAGTTATCTTCAACCCAGAACTCTACAGAGAGCCTTATCAACAGAACTAACGAAGCAGAAAGCAGAATTTCAGACCTTGAAGATAAAGTGGGAGTACTAACCAGCTCAATGGAAGAGGTTGTTAAAGCCAAAAAGATACTTGAGAGAAATATCCAAGAGATATGGGACACCCTGAAGAAGCCTAACATGCATATTCATGGAATACCAGAGCAAGAATCTCAAATACCACCCCTGAGGAAATTTTTCAAACGATCATCAAGGAAAACTTTCCTCATCTAAAAAAAGAGAGGCCCATCCATATATAAGAGGCATTCCGCACCCCTAACAGATACGACCAAAACAAAAGCACCCCACGGCAAATAATAGTTAAAACACTCCACATTCAAGATAAAGAACTGGTGCTGAGAGCTTCAAGGGAGAAAAAACAAGTCACTTTTAAAGGTAAACCTATTAAAATAACAAATGACTTCTCAGTCAAAACAGTAAAAGCAAGAAGAGCTTGGAGAGACATACTTCAAGTATTGAATGAGCAAAAATGGCAACCCAGTCTGATTTACCCTGCAAAACTATCAGTCATAATCGAGGGAGAAAGAAAAACTTTCCAGCACAAAGACAACTTGAAGGGATACATGTCCACCAAACCAGGCCTTCAAAAAATGCTAGAAATGATACTCAAGCTTGAAGAAAAAAACAGGCATATCCAGGAGAACAGAAGGCAAGTATAACACCATTAAAAGCGAAGCAATATACTTATAAAAACTACTAAACATAATAAATGTCTAGAATTAAAAATAGTTTCTCCATTATAACACTAATAGTTAATGGAATTAATTCACCGATCAAGAGACACAGATTACAAACTTGGATTAAAAATCACAATCCATCAATCTGCTGCCTGCAGGAAACTCATCTCACCACAAAAGATAGGCACGCTCTAAAAATAAAAGGCTGGTCGACAATTCTACAAGCTAATGGAAGCAGAAAACAGGCAGGGGTAGTCATTATGTTATCAGACAAAGTGGACTTCAAACTAAAGAAAATTATAAGAGACACAGATGGATACTACATTTTAGTCACAGGTACAATTCACCAGGAAGACTTCACAATACTGAACATATATGCACCCAATACGGGCCCCTCCACATTCATAAAGAAAACCCTACAGCGTCTAAAGCAAGAAATCAACCCCCACACGATAATTCTTGGGGACTCTAAAACCTCCCTCTCAACATGGGATAGATCAACAGGTCAAAAGCTTAACAGAGACACTTTGGAACTTAATCAAACCCTGAAAGAAATGGACCTTACAGATCGCTATCGAACTTTTCACCCACATACCAAAGAATACACATTTTTCTCAGCAGGCACACGGAACTATCTCCAAAATAGATCACATATTGGGCCACAAAACGAATCTACACATATACAAAAAAGTTGAAATTCTAACCTGTGCCCTATCAGACCACCACGGCCTAAAGCTGGACATCCACAACACATCAAACAAGAGAAAATACACTAACTCCTGGAAACTTCACAATATGATGCTGAATGAGAACTGGATTCAGGAAGAAATTAAAAAGGAAATTCAAGATTTCCTGAAAGTGAACGATAACGAAAATACAACTTACCAAAATCTCTGGGACACAATGAAAGCTGTCCTAAGAGGTAAGTTCATAGCTCTTAATGCCTACATCAAAAAAATGGAAACATCAGAAATAAACAACTTAACAATGCAGCTAGAGCAATCTGATCCCAAAAGTAGTAGAAGAGAGGAGATTAGCAAAATAAGGGGAGAAATATCTGAAATCGAGATTAAGAAAATGATAGAAAAAATCAACCAGTCAAAAAGCTGGTTCTTTGAAAAAATCAATAAGATTGATACACCCCTAGCTAAATTAACCAAAAGCAAGAGAGAGAAAACCCAAATTAACAAAATTAGAAATGAATATGGAGTTATCACTACTGATACCCAAGAAATCCAGAGAATTATAACATCATATTTCAAAAACTTGTACCCTGTGAAGTTTGACAACACAAAAGAGATGGATGAATTTCTAAGTAAACACAACCTCCCTAAATTGAATCAGGAAGTTGTGAATTATTTAAATAGTCCTATAACATATAAGGAAATTGAGGAAGTAATCTTGAATCTTCCCACCAAAAAATGTCCTGGGCCAGATGGATTCAGCACAGAATTCTACCAGACATTTAAGGAGTTAATACCACCAATACTCCTTAAACTGTTCCATCAAATAGCAAAGGAAGGAACACTACCAAATTCCTTCTATGAAGCTAATATCGTCTTAATCCTAAAACCTAATAAAGATTCACTTAAAAAAGAAAACTATAGGCCGATCTCTCTGATGAACACAGATGCAAAGATTCTCAACAAAGTCTTAGCAAATCGGATTCAAAAACATATCAAAAAGATCATTCACGGGGACCAAGTAGGCTTCATCCCCGGCACACAAGGTTGGTTCAACATACGCAAATCAATAAATGTAATTCATCATGTAAACCAGTCCAAAGTCCAAGACCACATGATACTCTTGATAGATGCAGAAAAAGCCTTTGACAAAATCCAACAGCCTTTTATGATCAAAATGCTAGAGACTGTAGGAATGAAAGGAAACTTTATCAATATCATAAAAGCTGTACACAACAAGCCGACAGCAAGGATTATGCTCAATGGGGAACAATTGAAAGCATTCCCACTTCGATCAGGAACTAGACAAGGGTGTTCACTCTCACCACTTCTATTCAATATTGTACTTGAAGTCTTAGCTGAAGCCATAAGACAAGAAAGGGACATAAAAGGGATTCAAATCGGCAAGGAAGAATTCAAGCTATCCCTATTTGCAGATGACATGATCTTATACCTGAGAGATCCCAAAAACTCCACCACGTAGTTCCTGGAACTAATTGAGAAGTTCAGCAGAGTGGCAGGATACAAAATAAATGTGCAAAAATCAGAGGCCTTCCTATATGCCCAAAATGAAAGAACTGAAAAAGGCTTGAGAGAAACAACCCCATTTACTGTAGCCCCTAAAAAAATGAAATACCTTGGTATAAACCTAACCAAGGAGGTAAAAGACCTTTACAATGAAAACTTTGAAACCCTAAAGAAAGAAATAGCAGAAGACACCAGAAGGTGGAAAGACCTCCCATGTTCCTGGATTGATAGAATCAACATTGTAAAAATGACCATCCTACCAAAGGCAATATAAAAATTCAATGCTATACCAATTAACATCCCAAAGCAATTCTTTAAAGAAGTTGACCGAATAATCTCAAAATTCATATGGAGGCACAAAAGACCCAGGATAGCAAAGACAATCCTGAGTAACAAAAACACTGCTGGAGGTATTACCATACCAAACTTTAGTCTATACTACAAATTCATAGTTGTAAAAACTGCCTGGTACTGGCTTCAAAATAGACACACAGATCAATGGATAAGGGTTGAGGACCCAGATATAAGCCCACAAAAATATAGCCATTTGGTCTTTGACAAAGGGGCCCAAAGAATCCAATGGAAAAAGAACAGCATCTTCAACAAATGGTGCTGGCAAAACTGAATCTCCACATGCAGAAGATTAAAGCTGGACCCATACTTGTCACCATGTACAAGACTTAATTCCAAATGGATGAAGGACCTTGATTTAAGGACAGAAACTTTAAAAACCATAGTTGAAAGGATAGGGAACTCCCTCGAGCTGATTGGGCTAGGCCAACATTTCCTAAACAGACATCCAATGGCACAGTCATGCTACCAACTCTCAACATTTGCGATCTTGTGAAATTAAAGAGCTTCTGTTCAGATAAAGAGATTGTAACACGAGCTCAAAGGCAACCCATAGAATGGGAGAAAATCTTCACTAACCACATATCTGACAGAGCTCTACTGTCCAGAGTGCACAAAGAACTTAGAAAACTAAACTCCAAGGAAAACAATGGCCCGATTAAAAAATGGGCCCTAGAACATGAAAGAAACTTTACCAGGGATGAAATTAAAATGTCTAACAAATATCTGAAAAAATCTCCACTTCCTTCGCCATCAGGGAAATGCAAATCAAAATTTCCCTGAGATATCATCTCACCCCAGTCAGGATGGCAAAAATCCACAAGACAAACAACAACAAATGCTGGAGAGGATGTGGAGAGAGGGGAACTCTCCTACATTGCTGGTGGGAATGCAAGCTCATACAGCCACTCTGGCGAGCCGTCTGGAGATTCTTAAAAGAAATTAAAGATTGAAATGCCATATGATCCTGCTATCCCACTTTTGGGAATAACCCCCCATGCAGCAGAGGTTTGCCTCGATAGCACAAGCTTGACCTTGTTCATAGCAGCACTGTTTACAATAGCAAAGTCATGGAATCAACCTAAATGTCCAACAGTTGATGAGTGGATAAGGAAACTGTGGTACATCTATACAATGGAGTACTACTCAGCCATCAAAAATGATGAATTACTGGAATTTGCTGGGAAATGGATGTCATTAGAAACAATTATATTAAGTGAAGTATCCCAAACCCAGAAAATTAAGCGCCGTATGTACTCCCTAATAGGTGGCTCCTAGTACCAAGTTCACCAAGCCCACATTGAGACACTCAAAAGTAAACCTATGTAACACAGTAATTGCAAGGATTATGAACAAGAGAGATGGGGTAGGAGGGCCACACCAGAAACAAGGAGAGAGGGGACCATGTTACAGCAGAGAAAATAGGCCTCCATCAAGGTCTGCAAGTAAGTAATGAGAAACCTGGTTAAGTTCACAGACGTTCTTTCCTTATCTCACCAGAAGGGGAGGGCATATAGTCTAGCAGATAAAAAGTAATCATTTCAAAAGAAAATCAACAAACCACAATCCAGAACTTCAGAGACTCTATATCATCCACATAGAACTAAGCCAGCCTAATCTCTCCCCATCCTGAATCTCAGGGACATCTGCAGAAGAGGGGGCGGTAAGATTGTAAGAGCAATTGCCCTGCACAATGTGCAGCGCACTGTTGCCCTCATAAAGTCTAGCATCTGTTAAGGGCACCGAGATCCCTGGATGCAAGGGATTGACAGCCATAGTAGTGCTCCTATGCTTAAGGGGAACAAGAGAAAGGTTTCAGGGAAATGCTACTGGGTCCTTATATGTCATCGGAGAGGAGGACCCAGTGGAGAGTCAGGCGTACACAATAAAGGACTCTCTGGGAATTGGGGGGGAGGCACTGGGGGATGGGGAGGGAGAGGAGGGGGAGGAGCGGGTTCTGGGGGAGGAGGGGGGAGGGAGGGAACTGGTAAACAAATTTTAAAATGTATAAATACATTTTTAATAAAAAAAAAGAGAGGAGATCAGCACAATCAGGGGAGAAACACAACACAAAAGAAATGGATGAATTCCTAGGTAAGTAAACTTACCTAAATCATATCAGGAAGTTTTGAATGATTTAAATAGTCCTATAACATATGAGGAGACAAATGAATTAATCTCAAAATTTCCCACCAAAAAATGTCCTAGTCCAGATTTATTCAGTACAAAGTTCTACCAGAAATTTAAGGAACAAATAACATCAATAATCCTTAAACTGTTCCATCAAATATCAAAGGAAGGAACACTACCAAATTCTTTCTATGAAGCTAATATCACCTTAATCTCAAAATCTAATAAAGATACACTTCAAAAGGAAAATAGAACAATCTCTTTGATGAACACAGTTGCAAAGGTTCTCAACAAAGTCTTAGCAAATCGGATTCAAAAACATATCGAAAAGATTATTAATGGTGATCAAGTAGGTTTTATCCCAGGTACACAAGGTTGGTTCAATACACTCAAATCAATAAATGTAATTCACCATATAAATGAGTCTAAAATTGAAAACTACATGATACTCTCAATAGATGCAGAAAAACATTTTGACAAGATCCAACAGACCTTTATGACCAAAACCCTAGAGATGGTTGGAATGGAAGGAACCTTTATCAATATGATAAAAGCTGTATACAACAAGCCAACAGCAAGGATTTTACTCAATGGAGAAAATCTTCAAGCATTCCCGCTTCGATCAGGAACTAGATAAGGCTGTCCACTCTCACCACTTCTATTCAATATTGTACTTGAAGTCTTAGCATATGCCATAAGACAAGAAAGGGAGGGGCTGGAGTGGTGGCTCAGGAGTTAAGCCTCTGCCTTGCAGATGGAAGGTCCTGAGTTTGGATCCTAGACCCCACGTATAGACACTGGGCAGAAGCGGGGGTGGCCTGCGTTTCTGGTCCTGGTAGGGCAGAGCCTGTGAATCCCAGGGCAGAATAAACAAGGAGGATGTGGAGGCGGTCCATGGTGGTTCCCAAATTCGTCTGTGGTTCTACACACACACACGCACACACACACACACACACACACACATACACACACACACACACACACACGCACAATTGAATAAATAAAAAAATTTTTTAAAAAAGACAAGAAAGGGAGATAAAAGACATTCAAATTGGCAAGGAAAAAGTCAAGTTATCTCTATTTGCAGATGATATGATCTTATATCTGAGCGATCCCAAAAACTCCAACAGGAAACTCCTGGAACTAATGCAGAAGTTCAGAAGATTGGGAGGATACAAAATAAACATACAAAAATAAGTGGCCTTCCTATATGCCCTGAATGAAAGAAGTGAAAAATCCCTTAGAGAAACATTCCCATATACTGTGGCCCCTATAAAATGAAATACCTTGGAATAAACCTAACCAAGGAAGTAAGAGACTGTTGGGCTTGCCCAAGTATAACAGTCTGGGAGTGAGCAGGGCATGGCTTAACACACGGGGCAAAAGATGACGCTGTTAGCTAGTGTTCTAGGCGTAACCCTGATCACATTACACAGAGTCCTAATTGGCTTATAGGATCCAACATAGATATATGTTTAGTTTGACCTATGCAGAGTGTGTGCTTTACAGACAATTAAGGTAATTGGCTGCCTGTTTCGCGTGCTTTGATTCTTCCTCTATATAAGCTGATTTGTTACCCACAATAAACTGAGATCTTGCTCTGATAAACTCCCCGTCCATTACCGAGTCTCTGGAGGGCTGAGGGGGAGGAGTGGGTGGTCAGGCTTTACTTATCTTCGTTATCACAGCCAGGAGCTGTGTAACTGAGTGAGAGAATGAGTGAGTGACCGAGTCTCGCCTTGACAGACTCCCTGCTCTGTCCGGAGTCCCCTGGATTTGGGTGGGGGTAAAGGGCCTGGAGCACAATTGCCTTTCTCTGCCCCAACGGCCTTGAGCCGTCACAGTGTGTGCCTGGGAAAATCATCCCAGCAAGAGACCTTTATAATGAAAATTTTAAAACTCTAAAGAAAGAAATTGCAGAAGACATCAAAAGGTGGAAATCCCTCCTATGTTCATGGATTGGCAGAATCAATATCACAAAAATGACCATCCTACCAAAGACAATATACAGATTCAATGCTATACCAATCAAAATAACAAAACAGAACTTTAAAAAGGTTAATCAAACAATCTCAAAATTCATATGGAGGCAAAAGTACCCAGGATAGCAAAAGCAATGCTGAGTAACAAAAACACTGCTGGAGGTATCACCATACCAAACCTTAGGCTATACTACAAATCCATCGTTGTAAAAACAGCCTGGTATTGGCTCAAAAATAGACACACATATCAATACATAAAGGTTGAAGACCCAAATATAAGCCCACACAACTACAGCCATTTGATCTTTGACAAAGGGGCACAAAAATTCAATGGAAAAAGAACAGCATCCTCAGCACATGGTGCTGGCAAAAGTGGATGTCCACACAAAGAAGATTAAAACTCGACTTGTATTTGTCACCATGTGCAAGATTTAATTCCAAATGGATAAGGACCTCAATATAAGGCCAGACACTATAAAAACCTTATTTGAAAGGGTGGGGAACTCTTTCGAGCTGATTGGAATAGGCCAACATTTCCTATAGGAATCCAATAGCACAGTCAATACAACCAACACGCAACAGATGGGATCTTATGAAATTAAAAAGCTTCTGTTCAGACAAAGAGATTGTAACTTGAGCACAAAGGTAACCCACAGAATGGGAGAAAATCTTCACTAACCTTATATCTGATAGAACTCTATTATCCAGAGTACACAAAGAACTTAGAAAACTAAACACCAATAAAACAAATGGCCCAATTAAAAAATAGTCCTTGGAACTTAAAAGAAACTTTGCCAGGGAAGAAATCGAAATGTCTAACAAATATCTTAAACAATGCTCCACATCCTTAGCCATCAGGGAAATGCAAATCAAAACCTCCCTGAGATATCATCTCACCCCGGTCAGGATGGCAAAAATCCACAACAAAAAAACACCAACAAGGGCTGGAGAGGTGGCTCAGGGGTTAAGCCTCCGCCTTGCAGGCAGAAGCTCCTGAGTTCGGATCCCAGATCCCACGTATAGACGCCAGGCGGAAGCGGGGGCGGCCTGCGCTTCTGGCCCTGGTAGGGCGGAGCCTGTGAATCCCGGGGCAGAAGGAGGTGGAGGCGTCCATGGTGGTTCGCGAATTCGTCCGTGGTTCTACACACACACACACGCGCGTACATACACACGCATATGCACACAGTTGAATAAATAATAATAAAAAAAAAATTTAAAAAAAAAAAACACCAACAAATGCTGGAGACGATGTGGTGAGAAGTCAACTCGCTTACATTTTTGGTGGGAATGCAGGCTCATACAACTACTCTGGAGAGCAGTTTGGCGATTATTAAAAAGTTAAAGATTGAAATGCCATATGACCCTGCTATTCTACTTTTGGGAATAATCCACCATACAGCAAAAGCTCACCTCGATAGCACAAGCATGACCATGTTCATAGCAACACTGTTTACAATAGCAAAGTCATGGAATCAACACAAATGCCCAGCCGTTGACAAGTGAATAAGGAAAATGTACATTTATACAATGGAATACTACTCAGTCATGAAAAATGATGAATTAATGAAATAGATGGAATTAGAAACAATTATATTGAGTGAAGTGTCCCATACACAGAAAATTAAGCACTGTATGTACTCCCTAATAGGTGGCTCCTAGTACAAACCCACTTAGTGACACACAAAGACAAATCTCTGTAATACCTACAGTAATTGCGAAGATTATAAGCAGGGAGGGAAGTGGAAAGAGGGCCCCTCCAGAAACAAGGAGAGAGGGGATCATGCTAAAGCCCAGAAAATAGGCCACCATCATGGACTGCAAGTAAATAATGAGACATCCTTCCTGGTCACTTGCATCTTTATGGGGTATGATCTCACCAGAAAGGGAGGGCATAGAGTCTTGCTGATAGAAGGTAACCATTCTGCAAATTGGAGACTGCCCCCCCCACAGTGGTCTCCTACTCTTATTCCATCTACCTTTGAATCTACTCTTATAATGTCTCTACTTTAACAGCCTTTTATCTCTGGCCACAGGGTGACATCCAGTACCCATCAGGATGGAGCCAAAGGCAGTTCATGAGCAGCAAAACTGAAAAAAAATCAACAAACCACAATTCAGAAAATCAGAGACTTTACTTCAACTACCTGAAACCACGCCAGCCTAATCTCTCCCCATCCGCTCAGAGAAATTGTGGAAAACTGGCGGTAAGATTGTAAGAGCCTAAAGATGGGGAGGAGGAATGATATGCAAGATACTCCACACAAGTTAGGGCCGAAGCAATCATAATAAGACTTCACATGACCTGCACAATGACCAACATATCATTGAATCTCCAAAGTCTGGATCACAGGCACAACCATCCTTAGAGGCAAGTGACTAACAGCCACAGTAGTGTTCCTATACTAAAGGGGAACACAAAAAGAGCTGTAGACAATGCTACTGAGTCCTTACACCTCATTAGAGAGGAGGACCCAAAGGGAAGTTTGACATGCACACCAAAAGATGCTCCAGGAATTGGAGCGAGAGGGCACAGGGCGAAGGGGAGGAAGCAGGCAAGCGAAGGGGAAAGAGAAGGAAAGAGTAAGGGTATCCAGGGAGGGGTGAAGGGAGGGAGGGAAATGGGGTACTTGTCAACTTTATATGAGTGGAAATAATAAATAAAAATACGTAAAGAAAGAAAAGAAAAAAAATATTTGTACTGATAAAATATTTTTCAAAAATATCATTTCTTTGGTTCATCAATGGATTGAAATAATAAAAGTAGTATGAAAAAGTTTTAAATACAATTTTGTCTCCTAATATCAGAATTTGTCAGAGTAAATCCCCAAAGGTTCGCCATCAAATACTCAGGAAAGACAGATATCACTTTCAAATTCCTGTGTTTTGACTTCCTAAGAACAAAAGCCATGAGACCCAGGACCTCAGTTAAGACAGTATTGACATGACTCGTTGAAGCCACTCCTGGAGACTATGCTTACTCTTCTTCAGCTGCTGTCTGCTACCCAGAAATCAAGATATCTATTGCTCACTTACAGATTTATTGACAAAACATTGACTTTTTCACTATCCTTCATTTGAAACTGTGGCTCTTCCTCTGCATTTTCATTCATGATGCAACCACAAGGAATGTCAGCTCTGAAGAAGTGACAAATTGGAAAAATCCATTGTTGTTGCAAACCTGGGACTGAGCTTATCAGTCTATTCATAAGGGTGTCACATCCATGATGTAATTTTCACTGTACCTGCAAGCATGGGTGCTCCATTTCCATAGCATTATTTCTTGGCAGTATGTCTATGTTTTGCAGAAGCATTTGATGTTTTGCATGGGCCACAGCATACACCCCATTGTATAAATCATAGCACTCATCATTCAGAGCCATGTGAAAACTGTGCTGTGGTAACCATTCCATGGAGGAGTTGGATGAGCAGTTGCTCAGTGCTTCATATCCAGACTCAAAGAGTGAACAGTTAAAATACATCCACCCCAACCATGACCAAAAAAGGTCTTGTGGCTCTGAAGAAATTTTCAATAGTGGGATGTAATCTTTCAGATTTAAAATCTTTCCAGGGTGATGTGAAAAAATGAAATTCCCATGAAATGAGTCAAGGGTGAAAGCTTCCTTTCTTGTGTTGACATCAAATTGTGAGGTAGAAACCCAGATTCTCTGTATTCCCAAGAATTCCCATCTTCTAATACTCACTTCTAGAACCGAATCCATGTCCGCAAAAACAACAACAACTTTTGCTGATGAAGCCATTATCTGGTTATAATACTTTTCAGCTTTTGCTTGGTATGACTTCATGTTATCTGGAATCTCATTCACAAAGGCTAAACAAACTCCATTATTTTGCATCTGCTCCCTCAATCTTAAGAGAAATTCAGTGCCCTGGTCATCATCAGAGAGGACCAGCCCCACCCAGGTCCATCCAAAATGAATCATCATTGAGACCATAGCAAGAGGGAGAAATGTGTCCTTTCGTGCCATTTGATACAGATGAGGAAAGTTGTCAAGGTCACTGAGAATGGGATGAAATGGCCCAAAGGTTATCTTAAAAAAAGAGAACACATGAAATCCAAGCAGAAGAGAACCTAGATTCTCAAAAATCACATCTGAATTTTGTTCAGAAATATATTTAATAAGAAAACAGTGTCATTATCCCATTCTTCATCTTTTATTTCTCCTAAGAACTTACACAAATTTTGGATGACTATTAATATTCTAGAAAATCCTTTTTTAATGCCTTCTTTCACTTTCCTAAAAAGTTTGTCAGCAATCTGCATTGAGAAGAATCACCCATAGACCCAGTCACCTTTAACTCTCCTTATTCATTTTGTAGAACAGAAGAAGACAGTGAAGCCTCCCAACCTCACCTGTAGATATTGAAGGGAATTCAGATGAACTGCCAAACTGGAAGACATTTTCCATGATGGTCCTGTAAATACCACGTCACAAAACTTGCTCTCATTACAAAAGTAATTAGAATACAGAAGAATATTTTCAGAAATATAAGTGAAATAATCACTAATTGAAAAGTCCGGATCACAACTCTGATAAAAATGTGTAAATGTCATAGACACATTGGGTAAAATGCTGGGGTTTCTGTTTATTTCGTCAGTGGCCAAAAGTAAGGTGAGAGCCTGTTGGTATTTTCTGGAAGTCAACCTGAAAAGACAGCAAAGTATTCATTATATATGTTGTTCCCAATACAATAACCTACCATCAGATACAAAGAACAGTATATACTCAATGATATTTAGCCCTCAGATCCCGTTTTGGAAAATGTCACCCATTTGTGCTGATTTGTCCCCAGCACATCTTCCTGAGTGTCTAGATTTCATTCTCCAGTTGTTGAATAAACATATTGCCCCAAAACTATGGTACTTAGTTGGGTTAACCTTTGTACAGGCTTTGTTAATTACATGCTCTTCTTCCTTAGCACTGATAACAGCCAAATTTCAACACAGAATCCATTTCACACCGTGTCAGGATAAAACTGAAAGTCTACTAGTGTCCCAACTAATAAAGATCCTGTTTCTTTAGTCAGTTTCAGATGCTGAATGCATAGAACACAGTAGCATGAAGTGCTATGATATATCACTGAATATGATCAGTATCTATGAAAACAAATTGCAAAGGGCTGACCCTTTGTACAGGCTTTGGTAATCACATGCTCAAATGAACCATGAGCAGACATTTTGCTGTGGCCCATTGACAAGGAATTCAAGTGAGTGTTTGAAACATCTTTCAAGGAAAATGACTGTGTATTCAATGAAATGGACCATGGAACTGGAAGGAGAACTAAGAAAGAAGATTTCCTCTTTTGGCTTGCAGCTGTGTTATGTAGAGTGTAGGAAGGAAAAAAAAAAAGCCTAATGCAGTGCAGAGTGTTTATATGTAGTGTTTCTGCATGTTGAACTAAATCTTTACTCATTCCCAGAGTGTAGTTTGGCAGAATGGGACAGAACACTTAGAAAGTGTCCATCAACATACTTCACTCTCTCTCTCTCTTTCTCTCCTCTCTCTCTCTCTCTGTCTCTGTGGTGGGGGGAGTAGGGGGTTCCGAGTGAGTATGCCTGTGGAGGTACAAGGATGACAAAGGAATCACTCAGCATTGCTCTACGTCCTTATTGCTTACTTTTATTGTTTACCAGAATCTACTTTCAAGGTCTGAAATTGCAAGCTACCTCCATTACCATATGGCATTTTTGTAAGGAATCTGGTTATCTATAGTCAGTTCCTTATTCTTGGGAGGCAAAACTATAATCCCTTAGCTAACTCCTCAGCACTCAAAGTACCTGTAATAAATTGTTCATGATGGTAAACTGAAAGTAAAGTGAATGAAAAAGCCACTTACCTTAGTACCTCATCGACATTTAAATTATATTCTGATCCAGGGAACACAGTTATTTCATAGTAGAAATAACAGTTGTAAAGATCATCTCTATCCTTGTCTCCTTCCTGCTTCATTCTCCAGTAGCAACTGCCTCCCATCTCACTGCACCAGAAAAAAGGATGTTTCAAAAGCAGGAAGACAAACATCAACCTCAGCATCTTTTTCTCATCTTCCAGAATGTCAGTTTCAGTCCAAAATGAACCTGTAACATCCAAGAGATGAGTATATGACACATGTGTATTCATGCCTGTGTCTGCTTTTTTTATTTCTGTAGCTTGTGGGAGATGCAACCAAAATCTTTCCACTATTTATGTCTAGCTCATACCACCTGCTCTAAAATACATTAGAAACAGTACCCTAGGGCTAAGCACCTGGCATCCATATCCAGGTGACAAACAGGATGCAAACTTGTTGTGACCATTGCCTCTTCTTGCCTCAGGTGCCATGAGTTCATTGCTGGCTGTGCCCCAGGTGAGGTGATCTGTGACAGAAAAAGTGCCAGGTCTGTGTCAACAAGCTCATTCTGTAAGTGGGACTTGACATCATGTAAGTGGGTTTCATCAGAGAATCTGAAGTTAAGTTTTGAGAGAAAGGGTCACAAAGGACACATGTAGTCAGAACTTTGGGAAACACATGCAGCATTGAGTGCTCCACTGTCCCAGATAAATGAAATCCAGCATGTACCATAATATTTTCTGCGTGATCCATGTGTCATTCCATAGACTTCCCAATAGCTGCACTTGTCCCACATAACCTGGAAAACAAGAATCATGCTAAATGCAGACATTTCCAGAGCCTTTTCCAGATGACCTTCACATTGTGTGCTCTCACCAGTGCTAGTCACTTATATTCACACCTCAGATTATAAATAAAAAAATAGGCCACGTTCAGTGTCAACTGTTACCACAAAGTGATTGACTTAACTATGTTTTATCCTTAATGAGATCATTGTATTAAATGACACAGGCTTGGCAAGTAATAATTTACCAGGACAAAACGTTCAATCCTCTATTTGTTTTCTATTTACATATATAAAATACAATTTGCACAATCAAGGCACAAGTAGGTGAGTTAACTAGTGATAAAATATTTCTTGGGCCATGGACAGAAAATAATGTGTTTTATGTGATTGCACAGAAGAAAAAAGGAAGCAAGCAACCACTAAGTGTATGCAATTGTGTATGTTGTGGTGTGTGTGAGTGTGGGGTGTGTGTGTGTGTGTGCATGTGTGTGTGTGTGTGTGTATACCAGAGAATACTTGAATGTCTGTGCTTGTAGAGGGCGAAGGGTATGGTGGGGAATTGTCTTAGATAACCCTATGGCTTTACTGCTCTGCTCTTGGATTTTTCACACTCCACAGTCCAAGGTTGGAATTACTGGACACCACCATTTCAGTCCCACTTTATTACATTTGATTCCAAGTATCTGAACTCAACTCCTTCTGCTTGTGAGGCAGAGGCTTAAACCCCTGAAGCTTTTCTCCAAACCTGTCTATTTTTTTTCGGAAGACATTGATCCCATGTATAGGATTCGCACTTGTGGCTCCCAGGTGAAGCTAATTAGTTCTCAAAAATATCACTTTTATTCATTTTATTACATGAGGAGCTTTAGATACAAAATAAATATTTTCAAGAAAATCCAGCATTTAGTGCACACTTAGTCACTATTATCAAAGACTGTGAGTAGAGTCTTAATCTGCAAGAACCCAATGTTCTCTGTATAGGCTAAGATACCATTTTTTAAGCTGACAGTTGTGAAATGAAATTTTTATTGAGAATTTTGCATATGCTAATAAAATGAGTTCATGTTCTTGCCCCATCCCTCTCCTCTCCTAACTTTCTTGTGCACCCTCACCTCCCTTCACCTATCCAGTTATGTCTCCCCCACCTTCTATCCCTCCACATGTGTAGATAACAGGTTCCATCTGGAGTATCTGTGGTAGATCTGGGTGACCAGCTCTTTGTGGTAGTATATGTGACTCTTCAGGGGACAAGCTCACAATTGAGGAGTCTCCCATTTTGTGATATAGCACCTGCCAAAGAGATTTTTTTTGGTGCTTTTAAAACTGTTGTTGCAAAATGGGATCTAAGGATTTGAACTTAGGACCTTGTGTTGGGTATGCTTTTCTGGTATTGCTGTTATTTCCTAGATGAGGCTATTAGATTATTAGTACATCAATTAAGTCCGGTTTAATAGACAGGGAATGAAGATTAATATGTTAGTGCACTTTTATGGTTTACTTTTTTGTCGATATGTGAGGGTGAATGGTATAGACCCTGAAGTTGTGTGGGTTGTTGGTTGGCTTCATGGAAATGATAAATTAAAGTGACAAATATTTGAGAGGAACTAGTTGGTAAAAATATCTTACTTATCTTTGAGCTGGATATGAAGATTCTCTCCCATGAGACTGGCCTCAGGCACTGGGTAAAGGCCCTAGGCCATGCAACAGGGCCAAGGTAATCTGCATGCCCCACTAGCTACTTTGCCCTTCTGCTAGGACCAGACCAGGGCAGAATCCCTGCTCCTCAGTATTCAACAGAGTCCAGAGAAAACTCAAGAAAAGCACAAGGGGGCAAACAACATACAGATGAAGTCCTCTAAAATCATCCAGTCTCATGGTAGAGAATCTTCACTTCCAGCTCAAAGATAAGTAAGATATTTTTACCAACTAGTTCCTCTCAAATATTTGTCACTTTAGTTTATCATTTCCATGTAGCCAACCAAAAGCCCATACAACTTCAGAGTCTCTACCATTCACTCTCACATATCAACAAAAAGTAAACCAAAAAGTGCACTAGCATACTGATCTTCATTCCCTGTCTACTAAACCTGACTTAATTGATGTACTAATAATCTAATAGTCTCATCTAAGAAATAACACCAATACCAGAAAAGCATACCCGACTCCAGGTCAAACACTAGTAATAAATGCTCAAGTCTAGTAATACTATCTAATTCAGTTCAGTCAAAAACACACAGAAAGAAAAAACAAGGTCATCAGAGATAAAACAGAAATGCCCAGGTCACAGCGCAAATCCATGAGAAACAGAAACCAAGACAAGAAATCTCCTACTGAAAGAATTAATCTCATAATGATGGATGCCAACCAGAACAAACTCACATAAATTAGCCACGAAATACATATCTAAGAGAATGATTTTCAAAACCTGGTCTTTATTATGAGCAGTACCATGAAAGACGAAATTGCGGAGGAGTGAAATAACTGCATCAACCACTTTGAACAGGAAACACAACAGACACTTGGAGGTGATGAGAAAAATAGTTCTAGAAACAAAAATAGGCATACAGCAGTTAAAACACTCTCAAGCAGAATTTTCAATTGAACTGAAATACAAGTTATCTTCAAACCAGAACTCAAGACAGAGTCTTATCAACAGAACTAATGAAGCAGAAAATGGAGTATCAGATATTGATGACAAAGAGAATGAACTAACCAGCTCAATGAAAGAGGTTGTTAAAGTCAAAAAGATATTTGAGCAGAATATTCAGGAGTAAGGGGACACCTTGAAGAAGCCTAACATGTGCATTTATGGAATACCCAAACAAGAGTCCCAATATACCTCACCCGAGAAAATTTTCCAAATTATCATAAAGGAAAACTTTCCTCATCTAAAGAAAGAGAGTCCCATCCAAATACAAGAGGCATTCTTCACCTCAATCTGATATGACCAAAATAGTAATTTGCTATGACAAATAATACCAGACAAAGGAAATGTGCTGAGAGCCTCAAGGGAAAAAAGTCACTTTTAAAGGTAAACCTATTAAAATAACAAATGACTTTTCAATGAAAACAGTAAAATCCAGAAGAGTTTGGTGAGAAGTACTTCCAGTATTGAATGAGCACAAATATCAACTCAGACTAATATACCCAGCAAAACAATCAGAACGATTGAGGATGAAAGAAAAATTTCCAGCACAAAAACAACTTGAGGCTTACATGACCACCAAACCAGGCTGTCAAAAAATGCTAGAAAACTATTCAGGCTTGAAGAAAAGAACAAGCATTTCCAGGAGGATGGACAGGAAGTACAATACCAACAAAACTACAAATCAAATAACACATTTATGAAAGCCAGTAAACACAAAAAGTGTCAGGAATTAAAAGTAATTACTCCATTCTAACACTAAATGTAAATGGAATTAACTCACCAATCAAAAGTCACAGATCACAAACATGGATTAGATATTACAACCCATCCATCTTCTGCTTTCAGGAAACACATCTAACCAAAAAAGATAGGCACATTCTAAAAGTAAAGGCTGGTCAAAAATTCTGCAAGCTAATGGAACCAGGAAACAAGTAGAAATTTATGCTATCTGACATAATGGGCTTTAAAACAAAGAATCATAAAAGAAAAAATTATACTGAGAGAAGTGTCCCAGACACAGAAAATAAAGTATCATATGTACTCCCTAATAGGTGGATCCTAGTACCAAACCCACTTAGTGACATACTCAAAGATTAATCTCTGTAATACCTAGAGTAATTGCAAAGATTATAAACAGGAGGGATGCAGAAGGAGGGGCCACCAGAAACAAAGAGCGAGGGGATCATGTTACAGCAGAGAAAACAGACCACCACCAAGGACTGCAAGTGGGTAATGTGACATCTGGTTAAGTTCACAGACTTTCCTTCCTGGTCACTCGCAACTGAGGAGGTTTGATATCACCAGTCAGGGACAGCATAGAGACTAGCAGATAGAAGGTTACCATCCTGCAAATGGGAGACTGACCCCCCCCCATCACCATGATCTCCTACTCTTATTCCATCTACCTTTGAATCTACTCTAATAGTAAGACTCTATTTTAACAGCCTTTTATCTCTGGCTAGAAGGAGACATCCAATATCCATCAGGATGGAGACAAGGGAGGTGTAGAAACAGCAAAACTGAAAAAAAAAAAACATAATTCAGAACATCAGAGACCCTACATTAATCACCTGGAACCAGACCAGCCTAATTGCTCCCCATCATAAAGCTCAGCAAATTTGCAGAAGAGGGGGCAGTAAGATTGTAAGAGCTTAAAGATGGGGAGGAGCAATGATAGGCAAGATACTCCACACAAGTTAGGGCCGAAGTAAACGTAATAGGGCTTTGAATGACCTGCGCAATGATTGGCATAGCATTGACCCCTCCAAAGTCTAGTATGCCCCCCCAAGTCTAAAATGGATCACAGGAACTAGGATCCTTAGAAGCAAGGGCTTTACAGTACAATAGTGTCCCTATACTAAAAGGGAACACAAGAAAGGGCTCTAGGCAATGCTACTGAGTCCTTACACCTCATCAGAGAGGAGGACCCAGAAAGAAGTTTGACATTCACACTAAAAGATACTCTAGGGAGGGGGGAGGGGCCATTAGGAGAAAGGGAGTGGGAGGGGAAAGAAGGGGGAAAGGGGGGAAGGAGCAAGGGAGTTCGGGGAGGGAGGGAAGGAGGGGACTGGGGTGCCTATTAAGTTTGTATGAGTGGAAAAAATAAATTAATTAATTAAAAAATAAAGAATATCATGAGAAATACAGAAGGGTACTACATTGTAGTCACAGGTGCAATTCACCAAGAAGACTACACAATACTGAACATATGTCCACCTAATAAGGGCTCCTCCACATTCATTAAGCAAGCATTGCAACGTCTACACCAAGAAATCAATTCCAAAATAATAGGAACTGGGGAATTCAATACAACTCTCTCAATGTGGTACAGATCAACAGGTCAAAAAATTAATAGGCGCTGGGGTCCTTAGAGGCAAGGGATTAACAGCCACAGTAGTGTTCCTGTACTAAAGGGGAACCTCATCAGACAGGAGGACCCAAAGGGAAGTTTGAGATGCAAACCAAAGAATGCTCCAGGAATGGGAGGGGGTCACTGGAAGAAAGGGAGAGAAGAGGAGAAATGAAGGGGAAAAAGGGGAAGGGAGCAAGGGGATTCAGGGAGGGGAAGAGGGAGGGAGGGGAATGGGATACTTATCAACTTTGTATGAGTGGAAGAAATAAACAAAAAAAGAAAAAAAAACCTTAATAGAGACACATTGGAACTTAATCAAACCCATAGTGATATGGACCTTACAGATGTCCATGGAACTTTCCATCCATGCAGCAAAGAATACACATTTTTCTCAGCAGCTCACAAAGCTTTCTCCAAAATAGACCACATACTGGGCCACAAAACCAATCTCTGCATATACAGGAAAGCTAAAAATTTTAGCCTGTACCCTATCAGACACGATGTTCTGAAGGTTGACTTGCACAACACAACAAACAGCAGAAAATACTTCTAGGCTCTTATCCCACACAAATGAAAATTTTTGATCACATGAAACCTTGTATGTGAGTATTCATCATAGCTCAAATCTTGAAGCAACCTATCAGTTCTTCAGTGGATTAGTGTTTCCGTCAACTGTGTAACACCCCAACTATGGGATAATATTCAACAACACAAACAAAGAAAACATTAGCATATGCCTCGATTTGGGTGACCTTCTTCAAAATTATGTCCAATGGAAAATAAATAAATTAGGACTATCCTCTATAATCCCATTTACTAACGTCATAGGAATAAGATCAGAGAAACGTGGATTCTGGGTAAAGGAATGAGTGGGTATGGAAGGAAGTGGTTATGACTACAGAAGGACACAAGTGGAAATTTGTGGTGATAGAGCTGCCTTTGATTCTGACTATCAATATTAATATGGTCGTGGTGATGTACAGTAGATTTGTGTAATGCTATGACTATCAGCAACTAGATGATTGTCTTGGAATTGCTCTGGAATTTCTTTTTTTTTAAGCAGTTTCATCATATTTTATCAGCAACATGCAGAGTAACTGCAATATAATTCTTCATCTCCCCTCCAGACTCCCTCCTATTTTCAAATGCCCGATCCTCTTAGGTCCTCTTAGATCTCTCCCTCCCTCCTTTCCTTCTTTCTTTCCATCCGTCTTTTTTTTTTATTATTTCAGCTCATACAAACTTATTAGGTACACCAGTTCCCTCCCTCCCTCCTCCTCCCCCCTGTACCCCCTGTTCCCCCTCCCCACCCTCTCCCTCCCCATCCCCCAGTGCCTCCCACCCCAATTCCCAGAGAGTCCTTTCTTGTGCATGTCTGATTTTCCTCTGGGCCCTCCTCTCCGATGACGTACAAGGACCCAGTGGCCTTTCCCGAACCCTTTCCCGTGTTCCTCTTAGGTATAGGAACACTGCTGTGGCTGCCAATCCTTTGCCTCCAAGGATCTTGGTGCCTTTAGCAGATGCTAGACTTTGTGAGGTCAACAGTGTGTTGGACAATGCGCAGGGCATGCAAAGTCCAATTATGATTGCTTCAGCCCTAACTAGTATAGAGTATCTTACATATCATTGCTCCTCCCATCCTTATGCTCTTACACTCTTACTGCCCCCTCTTCCGCAAATTTCCCTGAGCTTCAAGATGGGGAGAGACTAAGCTGGCCTAGTTCTAGGTGGTTGATATAGAGTCTCTGAAGTTCTGGATTGTGGTTTGTTGATTTTCTTTTGCAGTTTTGCTGCTCCTGCAATGCCCTTCACTCCATCCTGGTGGGCATTGTATGTTACCCCCTGGCCAAAGACAAAAAGCTGTTAGAGTCTTGTGATAAAAGCACATTCAAAGGTAGATGTAATAAAAGTGGGAAACCACAGTGAGGGAGGGGTCTATCACCCATTTGCAAAATTGTTACTTTTATCCGCCAGACTATATGCCCTCCTCTTCTGGTGAGATCACACCCCCTCAGTAGTAAATGATCAGGAACAAAAGTCTGTGAAGTTAATCAGATGTCTCATTACTTATTTGGGTCCTTGGTGGAGGCCTATTTTCCCTGCTGTAACATGGTCCCTTCTCTCCTTCTTTCTGGTGTGGCCCTCCTACCCCATCCCTCCTGTTCATAATCCTTGGAATTACTGTCTCTAGGTGGGCTGGGTGGGTTTGGTACTAGGAGCCACCTATTAGGGAGTACATACGGTGCTTAATTTTCTAGGTCTGGGATACTTCACTTAATATAATTGTTTCTAATGACATCCATTTCCCAGCAAATTCCAGTAATTCATCATTTTTGATGGCTGAGTAGTACTCCATTGTATAGATGTACCACAGTTTCCTTATCCACTCGTCAACTGTTGGACATTTGGGCTGATTCCATGACTTTGCTATTGTAAACAGTACTGCTATGAACATGGTCGTGCTTGTGCTATCGAGGTGAACCTCTGCTGTATGGGGGGTTATTCCCAAAAGTGGAATAGCAGGGTCATATGGCATTTCAATCTTTAATTTCTTTAAGAATCTCCAGACGGCTCGCCAGAGTGGCTGTATGAGCCTGCATTCCCACCAGCAATGTAGGAGAGTTCCCCTCTCTCCACATCCTCTCCAGCATTTGTCATTATTAGTATTGTGGATTTTTGCCATCCTGACCAGGGTGAGATGATATCTCAGGGAAGTTTTGATTTACATTTCCCTGATGGCTAAAGAAGTGGAGCATTTTTTAAGATATTTGTGAGACATTTTAATTTCATCCCTGGTAAAGTTTCTTTTAAGTTCCAGGGCCCATTTTTTAATTGAGCCATTGGTTTCCTTGGTGTTTAGTTTTCTAAGTTCTTTGTGCACTCTGGACAATAGAGCTCTATCAGATATGTGGTTAGTGAAGATTTTCTCCCATTCTGTGGGTTGCCTTTGAGCTCGCGTTACAATCTCTTTATCTGAACAGAAGCTCTTTAATTTCACAAGATCCCAACTGTTGAGAGTTGGTAGCAGTGACTGTGCCATTGGATGTCTGTTTAGGAACTGTTGCCCTAGCCCAATCAGCTCGAGGGAGTTCCCTATCCTTTCAACTATGATTTTTATAGTCTCTGGCCTGATATCAAGGTCCTTGCTCCATTTGGAATTAAGTCTTGTACATGGTGACAAGTACGGGTCCAGCTTTAATCTTCTGCATGTGGAGATCCAGTTTTGCCAGCACCACTTATTGAAGATGCTGTTCTTTTTCCATTGGATTCTTTGGGCCCCTTTGTCAAAGACCAAATGGCTGTAACTTTGTGGGCTTATATCTGGGTCTTCAATCCTTATCCATTGATCTGTGTGTTTATTTTGGAGCCAGTACCAGGCTGTCTTTACAACTATGGATTTGTAGTATAGACTAAGGTTTGGTATGGTTATACCTCCAGCTGTGTTTTTGTTACTCAGGATTGTTTTTTTTTTCTATTTATATCTTTTTTTATTAAAAATTTAATTATACATTTTAAAAATTTTTACCAGTTCCCTCCCTCCCCCCTCCTCCCCCCGAACCCCCTCGTCCCCCTCCCCTTCCCCCAGTGCCTCCCCCCCATTCTCAGAGAGTCCTTTATTGTGTACGCCTAACTCTCCACTGGGTCCTCCTCTCCGATGACATATAAGGACCCAGTGGCATTTCCATAAGCCCTTTCTCATGTTCCCCTTAAGCATAAGATCACTACTATAGCTGTCAATCCCTTGCCTCCAGGGGTCTCGGTGCCCTTAACAGATGCTAGGGCAACAGTGCGCTGGACATTGCGCAGGGCATGCAAAGTCCCATTATGATTGCTTTGGCCCCAACTATTGTTGAGAATCTTGCAAATACTCAGGATTGTTTTTGCTATCCTGGGTCTTTTGTGCCTCCATATGAACTTTGAGATTGTTTTGTCAACTTCTTTGAAGAATTGCCTTGGGATTTTGATTGGTATAGCATTGAATCTGTATATTGCCTTTGGTAGGATGGTCATTTTCATGATGTTGATTCTGCCAATCCAGGAACAAGGGAGGTCTTTCCACCTTCTGGTGTCTTCTGCTATTTCTTTCTTTAGGGTTTTAAAGTTTTCATTGTAAAGGTCTTTTACCTCCTTGGTTAGGTTTATACCAAGGTATTTCATTTTTTTAGGGGCTATAATAAATGGTATTGTTTCTCTCAAGGCTTTTTCACTTCTTTCATTCTGTGCATATAGGAAGACCCCTGATTTTTGCACATTTATTTTGTATCCTGCCACCCTGCTGAACTTCTCAATTAGTTCCAGGAGCTTCCTGGTGGAGTTTTTGGGATCACTCAGGTATAAGATCATGTCATCTGCAAATAGGGATAGCTTGACTTCTTCCTTGCCGATTTGAATCCCTCTTATGTCCCTTTCTTGTCTTATGGCTTCAGCTAAGACTTCAAGTACAATATTGAATAGAAGTGGTGAGAGTGGACAGCCTTGTCTAGTTCCTGATCGAAGTGGGAATGCTTCCAATTGTTCCCCATTGAGCATAATCCTTGCTGTGGGCTTGTTGTATACAGCTTTTATTATATTGATAAAGGTTCCTTCCATTCCTACCGTCTCTAGCGTTTTGATCATAAAAGGCTGTTGGATCTTGTCAAAACTTTTTCTGCATCTATCGAGAGTATCATGTGGTCTTGGACTTTGGACTGGTTTACATGATGAATTACATTTATTGATTTGCGTATGTTGAACCAACCTTGTGTGCCGGGGATGAAGCCTACTTGGTCCCATGAATGATCTTTTTAATATGTTTTTGAATCCGATTTGCTAAGACTTTGTTGAGAATCTTTGTATCTGTGTTCATCAGGGAGATCGGCCTATAGTTTGCTTTTTTAAGTGAATCTTTATTAGGTTTTGGGATTAAAACGATATTAGCTTCATAGAAAGAATTTGGTAGTGTTCCCTCCTTTGCTATTTGATGGAACAGTTTAAGGAGTATTGGTGTTATTAACTCCTTAAATGTCTGGTAGAACTCTGTGCTGAATCTATCTGGTCCAGGACATTTTTTGGTGGGAAGATTCGAGATTACTTCCTCAATATCCTTATATGTTATAGGACTATTTAAATAATTCACAACTTCCTGATTCAATTTAGGTAAGTTGTGTTTACTTAGAAATTCATCCATCTCTTTTGTGTTGTCAAACTTCACAGAGTATAAGTTTTTGAAATATGATGTTATAATTCTCTGGATTTCTTGGGTATCAGTAGTGATAACTCCATGTTCATTTCTAATTTTGTTAATTTGGGTTTTCAATCTCTTGCTTTTGGTTAGTTTAGCTAGGGGTGTATCAATCTTGTTGATTTTTTCAAAGAACCAGCTTTTTGATTGGTTGATTTTTTCTATCGTTTTCTTAGTCTCGATTTCAGATATTTTTCCCCTTATTTTGCTAATCTCTTCTCTTCTACTGCTTTTGGGATCAGATTGCTCTAGTTTCTCTAAAGCTTTAAGCTGCATTGTTAAGTTGTTTATTTCTGATGTTTCCATTTTTTTGACGTAGGCATTAAGAGCTATGAACTTACCTCTTAGAACAGCTTTCATTGTGTCCCAGAGATTTTGGTAAGTTGTATTTTCGTTATCATTCATTTTCAGGAAATCTTGAATTTCCTTTGTAATTTCTTCCTGAATCCAGTTCTCATTCAGCATCATAGTGTTAAGTTTCCAGGAGTTAGTGTATTTTCTCTTGTTTGATGTGTTGTGGATGTCCAGCTTTAGGCCGTGATGGTCTGATAGGGCACAGGTTAGAATTTCAACTTTCTTGTATATGTGTAGATTCATTTTGTGGCCCAATATGTGTTCTATTTTGGAGAAGGTTCCGTGTGCTGCTGAGAAAAATGTGTATTCTTTGGTGCGTGGGTGAAAAGTTCGATAGAGATCTGTAAGGTCCATTTCTTTCAGGGTTTGATTAAGTTCCAAAGTGTCTCTGTTAAGCTTTTGACCTGTTGATCTATCCCATGTTGAGAGGGCGGTATTGAAGTCCCCAAGAATTATCGTTTGGGGATTGATTTCTTGCTTTAGACGCTGTAGGGTTTTCTTTATGAATGTGGAGGGGCCCGTATTGGGTGCATATATGTTCAGTATTGTGAAGTCTTCCTGGTGAATTGTACCTGTGACTAAAATGTAGTATCCATCCGTGTCTCTTATAATTTTCTTTGGTTTGAAGCCCACTTTGTCTGATAGCATAATGGCTACCCCTGCCTGTTTTCTCCTTCCATTTGCATGTAGAATTGTTGACCAGCCTTTTATTTTTAGAGCATGCCTATCTTTTGTGGTGAGATGGGTTTCCTGTAGGCAGCAGATTGATGGATTGTGATTTTTAATCCAAGTTTGTAATCTGTGTCTCTTGATCGGTGAATTAAGTCCATTAACATTTAGTGTTATAATGGAGAAACTATTGTTAATTTATTTTGTTTATTTATTTATGTTTAGTAGCTTTTATAAGTATATTGCTTCGTTTGTAATGATGTTATACTTGCCTTCTGTTCTCCTGGATATGCCTGTTTTTTTCTTCACGCTTGAGTATCATTTCTAGCATTTTTTGAAGGCCTGGTTTGGTGGACATGTATCCCTTCAAGTTGTCTTTGTGCTGGAAATCAGCCTGGGTTGACATTTTTGCTCATGCAATACTTGAAGTATGTCTCTCCAAGCTCTTCTTGCTTTTACTGTTTCGACTGAGAAGTCATTTGTTATTTTAATAGGTTTACCTTCAAAAGTGACTTGTTTTTTCTCCCTTGAAGCTCTCAGCCCCAGTTCTTTATCTTGAATGTGGAGTGTTTTAACTATTATTTGCCGTGGGGTGCTTCTATTTTGGTCGTATCTGTTAGGGGTGCGGAATGCCTCTTGTATATGGATGGGCCTCTCTTTTTTTAGATGAGGAAAGTTTTCCTTGATGATCGTTTGAAAAATTTCCTCAGGGGTGGTATTTTGAAATTCTTGCTCTGGTATTCCATGAATACGCATGTTAGGCTTTTTCAGGGTGTCCCATATCTCTTGGATATTTCTCTCAAGTATCTTTTTGGCTTTAACCACCTCTTCCATTGAGCCGGTTAGTACTCCCACTTTATCTTCAAGGTCTGAAATTCTGTTTTCTGCTTCATTAGTTCTGTTGATAAGACTCTCTGTGGCGTTCTGGGTTGAAGATAACTTGTCTTTTAGCTCAGTTTTAAACTCTGCTTGAGTTTGTTTTAACTGCTCTATGCCACTTTTTGTTTCTTGCACTGTTTTTCTCAACTCCTCCAGATGTCTGTTGTGTTCCTCTTCAAAGCGATTGATTCGATTATGTAATTCCTCCCGGATTTCCTCTTTCATAGTATTGAACATGGTAATGATCATATTTTGAAAGTCTTTATCCTGGGTGGGGCTTTCTTGGCCTTTTTCCGTGGGTTTGTTCTGGTTGGAGTCTAACATTATGGGATTAATTTCTTCAGTGGGAAATTTGTTTACTTGATTGTTGCTTCTCATGGATTTGCACTTTGACTTTGGCATTGTCATTTTAACTCTTATGATCTCTCAATTTCACTAAACTGAATTATTTGGACTGGGGTCCTGGTGGGCGGGGCGGGCGGAGACTTACCTAGGTCGTGGGGTGAGGCCCGGCTGGACCCCGCGCGTCCTGACCAGCGGAGCAGGGTGGGGTGCAAAGGGGGGATGGGGGCGACGGCGTGGAGCTATTTAACCCCAGGGCAGCTGAGGCGGGGCCGGGCGCAGGGGGAGGTCCTCCTCGTCCCTCGGCCCTGCGCGCGCTGCTCCGGCTGGATGGTGGGAGTCGGAGCCGGGTCCCTGTGGGCCGACCTGGTTCCTGGTGGGCGGTGCGCGTGGGGGGGGGACTTACCACCTAGGGCGCGTGGTTGAGGCCCTGCTGGACTGTGCGCGCGTGTCTCGACCGGCGGAGCGGGGTGGGGTGCAAAGGGGGGCTGCTCTGTAATTTCTTATGTACAATTATATTAAGAGACTATTTTAGAAAGGGAGCCCAGCTATTAACCTAATTCACAGTAGCAAATTGATCTTAATTTGATAATAAAGGCAAACCTCGACTTTGCTTAATTCACTCCTCCCAGTTTGACCATCCTTCTCACTCTCCTCGGGTTTTTTCTTATTTTCATAGTGTGCAATAATTATATCATTGCATCTTATAAAATCAGTCATTACGAATGTAAACTTACCTGTTAGTAAGTTTTTAAATAAGCTTCTATGTAATGAGGATTTAAAGTACAATGCACTGCTATTCTAAACACAGTAGAAAAAACTAAAATTGAGCACATAAGCACTAAGGGTTGAAAAGAATACAGGAGAAAAGGATTAAAGTATTACCAATGGAAGCATGATACAGCAAAGACAACTTTGGAAAATAGTTTCTTTAAACACAAGCACAGAAAAACTAAATCTGGCCATTCCAGGCATAGGTATTTTCATAAGAGAAAAGAAAACACAGACAAACATGAAAACTTCCACATGAATGTACATAGCTGCACCCACGGATCTCTTGCCAAATGTAAGAACACAAATATGAAGTTTCCCTTCTATACATGGCAATTTACATGAAATGTATTCAATCTAAAGGTATAAGACACATCAATGATCAGCTGAGGATACAAACATGCAGGGCCTGCCATCTAGAGAAGGAAGAAAGGACAAACTACCAAAAGGATGAAGAATGAAGAATGATATATATGCTGTCCATTTTAACTGTAATAAAGATTTCACAGCTCAAAAAAAAAAAAACAAACAGCAGAAAATATACTAACTCTTGGAAAATAAACTCTATGATACTGAATAAGAATTGGGTTCAGGAAGAATCATGAAGGAAATTCAAGATTTCCTAGAAGCAATCAATAATGAAAATACAACATATCAACATTTCTGGGACACAATGAAAGCTGTCCTAAGAGGTTACTTTATAGCTCTTAATGCCTAGAGCAAATAATAGAAACATCACAATAAATAATTTAACAATGCAGCTTAAAGCTTTAGAGACACAAGAGTAATCTGATCCCCAAAGGAGTAGAAGAGAGGATATTAGCAAAATCAGGGGAGAAATATCTGAAACTGGGATAAGGGAAATGATACAGAGAATCAATGAGTCAAAAGGCTGGTTCTTTAAAAGAACTCAAAAAGATTGATACACCTCTAGCTAAATTAACCAAAAGGAAGAGAGAGAAAATACAAATCGAAAAAATTAGAAATGAAAATGTAGTTTTCACTACTGATACCCAAGAAATTCAGAGAAGTATAAGGTCATATTACAAAAACTTGTAATAGGTGAAATTTGATAACACAAAAGAAATTGATGAGTTCCTAAGTAAGCACAACTAACCTAAATTGAATCAGGAAGTTTTGAATTATTTAAATAGTCCTATACCATATGAGGAAATCTATGAATTAATCTCAAATCTTCCCACTAAAATCTGTCCTGGACCAGATGGATTCAGCACAGGTTTCTACCAGAAATTTAAGGAACAACTAACACCAATACTCCTTAAACTGTTCCATCAAATTGCAAAGGAAGGAACACTGCCAAATTCACGCATTGAAGCTAATATTATACTATCCCAAAGCCTAATAAAGATACACTTAAAAAGAAAACTATAGGCCAATGTTTTTAATGAAAACAGATTCAAAGATTCTCAACAAAATCTTAGCAAATCAGATTCAAAAACATCAAAAAGGTCATTCACACAAGGTTGGTTCAACATATGCAAATCAATAAATGCAATCCACTGTGTAAACATATCCAAAGTGCAAGACCACAACATACTCTCCATAGATGCAGAAAAAGCCTTTGACAAGATTCAACCTTTTTTTTTTAATTATCAAAATCCTAGAGACAGTTGGAATGGAAGAAAAGTTTTTCAACATAATACAGTCTGTATAAAACAAGCCAATAGTAAGATTATAACCAATGGGGAAAAACTTGAAATATTCCTCCTTTAATGAGGAAGTAGACAAGGCTATCCACTCTCACTCTATTCATTATTGTTTTTGAAGTCTTAGCTGGAGACATAAGACAAGAGAAGGGGATAAAAGGGATTCAAACAGCAATGAAAAACATAAGTTATCTCTATTTGCAGATGACATGTTTGTATATATAAATCATCCTAAAAACTCTACCAGGAATCTCCAGGAACTTCTACAGAAATTCATTAAAGTAACAGGTTACAAGATAAACGTGCAAATATCAGTGGCTTTCCTATTTGCCCAGGATGAATAATGTGAAAAAAACCCTAAAAGAAATAATTCCATTTACTATAGCTCCTATAAAAATGAAATATCTTGGCATAAACCTTACCAAGGAAGTAAGAGACCTTTACAGTGAAAACTTTAAAAACCTAAAGAAAGAAAATGTAGAAGACACCAGAAGGTGGAGAAACCTCCCATGTTCATGGATTGGCAGAAACAGCATCATAAAAATGACCATCCCACCCAAAGCAATAACAGATTCAATGCTATACCAATCAAAATCCACAATCAATCCTTTAAAGAAATTGACCAAACAATCTCTAAATTCATATGGAAGCACAAAAGATCCAGAAGAGCAAAAACAATCCTGAGTAACAAAAACAGTGCTGGAGGTATATCCATATCAAATAATCTATACTACAAATGCATAGTAATGAAAACACCCTGGTACTGGCTCCAAAATAGACATGTAGATCAATGGATAAGGGTTGAAGGCAAAGATATAATCCCACACAATTAAAGCCATTTGATCTTTAACAAAGGAGTCTAAAAAATCCAATGGAAAAAGATTAGCATCTTCAAGAAACAGTGCTGGCAAAACTGGATGTCTACATGCAGAAGATTAAAATTGGACCTGTACTTGTCGCCATACAAAAAAATTATTCCAAATGGATCAAGAACCCAATTTAAAAATGGACCAGTAAACTCAAAAGAAAATTTACAGGTATGAAATTGAAATGTCTAAGAAATATCTTAAAATATGCTCTACATCCTTAGCCCTCGGGGAAATGGAAATCAAAGCTTTGCTGAGTTATTTTCTCACCCAGGTCAGGATGGCAGAAATACAAAATACAAAACACCAAATGCTGGAAGGGAACTCTCCTACATTGCTGATGAGAATGCAGGCTTACACAACCACTGTGGCGATCCACCTGGTGATTTTTTTTAAAAAAGTTAAAGATTATAATGCCATATGATGCTGCTATACCACTTCTGGGAATAATCCCCCATAAAGCAAAAATTCACCTCAATGACACAAGCACAACTATGTTCATAGATAGCAGCACTATTTACAAAACAAAGTGATGGAAACAACCCAAATGCAAAACAGTTGACTAGTGAATAAATAAAATGTGGAACATTTGTATAATGGAATACTACTCAGGCAAGAAAAAATATTAATTAATGAAATTTCCCTGGAAATGAATGGAATTAGAAACAATTACCTTGAGTGAAGTATCCCAGACACAGAAAATTATGTGAAGTATATACTACCTAATAGGTGGATCCTAGTATCAAACCCATTTAGTGACGTATTCAAAGATAAGTATCTATAACACCTACAGTATTTACAAAGATTATAAATTGGAGGGAAGGGGAAGGAGAGCCCCCCCCCCGACATAAGGAGAGAGGTAATTATGCTATAGTAGAGAAAATAGGTCACCATCAAATATTGAAAGTAAGTCAGAGACATGTGTTTAAACTCACTCTCACTTTCCTTCCAGGTCACTTGCAACAGAAGGGGGTTTGATCTCAACAATCAGGGTGGATATAGAGTCTGACAGATAGATGGTAACCATCCTGCAAATGGGAAACTGATCCCCCTCACTAGGTCTCCTACTCCTATTCCATCTACTTTTGAATCTCCTCTTATAGTAAGATTTTCATTTAAACAGCCTTTCATCTTTGGTTAGGAGTTGACCTCCGATATCAATCAGGATGGAGCCAAGGGTGGTGCAGCAACAGTAAAACTGAAAACAACAACAAACCATTATTCAGTACACCAGAGTCCCTACATTAATCACCTGGAACCAGACTAGGCAAATATCGCCCCATTACCAGCTCAGGGAAACTTGAGGAAGAGTGAGCAGCAAGATTTTAAGAGCCTAAAGATGGGGAGGACAATGGTATGCAAGATACTCCACACAAGTTTGGCTATTAAGCCATAATCGGACTTTGCCTGACCTGCACAATGACTGACATGTCAGTGAGCCCCAAATGCTAGCATGTTTCACAGGCACTAGGATCCTTAGAGGCAAGGAATAAAGTCATAATAGAGTTCCCATAATAAAGGGGAGCCAAGCAAATGCTCTGGGCAATGCCACTGAGACCTTACACCTCACTAGAGTGGATGACTAAGGGAAGTTTTGCATTAATACAAAAGGATGCTCCAGGGAATGTGAGGGGGAAGGGCGAGGCACTGGGAGAAAGGGAGTGAGGGGTGTGAAACAATGGGAAAAGGGGAGAGGGTGCAATAGGGACTGGGGAGGTATGAAGGGGAGGGGACCAGGGTACCTATGAAGCTTGTAATGATTGGGGAAAAGAAATAAATATAAATGAAAAAAATAAGTAAGTAGAGGATACAGATCCCAGCTCATATACTCCATGATTCTTCATTCTATACCTTACTTTTTAACCTTGTAAAAATGAACATGGCCAGTGGAATCAGTCCTACTGCCTAGTATCTGGAGAATAAGCAAACAAGGCACAATTAACCCATATGCTTCGGTACTGCAAAGCCATGAAACAGAACGAAATGCAGCAGAAAAGCATCCAGGGGAAAGGCCAGCTGGAAACATCACACAGGCAGCCAGGCATGGCCACCCAGTCTTGCAATCCCACCACTCTGGAGACAAAGGAAGAAGTGCCCTGACTTTTGTGTATCCAATATGGGCTACCTACCTCAAAAAAATTACATAGGGGCCTGGAGAGATGGTTCAGTGCTTAAGCCTTTGCCCCATAAGCAAAAGACACTGAGTTCAGATCCTCAGATCCCACATCTATGGACAAGCACCCATAGACTATTAAGGATCTTAAGAGAAATCATCTCAAGCAATAGGATCCTTAAGGGTGACAGGTTTGAAAAGGGTAAAGGAGAACCCATCAGTGGTTGGCCCAAGGTAGGGCCTGTTGATCTGCCACAGAGGCCTGAACTACCACTAGAGCAGTTGGTCTGGAGAGAACCCTAGGACTCATAAAAGTCCTAGGATGGATAGAAAGTGGGAAAAGGTTGGATCCACAAAGGGAGAAGAGCAAGGAAAGGAATGGAAAAGGGAGGGAGGAAAGAGAGGGAGGAAGGAAATTGATAAGGATTCCCCATCACTAAGCTTGTATAACGTGGAAAAAATGAAATAAAATGCAATTTAAAAATGCCTGGCAAAAATTGTGGTGGCTTGCATTCTAGCCCTGGAAGGCAGAGTCTGGGAAACCCAGAGCACAGCAAAAAGGAGGTAGAGCAATCCAGGATGATTCCTGATGTCTCCTGTGGGCCTCCACAGACATACACATATTCAAGTGCATATACACCACATACATGTACCACACAGACATTCACACCACAGTGGTCTGTGGCTAGATGGCTCACTGGTTCCGACTGTAATCCCAGCACTCAGGATGTAGAAGTATAGGATGAGGATTGTAAAGCCAGTTTGAGCTATTGCGCCCTGTCTCAAAAACATAGATTAAGGAACAAAGAAATGACTTGGGATAAGGTAAATGCTCACAAACCTGTAGTCCTGATTTGGTCCTTAGAAGCTGACATGGTGGGAGAGAACTGACTTCTGAAAGTGTCATCTGGCCTTCAACCACACACTGTGACATGCATACATGAACCTGATTTCTCTCTCCTTCTTCCTCACTTTCTGTCTCTCTTTATCTTTCTCATACATATACTATAGATGGATAGATAATAGATTGATCTATATACATATGTCTGTGCCATAATGCTACATTCCTTGTTATGCAGAAAATCTAGAACTAGCAAATTTGTAGGGATAGAGAGTTATTAGTTAGTCCTTCAGTGGGTTAGGATTACTGGAGGAAAGAAACATGGAACAACTGCTACCTAAGAGAGATTGTGTGTGTGGCCAGTGTGCACATGTTTAGAGTCCTGCTCTATCACTCTCAACCCTATTCTAGTGGTCAGGAAATCCCAACAGTATCATTCTTCTATCTCAATGTCCCGTAATGCTCAAGTTACATGTGTGGCCACACCCACCTTTCTTCATGCGCACTGTGTATTTGAACTCAGGTCCTCATGCTTGAAAAGAAAGTGCTCATTATCCACCAAGCCATCACCCAAGCCCCTCTTTTTTTTTTTACATTTTTTTATTCTTTCAGTGTTTGTGCATGAACACAGTGAATTTATGATATTTTCATGACATAATCTCCTAATCCCGTCTCCCTCCTTTTCCCAGTACAACCCCTTTTCTTCTTTACCTGTTTCCCTCTTATTTTTATGTCTTTTTTTATTTCCACTCATACAACCTTAACAGGTACACCGCTCCCCCCTCCCTCAAACCCCCATCCCCCAGTGCCTCCCTCTCCCATCTTGGAGAATCCTTTAATGAGCATGCCAATCTCTCCTCTGGGTCTTCCTCTCCGATGAGGTGCAAGGACCCAGTGGCATTTCCCAGAACCATTTCCTGTGTTTCCTTTAAGCATAGGAACACTACTGTGGCTGTCAATCCTTCCCGCCAAGGATCCTGGTGCCTTTAGCAAACGCTAGACTTTGTGGGGTCAATAGTGTGTTGGACATTGCGCAGGGCATGCAGGGTCCAATTATGATTTCTTTGGCCGCAACTTGTGTGGAGTATCTTGCATATCATTACTCCTCCCATCCTTATGCTCTTACAATCTTACCACCCCCTCTTCCGCAAATTTCCCTAAGCTTCAGGATGGGGAGAGACTAGGCTGGCCTAGTTCCAGGTGGTTGATGTAGAGTCTCTAATGTTCTGGATTATGGTTTGTTGATTTATTTTTTTCAGTTTTCCTGCTCCTGCAATGCCCTTCACTCCATCCTGATGGGTACTGGATATCAGCCCCTGGCTAGAGATAAAAACCTGTTAAATTAGAGTCTTCTTATGAGAGTATATTCAAAGATAGATGTAATAAAAGTAGGAAACTGCAGTGAGGGAGGTGTCAATCACCCATTTGCGATATGGTTACTTTCTATCTGCCAGACTACATGCCCTCCCCTTCTGGTAAGTTCATACCCCCTCAGTTGTAAATGATCAGGAAGGAAAGTCTGTGAACTTAACCAGATGTCTCATTGCTTACTTGCAGTCCTTGATGGTTACCTATTTCCTCTGCTGTAACATGGTCCCCACTCTCCTTGTTACGGGTGTGTCCCTCCTTCCCCATCCCTACTGTTCATAATCTTTGGAATTACTGTAGGTATTACAGACATTTATCTTTGAGTGTCTCTAAGTGGCTTTGGTACTAGGAGACACCTATTAGGGAGTATACATGGCGCTTAATTTTCTGTGTCTGGGATACTTCACTCAGTATAATTTTTTCTAATTTCATCCATTTCCCGGCAAATTCCATTAATTCATCATTTTTGATGGCTGAGTAGTACTCCATTGTATAGATGTACCACTGTTTCCTTATCCACTCATCAACTGTTGGACATTTGGGTTGATTCCATGACTTTGCTATTTTAAACAGTGCTGCTATGAACATGGTCATGCTTGTGCTAGCGAGGTGAATTTTTTGCTCTATGGGGGTTATTCCCATAAGTGGAATGGCAGGGTCACATGGCATTTCAATCTTTAATTTCTTTTTTTTTTTAATTATTTATTCAACTGTGTGCATGTGTGCGCATGCATCTGTGTTTGTAGAACCACGGACGAATTCGCGAACCACCATGGATGCCTCCATCTCCTTCTACCCCGGGATTCACAGGCTCCGCCCTACCAGGACCAGAAGCGCAGGCCGCCCCCGCTTCCGCCTGGCGTCTATACGTGGGATCTGGGATCCGAACTCAGGACCTTCCGCCTGCAAGGCGGAGGCTTAACCCCTGAGCTACCTCTCCAGCCCAATCTTTAATTTCTTTAAGAATCTCCAGATGGCTCGCCAGAGTGGTTGTATGAGCCTGCATTCCCACGAGCAATGTAGGAGAGTTCCCCTCTCTCCACATCCTTTCCAGCATTTGTTCTTGTTTGTATTGTGAATTTTTGCCATCCTGACTGGGGTGAGATGATATCTCAGGGAAGTATTGATTTGCATTTCCCTGATGGCTAAGGAAGTGGAGCATTGTTTAAGATATTTGTTAGACATTTTAATTTCATCCCTTGTAAAGTTTCTTTTAAGTTCCAGGGCCCATTTTTTAATTGGGCCATTAGTTTCCTTGGTGTTTAGTTCTTTGAGTTCTTTGTGCAATCTGGGTAATAGAGCTCTATCAGATATGTGTTTAGTGAAGATTTTCTCCCATTCTGTGGGTTGCCTTTGAGCTTGTGTTACAATCTCTTTATCTGAACAGAAGCTATTTAATTTGACATGATCCCAACTGTTGAGAGTTGGTAGCAGTGACTGTGCCATTGGATGTCTGTGTAGGAACAGTTGCCCTAGCCCAATCAGCTCGAGGGAGATCCCTACCTTTTCACCTATGGTTTTTATAGTTTCTGGCTTTATATCAAGGTCCTTGATCCATTTGGAATTAAGTCTTGTACATGGTGACAAGTACGGGTCCAGTTTTAATCTTCTACATATGGAGATCCAGTTTTGCCAGCACCATTTGTTGAAGATACTGTTCTTTTTCCATTCGATTTTTTGGGCCCCTTTGTCAAAGACCAAATGGCTGTAATTTTGTGAGCTTATATCTGGGTCTTCAATCCTTATCCATTGATCTGTGTGTCTATTTTGGAGCCAGTACCAGGCTGTCTTTATAACTATGGATTTGTAGTATAGACTAAGGTTTGGTATGGTGATATCTCCAGCAGTGTTTTTGTTACTCAGGGTTGTCTTTGCTATCCTGGGTCTTTTGTGCCTCCATATGAATTTTGAGATTGTTTGGTAAACTTCTTTAAAGAATTGCTTTGGGACTTTAATTGGTTAGCATTGAATTTGTATATTGCCTTTGGTAGGATGGTCATTTTTACGATGTTGATTCTGCCAATACAGGAACATGGGAGGTCTTTCCACCTTCTGGTGTCTTCTGCTATTTCTTTCTTTAGGGTTTTAAAGTTCTCATGGTAAAGGTCTTTTACTTCTTTGGTTAGGTTTATACCAAGGTATTTCATTTTTTTAGGAGCTACAGTAAATGGGATTGTTTCTCTCAGGGCTTTTTCACTTCTCCATTCTGGGCATATAGGAAGGCCACTGATTTTTGTACATTTATTTGTATCCTGCTACACTGCTGAACTTCTCAATTAGTGCCAGGAGCTTCCTGGTGGAGTTTTTGGGATCACTAAGGTATAAGATCATGTCATCTGCACATTGGGATAGCTTGACTTCTTCCTTGCCAATTCGAATCCATTTTATGTCCCTTTCTTATCTTATGACTTCAACTAAGATTTCAAGTACAATATTGAATAGAAGTGGTGAGAGTGGACAGCCTTTTCTAGTTCCTGATTGAGGTGGGAATGCTTCGAGTTTTTCTCCACTGAGTATAATCCTTGCTGTGGGCTTGTTGTATGCAGCTTTTATTGTATTGATAAAGGTTCCTACCATTCCTACTGTCTCTAGCGTTTTGATAATAAAAGGCTGTTGGATCTTGTCAAAAGCTTTTTCTGCATCTATCCAGAGTATCAATGTGGTCTTGGACTTTGGACTGGTTTACATGATGAATTACATTTATTGATTTGCGTATGTTGAACCAACCTTGTGTGCTTGGGATAAACCCTACTTGATCCCCTGAATGATCTTTTTGATATGTTTTTGAATCCGATTTGCTAAGACTTTGTGGAGAATCTTTGCATCTGTGTTCATCAGAGAGATTGGCCTACAGTTTTCTTTTTTAAGTGTATCTTTATTAGGTTTTGGGATTAAGACGATATTAGCTTCATAGAAGGAATATGGTAGTGTTCCTTCCTTTGCTATTTGATGGAACTGTGTAAGGAATATTGGTGTTATTAACTCCTTAAATGTCTGGTAGAACTCTGTGCTGAATCCATCCAGTCCAGGACATTTTTTTGGTGGGAAAATTGGAGATTACTTCCTGAATTTCCTCATATGTTATAGGACTATTTAAATAATTCACAACTTCCTGATTCAACTTAGGTAAATTGTGTTTACTTAGGAATTCAGCCATTTCAGAAAAGAAAAAAAAAACAGAAAAAAAAAAGAATTCAGCCATTTCTTTTGTGTTGTCAAATTTCACAGAGTGTAAGTTTTTGAAATATGATGTTATAATTCTCTGGATTTCTTGGGTATCAGTAGTGATAACCCCATTTTCATTTCTAATTTTCTTAATTTATGTTTTCTCTCTCTTGCTTTTGGTTAATTTAGCTAGGGGTGTATCAATCTTATTGATTTTTTCAAAGAACCAGCTTTTTGACTGGTTGATTTTCTCTATCGTTTTCCTAAACTTGATTTCAGCTATTTCTCCCATTATTTTGCTAATCTCCTCCCTTCTGCTGCTTTTGGGATTGGATTGCTCTAGTGCCTCTAAAGCTTTAAGCTGCATTGTTAAGTTATTTATTTCTGATGTCTTTATTTTTTTGATGTAGGCATTAAGAGCTATGAACTTACCTCTGAGGACAGCTTTCATTGTGTCCCAGAGATTTTGGTAAGTTGTATTTTCATTATTGTTCACTTTCAGGAAATCTTGAATTTCCGTTTTAATTTCTTCCTGAATCCAGTTCTCATTCAGCATCATAGTGTTAAGTTTCCAGGAGTTAGTGTATTTTCTGTCGTTTGTTGTGTCGTGGATGTCCATCTTTAGGCTGTGGTGGTCTGATAGGGCACAGGCTAGAATTTCAACTTTCCTGTATATGTGGAGATTCATTTTGTGGCCCAATATGTGATCTATTTTGGGTAAAGTTCCATGTGCTGCTGAGAAAAATGTGTATTCTTTGGTACGTGGGTGAAAAGTTCGATAGAGATCTGTAAGGTCCATTTCTTTAAGGGTTTGATTAAGTTCCAAAGTGTCTCTGTTAAGCTTTTGACCTGTTGATCTATCCCATGTCGAGAGGGCGGTGTTGAAGTCCCGAAGAATTATCATTTGGGGATTGATTTCTCGCTTTAGATGCTGTAGGATTTTCTTAATGAATGTGTAGGGGCCCGTATTGGGTGCATAAATGTTTAGTATTGTGAAGTCTTCCTGGTGAATTGTACCTGTGACTAAAATGTAGTATCCATCTGTGTCTCTTATGATATTTTTTTGGTTTGAAGTCCACTTTATCCGACAGCATAATGAGTACCCCTGCCTGTTTCCTGGCTCTATTAGCTTGCAGAATTTTGGACCAGCCTTTCATTTTTAGGATGTGCCTATCTTTTGTGGTGAGATGAGTTTCCTGAAGTCAGCAGACTGATGGGTTGTGGTTTTTAATCCAAGTTTGTAATCTGTGTTTCTTAATCGGTGAGTTAATACCATTGACATTTTGTTATAATGAAGAAATTATTTTAATTCTGGACATTTTTTATGTTTAGTGAATTTTGTAAGCTTATTGTTTGACATTTATGTTTTGGTGGTATTATACTTCCCTTCTGTCCTCCTGGATACACTTGTTTTTTTCTTCAAGTTTGCAAAACATTTCTAGCATTGTTTGAAGGCATGGTTTGGTAGACATGTATCCCTTCAAGTTGTCTTTGTGCTGGAAATTTTTCTTTCTCCCTCGATCATGACAGATAGTTTTGCCGGGTATATCAGTCTGGGTTGGCATTTTTGCTCATTTAATACATGAAGTACGTCTGTCCAAGCTCTGCTTGCTTTTACTATTTCCATTGAGAAGTCACTTGTTATTACAATAGGTTTGCCTTTAAAAGTGACTTGCTTTTTTTCTCTTGAAGCTCTCAGCACCTTTTCTTTGTCTTGAATGTGGAGTATTTAGACTATTATTTGCTGTGGCGATTTTCTATTTTTGTCGTATCTGTTTGGAGTGTGAAATGCCTCTTGTGGAGAGTTAGGCATACACAATAAAGGACTCTCTGGGAATTGGGGGGAGGCACTGGGAGATGGGGAGGGAGGGAGGGGAGCAGGGGGTTCGGGGGGAGGAGGAGGGGGGAGGGAACTGGTTTACCTATTAAGTTTGTATGAGCGGAAATAATAATAAAAATGTTAAAAAAAAAAGAAATGCCTCTTGTATTTGGATGGGCCTCTCATTCTTCACTTGATGGAAGTTTTCATATATGTTAATTAGAAAAATTTCATCAGGTGTGGTATTTTGGGATTCTTGCTCTGTTATTCCATGAATGTGCATGTTAGGCTTCTTCAGGGTGTCCCATATCTCTTGAATGTTCCTCTCAAGTGTCTTTTTGGCTTTAACAACCTCTTCCATTGAGCTGGTTAATTCTCCCACTTTGTGTTCAAGATCTGAAATTCTATTTTCTGCTTCCTTAATTCTGCTGATAAGACTCTCTGTTGAGCTTTGGGTTGAAGATAACTTGTCTTTCCGTTCAATTTTAAACTCTGCCTGAGACTGTTTTACGTGTTCTATGCCTATTTTTGTTTCTTGCACTGTTCTTCTCAACTCCTCCAAGTGCCTGTTGTGTTCCTGTTCAAAGTGGTTGATGCAATTGTTTAACTCCTCTTGGATTTCCTCTTTCATAGTATTAATCATGGTAATGTTCATACTTTGAAAGTGGTTGTCTTGGGTCCGGCTTTCTTGGCCGTTTTCTGTGAATTGGTCTGATTGGAATCTATCATTAAGGGGTTCATTCTTTTGGTGGAAGATTGGTCTTCTTGGGTTTTGTTTCTCATGGATCTGCACTTTGACTTGGACATTGTTGTTTTGTCTTCTAGGGCTACCCCTGCCTGTTTTCTGCTTCCATTTGCTTGTAGAATTGTTGACCAGCCTTTTATTTTTAGAGCGTGCCTATCTTTTGTGGTGAGATGGGTTTCCTGCAGGCAGCAGTTTGATGGATTGTGATTTTTAATCCAAGTTTGTAATCTGTGTCTCTTGATCGGTGAATTAAGTCCATTAACATTTAGTGTTATAATGGAGAGACTATTAATTCCAGACATTTATTATGTTTAGTAGCTTTTATAGGTATATTGCTTCACTTTTAATGGTGTTATATTTGCCTTCTGTTCTCCTGGATATGCCTGTTTTTTTCTTCACGCTTGAGTATCATTTCTAGCATTTTTTGAAGGCCTGGTTTGGTGGACATGTATCCCTTCAAGTTGTCTTTGTGCTGGAAAGTTTTTCTTTCTCCCTCGATCATGACTGATAGTTTTGCAGGGTAAATCAGCCTGGGTTGACATTTTTGCTCATTCAATACTTGAAGTATGTCTCTCCAAGCTCTTCTTGCTTTTACTGTTTCGACTGAGAAGTCATTTGTTATTTTAATAGGTTTACCTTTAAAAGTGACTTGTTTTTTCTCCCTTGAAGCTCTCAGCACCAGTTCTTTATCTTGAATGTGGAGTGTTTTAACTATTATTTGCCGCGGCGTGCTTCTATTTTGGTCGTATCTGTTTGGGGTGCGGAATGCCTCTTGTATATGGATGGGCCTCTCTTTTTTTAGATGAGGAAAGTTTTCCTTGATGATCGTTTGAAAAATTTCCTCAGGGGTGGTATTTTGAGATTCTTGCTCTGGTATTCCATGAATATGCATGTTAGGCTTCTTCAGGGTGTCCCATATCTCTTGGATATTTCTCTCAAGTATCTTTTTGGCTTTAACAACCTCTTCCATTGAGCTGGTTAGTACTCCCACTTTATCTTCAAGTTCTGAAATTCCGTTTTCTGCTTCGTTAGTTCTGTTGATAAGACTCTCTGTGGCGTTCTGGGTTGAAGATAACTTGTCTTTTAGCTCAGTTTTAAACTCTGCTTGAGTTTGTTTTAACTGCTCTATGCCACTTTTTGTTTCTTGCACTGTTTTTCTCAACTCCTCCAGATGTCTGTTGTGTTCCTCTTCAAAACGATTGATTCGATT
The DNA here is from genome assembly GCA_023101885.1 of Typhlomys cinereus. NCBI lineage: Eukaryota > Metazoa > Chordata > Mammalia > Rodentia > Platacanthomyidae > Typhlomys > Typhlomys cinereus. The sequence continues at coordinate 2,223,406 of JALPQD010000125.1, forward strand.
ATGTAATTCCTCCCGGATTTCCTCTTTCATAGTATTGAACATGGTAATGATCGTATTTTGAAAGGTGAGGCTTTCTTGGCCTTTTTCGGTGGGTTTGTTCTTGTTGGAGTCTAACATTATGGGATTAATTTCTTCAGTGGGAAATTTGTTTACTTGAGTGTTGCTTCTCATGGATTTGCACTTTGACTTTGGCATTGTCATTTTAACTCTTAAGATCTCTCAATTTCACTAAACTGAATTATTTGGCCTGGGGTCCTGGTGGGCAGACGGGGCGGAGACTTACCTAGGGCGCAGGGTGAGGCCCGGCTGGACCGCGCGTGCGTCCCGACCAGCGGAGCGGGGCAGGGTGAAAAGGGAGGATGGGCGCGTCGGCGTGGAGCTATTTAACCCGAGGGCAGCTGGGGCGGGGCCCGGGCGCAGGGGGAGGTCCTCCTCATCCCTCGGCCTCCACGCAGCTCTGGCTGGATGGTGGGAGTCGGAGCCGGGTCCCTGTGGGCTGACCTGGGGTCCTAGGGCGCGGGGTCAGTTTCTGTGTGTTTTTGACTGAACCGATTTAGTTGATATTACTACACTTAAGCAGTTATTACTAGTTCTTGCCTAGTTGGGTATGTTTGTCTTTTGTTATTGTTAGTTCCTAGTTGAGGCTATTGGGCTGTTAGTACAACAGTTAAATCAGGTAAAGTATGATATAATATAAGCTGTCTACAACAAGCCTACAGTAAGGATTATACTTGATGGGGAAAAACTTCAAGCATTCCTGCTTAGATCAGGAACTAGACAAGGCTGTCCACTCTCACCACTTCTATTCAATATTGTACTAGAAGTCTTAGCTGAGGCCATAAGATAAGAAAGGGAGATAAAAGGGATTCAAATTTCCAAGGAAGAAGTCAAATTATCTCTGTTTGCAGATGACATGATCTTATACCTAGTGATCCCAAAAACTCCACTAGGAAACTCCTGGAAGTAATACAGAAGTTCAGCAGGATGACAGGATAAAAAATAAATGTACAAAAATCAGTGGCCTTCCTATATGCCCAGAATGAAAGAAGTGAAAAAGCCCTGAGAGAAACAATCCCATTTACTATAGCCCCTAAAAAAATGAAATACCTTGGCATAAACCTAACCAAGGAAGTAAGAGGCCTTTACAATGAGAACTTTAAAACCCTAAAGAAAGAAATTGCAGAAGACACTAGAAGGTGAAAAGACCTACCATGTTCCTGGATTGGCAGAATCAACGTCATAAAAATGACCATCCTACCAAAGGCTCTATACAGAATCAGTTCTATACCAATAAAAATCCATGTGCCTTTTAATCACTTTGTTAAGACTAAATCACTAATATATGGGATCACTAGCTGTCTTTCATGAGGCAAGTGCCTCAGAAGGCTGTTCCTCCTCCTTGCACTTCCCATTATCTACTCCACCACTGGGAAGTACCACTATGGGCTGGGTTCTCCATAGCAATGAATCAAGTACCTGCGGAATTGTTCAGGGGCCATTCCAACCATTATCTCCCACAGCTGCACCACAGTCTGCAACTGTCAGGATGACACAAAAATGCAACCATAACAGTTGTGTATGATAAACTTCATAGCATTTTATTTCCATAGGAAGCCTGAACTTAAATGTCATGCAATAAACATATAGCCATGTAAGTTTGCACTAACAAAAGTTCTTGTACATAACTATACCTATACCTTCATTTACTTCCTGTGAAGGGAAGAAGGTTACTACCTTTGTGTTTATAGAAAGGCTTCTTTTTTAAAATAAGCAGAACCTTCAGACACTAAGAAATATTTGAGGACATGTTACCTTCCTACAGGCACCATCTATTCCATCCTCATTGGTCATGGTTATAACATCTATTTGTTGAAGGAGCATCTCATGCAATGTGTGGGCCACAGCAGACACAACATTGTGTATGTTGTAACTCTCAACATTCTAATGAGACATTGGATGTAAAATCACTCAAAGTTTTATAGTTAGGATCTCAGGCAGAACACTAAAAATTCTCCAATTCCAGTTTTACAGAGAAATGGCCTCTCAGTATTTGGAAAGTTTCAGTTTTTCAATAAATGTGTTAAAACCAGGAATCTCAGGATGGTGCTGTGAGAAAAGGAAAATTCTATGGTGTGGCCAAGAATTACAATTCTTGAGATGACATCCCACTGTGAGGTGGTGACCCAGATTCTCTTTGTGCCTAAATATTCCCATATTCTGGAGCTCACAAGTAGAGTAGACTCCATGTCACCATAAAGTACAACAACATTGGCTGATGATGTCACAATTCAGTTGTAGTATGTTTCAGCTCTTGCCTGGTATAACTTTGTGTTCACTGGGATCAGAGTCACAAAGGCCAAACAGACTCCATGACTTTGCACCTCTCCTCACAAGTGTGAGAGAAACTGAATTCCTCAATCATAATCTGAGATGACCAATCCCACCCAGGTCCAGTTGAAATGAAGCATCAAAGAGACCATGGTTAGGACCAGATTTTTGACACTTGGGGCCATCTGACTCAGGTAAAGAAACCTGTCTTTTTCAGTCAGGATAAGATGGAATGGTCCAAAGCTAATTTAAAGCACACAATACACAGGAAGCAATGAGAAGTGGAAGACTGAATTACCAGCAAAGCATCAAATAAAAGACATATGGAAGTTATAGGATGCAAAATTATTTCAGTTTGTTCTTGAATTTATATACCAATTACCATGAGTTTCTGGAAATTTACTGTCTATGCTTTACGAAAATCCCTGTATGCACTTTTCTATTTCTTCTATGTATTTCAGAAATATTAACATAGAGTCAAAACTTGCTTAAACTTTCACCTATACAGGTGAACACAGTCATAGAATCAGTGTCCCCCTTTACTCTCTCCTGTAATATGGGGAACACATATTTAATATCATAATATCACATGATATCACAGAGACATGATGGGTAACAGATTTAGATTAATGTTGATCTTCTCAACTGTGTACTCCAGTGCCAACAGAATATGTTTTTGAAGGAGTGAAAACCTGAAAAGTGGATATGATGACCATCAGACATGGCTTTGCAATCTTGAACACCTTCAAATTCAATACAATCAACTTTGCTTTGTATGTGATATTCATTGCCCACATGTGTATATTTTTAATTGATTGTCTGTAATATGAGTATGCCAAGAAGAAGGAATTTGTATTAACATAAATGTTCTCAGCATTCCTGGGATGGAACCATTATTAATCAGAGTTGTAAACATATGAATATCCATAAAGACCCCACTTCTTAATTATTTTAATAAACTTTCATAAAAGAGACTCCTTCCTTGTGCTTACCACCAGGCCATTAATAGGCTGTGATGTTTCCATGGATTGACCTTGGAATTCTCATTCTCAAGAAATATGTGAAATAAATATGTGGACAGGTGACTAGATTATCTTGGTAGATAGCACATTGCATCGTTATTAAATTTATTAAGTATCTACTGATGAGTGCATTTTGTTGTCTGTGTCTGTGGCATCCTTTGTCTCTTACAAAACATCACAAGTATCACAGGTAACATTTATTTCCATCTTCCTCCTCTTTTTGCATGTGTTTATTTCCACTTACTCATGGCTATGAAGTCTTGAATGTTATCGCTTCAGAATAATATTTGCATTTGTCCATGATCAAGCTGGTTTTTCATTACAGTGAGACACATTGATTAGTTAATGATTTAACCTTGATTCAGTTAATTAAAAAAAACATTTTATTTATTTACGTGTGTGTGTTTGTTTGTGTGTGTGTGTGTTTTTGCGTGTGCACTGTGTCCCACTGTGGAGTGTCAAGGATGACTTCAGGAATCATCCTGAATTGCTTCTACCGCCTTCTTGTTTGCTCTGGGAATTCCCAAGCTTTTCCTACCATGGAACCTGGGATATGAACTCAGGACCTTCTTGTGAGGCAATCTTAATCCTTGAACCATCTTTCCACCCCTGATTCAATAAATAAAAAAAAAATCTAAGTGGTGCTTCAACAATGTAGCTTGATGTTTCATTAGACATCTTATTCCCCACTTGTGCCAAAAACTTGTGTAATTACTCCATGAATTCTCACTCCACATAATTTATTTTTTATCTCTGATGATATCTTCATTTTCCTTCAGTTTCTCTATGAATACATTTATTTCTAATTTTATGTGGGTACAGTTTACTTAAGTCTTTATATATGCTGTACATATAATGTTTAATTTTTCATTCATTTATTTTTTTACTCTTTTTTTATTAAAAATGTAATTATACATTTTAAAAAATTTTTACCAGTCCCTCCCTCCCCCCTCCTCGCCCTCCTCTCTTTCCCCATCCCCCAGTGCCTCCCCCCCAATTCCCAGAGAGTCCTTTATTGTGTATCATTCATTTATTTTTTGAGAATTATTTATATACAAACATATTGTTTTGTGGCCTTGATCCACGCCTTTCCTTTCACTTCCTCCTCCTATCCCTACCTTTCCTTCCTTCACAACTCCAGCCATCACTTTATGCTCTTCTGTCTATTTGCATGTGTTGATCAGAGGGCTTCCTTTGGAGTTGCTCTGTTACTAAGATACAAAAGGTACCATGTCTTTGTGGTAGTATATGTGGTCTTTCAGTGGGGTAAATCACAAGTGGAAAGGCTCCCTTTCTTTTGTCTATTACCTGCCTCAGAGATTATTTCCGGCAGTAGTTGTTTCTCATGAGATTTTCACTCTTCTCTGGGAGAATGTTGACATGTTAACCATTGTGTAGATCTGGTAGTAGCAGATCTTGTTTAATGAAGTCCTGAATGTCGCAGCCCTGTTGTTACAGGAGTGTGTTCACTGACATTATACCTCCCCACCTTTAACCTCCTACACTCTTACTGCCCCCTCTTCCACAAGAGGGAAGTAGATGCTGTTCTTTCTGAGGTCTTTTGAGCCAATCAGACTGGGCAGCTAGATCTGCAGTTGAGACACTTTGTCTCCTGCTCTTTGGACTGTAAATGATATATTGCTTTCCCTTTGACCGAGTCTCATGTCAGAAGTGGTACCAAACACCTTGCAATGTTCTTTCTTTTGAAATAGTTAACTCTGGATGGACAAACATGTTTCCATAGCAACCTTGGTCAAATATAGAAGGTTTCCATAAGAATAAGCAGAAAATATACTTATATGAATGTACTGGTTGTTTGAGAACATGGTAAATCACAAATGTCTGTTCCTTGTATACAATGCTAATTATTCAACAATATACTAAATCATAAATGTTTTTACATATTTTATTATATGCTTTCTTGTTATTCATCTTGAACTTCTTCATACAAGATTTTACTGCTCTTTGTTATTTTCTCCATGGTGACTGATTCTGGGTGACTGCCATAGTTTGAAGTGTATATACCCATTTAGCCCAGAATAAAATTGTCTTGGTATAGTTTCAATCTGGCTGAGGGCCCTCAGACTCTGGCATGGTTTCAATTCACGTTGATATCATTCACAAAATTCTGCATTGACTTTTAAGTGAGGGCATTTACAACAAAGTTCTTTGTGTCTTGGGATGGGGAAAAATTTTGATGGACTGATATGGACTGAGCTTTCCAGGGTCACCAATTTTCTGCACTGTGGCTATGCCGTTTTTCTGGTTTTTCCTCCTACATTTTATTTTTTTTCTTAATCATACAAGCTCAATAGTTACTGCTATCCCCTTCCTTACCCTCTCATCACCCATTCTGCTCCCCCCTTCCCTTTCCTTTATCCACTCTCTCCTTTCCCCTCTCATAGTGTTTTCCCCTTCCTCCCTCCCAATCCCCTGGAGCATCCATTTAGTGAAGGGTCAGGATTCAGTGGCATAGCAGGGCCACTTCTTGGGCTCCCCATTAGCATGGGAACTCTATTATGGCAGTTAATCTCTTGCCTCAAAGGTTCACACTGGCTGAAGCCTTCTCCCCTGTGATCCCTGATTGACTTTAGGGGGTCTTTCATATGTCGGCCATTGTACAGGTCAAGCAAAGTCTATTTCTGGATGCTGCAGCCTTATTTTGTGTTCAGTATCATTGGTCCTCCCCAGCTTTAGGCTCTTACAATCTTGCTGCTCCCTTTTCTGCAAGATTCTCTTAGCTTTAGGATGGGGAGACATTTGTCTGGTCTGGTTCCAGGTAAATAATGTAGGGTCTTTGGTGTTCTGAATTACAGTTTGCCTCACCGATCTTCCATTTCAGTTGGTGAATCTTGGTTGAGAGCTGAGAGATTTTCTTTTTTTTTTTAATTATTATTATTTATTCAACTGTGCGCATGTGCGCGCGCGCGCGCGTGTGCGTGTGTGTGCGTGTGTGTGTGTGTGTGTGTCTGTGTGTGTATGTGTGTGTGTGTAGAACCACGGACGAACCCGCGAACCACCATGGACGCCTCCACCTCCTTCTGCCCCGGGATTCACAGGCTCCGCCCTACCAGGACCAGAAGCGCAGGCCGCCCCCGCTTCCACCTGGCATCTATACGTGGGATCTGGGATCCGAACTCAGGACCTTCTGCCTGCAAGGCGGAGGCTTAACCCCTGAGCCACCTCTCCAGCCCGAGATTTTCTTATCTAAGGCTTCGTTAAGTATTTAGAGGGTAGTTCACTATCACATTATTTAACAAATTACATGTTACATTCCAATGTTATATCAGTAACCTGAAAGGCATAAGAATTTAGGTGATTTTTATCTTCACTTCTTAGTCTCTTGCAGCTGAAGTAAGCATTGTCTCCTGCAACAGTGGGCAAGATGCTTTGGTGAGCAAGCAAGAGTCTTCATGATAGTCTTTAATTCTTGTCCTATCTCTATGACATCTGTGAGTCCCAGAGAAGTATCTCATGCACATTGACTTTTTTTAAGTGGTCATCTATGTCTTCTGTTTGGGTCATCTTTAAATGGTTACTGTTGTCTCAAGATCTCCTGTTTATGCATATAATACCTCTAGTGAAAGTCCTTATTTTTTAAGTTGAGAATTTGAGTATGATATTGATGTTATAAGTCAATATTTTGCTCAGTTTTGGGTCTTGAATGTTAATATTCTCCCCACATGTTCCTCCACCCAATTCTTGTCTCTCAGCCTCAAATGATTCCCTTTGATTCTTCATATCATTTGCTTCCTTTTCTTATTTCTCCTTCTGAGTGTGCCTTTCCTCTTTTCAGGATATTCCTTTGTGATCTTGGCATTAAAATGTATTCTGAGTTCACCACAGACATCTGATGTTTCAAATCTAGGACACACATGTAAGAGAGAATATGTGACCTCTTTTTCTGTGTTTGGGTTTTCTCAGTTATTATAACTTTTCTGACTTTCTGAGTTTCATCCTTTTGCCTGTAATTTCACTGTTCTTAATAATTAAAAATATTCCAATGTGTATGAGTAACATATTTTCATTATCCAGTCATCATTTGATGGACATCTATGTGGAGTCTAACCTTTAGCTATTGTGAATTTACATGATTCTTTTAAATGGTTTATATCTTAGCTGATAATTATTCTGTCTCTTTTGGCACTGTGTATTTATATTTTTAGACAAAAGTCTCATGGAGCTCAGAATGACCTTGGACAAATGATGCTTCTCTGAACCTCGCACCCTGATGTCCATCACTGATTCTGTTGTCTGTGTGTGTGTGTGTATGTGTGTGTGTGTGTGTGCGTGTGTGTGTGTGTGTGTGCGTGTGTGTGTGTGTGCGTGTGTGTACATATGTGCGTGTGTGTGCGTGTGTGTGTGTGTGTGTGTGTGTGCGTGTGTGTGTGTTTGTGTGGCTACTAATAAACTTGAAATCAATCTCTGTGATAACTTCACACTCTTTCATATATCTCATTATTTCTGGTCTTCTCCTGTACCAAGTGTATCAGGAAAGTTTTTTAGATTAGATGAAATACAAAGTACTAATGAACTTGTTCATTCTTCTCTGTCTCCACATGGACCCTTTCTCTAATTCAGGATTTCATCTGTCCTTTAAATTTTTATTCTGCCTGGTAGGTGATCAGGAAACTGAACTCTGGTCCTTCTAATTTCAAGGGAAAGGCTTAGTTGAGCTATATTTCCAGCCTCCAGAAATCCAATTATTGTCTGAATAAGTCATCTAACACTTTTGATTATGAAGTGTATTTTAAATCGCATTTTCAATGTCATTTATACATTTTTTAACATTGTGTAAAGTGAACTGTGTAGCGAATCATGATTGTGGAATCAATCTCTTAATGTTTTAATTAATCATATTTTATTTATTATTTTAACTTGTGTGTGTATTTGTGCATGCATGTGTGTTACATGAATCAGAAGGCATTGTGTTTGCCTCTGGTTGCTATAAGGTGACTTTGGGAATGGTACTGAATTGCTTCTACTTCCTATTGGTTTATTCCTGGTCACCCAGGCTCTATTTTCCAGGACCAGAAGTGTACACTGCTGACATTTCCATTTGGTGATTTCACGTGGCTTCTGGGATATCAACTTAGGACCATTTGTTTGTGGGTCAAAGGTCTAACCCATGAGCCATCTCTCTAGACGCGGTTTTTATGTTTTCAAATGGGTAGCTTGAACTGTATTTTTCTTTTGAAAATTTTATTATTATTCTTCTTTTTAATTCTGAGAAATGATTGAAAGTTGAAAGTTTTCTTATGCAAAACACTAATGGCAATTGAGAATCACAAACTCAGATATTCAGGTATATAAATTTGTGCATGAGCCAGAACAGAGCAGACTCCCTGCTCCTCAGGTAAGACCCCTGGACCATGCCTTAGACTTTAGGTCATCTGTAGGCCCCTCTAGTATCCAGCCTGCCTTTTGGGCCCTTGGGAAGGCTTCTAAGCCAAGCCCCAGGCACCAGATCATATGTGTACCCCACTAACCACTCTGATTTTCTGCCCCAGACTCACTCCTGGATCAGGGCAGACTCCCTGGACCCTGGACCATGAACAAGGCTCCAGATTATCTGTGCATCCAGCTAGCCACTCTGTCTTTCTGCCTTGAACCCAGACCTGGACCAGGATCTAGACCAGGGTGATTCCCTGCTCCTCAGTCTCACTGCAAGCAAAGGGCTAGGGGACCAGCAACAATCATCAGAAGTCTTCTAAAATCATCTCATCATATGGGAGAGAATCTTCACATCCAGCTCGAAGGTAAGTAAAGCTTTTTTAACATCTTGTTCTGCTTGATTATTAGTTATTGTAGTTTAATATTTCCATATAACCACCCCAAAACCCACAGAACTTCAGGGTTTATAGCATTCACCTTCACATGTCACCAAAGAAGTAAACATAAAAAGTACACTATCATACCAACCTTCAATCTTTGTCTACTAAATCACCTTCATTGATATAATAACGGTCCAATAGCTTCATTTAGGAAATAACACCAACAATAGACAGGCATAACAAACTCCAAGGCAAACACTAGCATTAACTACTCAAGTGTAGTAATATTGTCTAATTCCGTTTGGCCAAAAACACAGAAAAACAAAAAGAAGGATATAAGAGATTTAAAAAACTACCCAGATCACAGCACAAATCCATGAGTAACAAAGTCCAAGACAACAACTCTTCTACAGAAAGAATCAACCACACAATGAGGGAATCCAACCAGAGCAAACTCATATGAAATAGCCAAGAAAGCCATACCCAAGTAAATGATTTTCAAAGCCTGATCTTTATATGATCAAAACAATGAAAGAGGAAATCTGGGAGGAGTTAAATAACTGCATCAACCACTTAGAACAGGAACACAACAGACACTTGGAGGAAATGTTAATGGTTGAAGTACCATATGACCCTGCTATACCACTCCTGGGAACAGTCCAACAAAAATGCAGCAATTCACTACAGTGATATGAGCACAACCATGTTCACTGCAGCAATATTAACAATAGCAAAGTCATGGAATCAAACCAAATGCCAGTTGATGAATGGATAAGGAAAATGTGAAACATTTAAACAGTGGAATATTACTCAACCATCAAAAAAAGATGAAGTAATAAAATTTGCCAGAAAATGGGTGGAAATTAGAAGAATCTATATTGAGTGACGTATCACTCAGATAAAGAAAATTAGATGCCGCATGTACTCCCTAATAAGTGGATCCTAGTTCCAAATCCACTTAATGACATATTCAAAAGTAGAGCTGTGTAATACCTCCTTTTATCAGAAAGAAGTATAAGTGGGAGAGATAGGTAAAGATGACCTCTGTAGAAAGGAGAGAGAAGAACACACTTCAGTAGAGGAATTAGGCCATGGTCACGTATTGCATGTAAGTAGTGAAACATCTGATGCAGCTCACTCTCACTTCCTTTCCTGTTCATTTGGGCCTAAACATATTTGTTCTTCCCAGTTAGGTAGGGTATAGGACTGGGCAATTAGATGGTAACCAAAAGGCAAATGGTGGACTGACCCTTCTCACTGGTATGTGCTACTCCTATTCTTCCATCTATCTTTGAGTTTCCTCTAATATTAATATCTTCATTTTTCTCCTATATTTTATTTTTTCCCAATCATACAAGTTCAGCAGATAAGCCATCCTCTCCCTGCCCCCTCCCCTCCCTAGCTTCCCTATCACTGTCCCCCCTTTTCTCCTTCCTTTTATCCCCTTTCTTCCCTCCCCTTCTCCCAGTGCCTCCTTTGGAATAATATACAAGGTATGTTAATCCTACATCTTAGTTCACCATGTTGATTCATGTTGACATGACAATTCTTTTCATAATTATTATAATAATTCCCTTTCCAATCATCTTCAGTTTGATCACATGATCTTTTCATCAGTTCAACATTGAATTTGAGAATTTCAAAATAAAAAATAAAATAGTGGTTGATGCCACATCCTCAGCCAACCATGTTGTCTGATAAGGTTGCAGCATGGGGAAGACTGCTTCAAGAAAAGTATTTTCTGGGAACAGGACATGGCTTATCTGGAATAAATATGGGGAATGTGGGTGTTGTCAGGCATAAAGCCTGCTCTCTGGATAATGACACATTAGCATCTAAAATGGGCAGTTTTCAGGGACTCCTTCTTTTGGAAGGTGAGTTTTGGAAGTTGAGTTTGCCTCCTATCTGTTCTTAGATCTCTTTTGATCTTCCCAGAACTGGCTAGGTTATAACTTCCCCCTACATTCCCTTCCCTGTGCATTTGAGATATGTTAATGCATGGGCCAGGTAACTGTGTTTTGAGACATTCATTGTCCATTCCCTTTTAACAACTAAGTGTCATGCCTGCTTTTAACTCTATCATGCCTGGTCCCAAACAACAAGTAGATGTCACTCCTGCCTTTTCTTTGTTAGCCAGAATGTATACGTTTTACATAATCCTATAAAGAATTCGGCCCTGCTCTCTTTTGATATTTCCCTATAAATAGTAATGTATGCTACAATAAATTCGGCTTAGCTTGCATGACGGAGGACATCCTAGCCTCCCTCTGACCCAATGATTGCTCCCACTTCTGATTCTTGCATGTAAGTCTGGGTTTACGCTGGTTCATGGGCCTGGACAGGGGAGGGTGGAAATTTTTGGTTTTGCATGTGTTTCTAGGAGTTCTTATTGTTATTAGTAAAATGAAGAACAAGAAAATAACCTGATATGTAAATATGCTGATTCTGAAGAAATTGGAGAATAATTTCAAGACTCCAGAAACATGTGTGCGTAAAATTCTCTCAAATATGACTCTTTCTGGAGTAATTCAGAAATTCAGTGAATATGAGATTATGCTATCTGTTCACAAGAACCAGTCACAACTATTTCTCATAAAGCACATCAGTTATTAAAAAGGAAAAGGAAAAATTAGTGTATGGCATGCACCCCCTTCAACAGATTCACCTTTACTATTTACAAGAATGCATAATAGACATGGCACACATATAGTTAATTGTAATGGAAAACATGTTCTTTATTGAAGTGTAAATTTTGTGGACAGGTTAAAAGGAGCTCAACCTACTTGGTATATTTTAACTAAATCACAAGAGCAGTCTTTATTAAAACAATGGCAACAGTGTTTTCCTATATTCTATAGCTATTTTGTAAAATATTATACATTAGATAGATTTAAAGATACTAGGGAAATAGAACAGAACCTGGTAATGTATAATGGCCCAAACAGGTCTTCATGCTTTTATCATCAAACAATAGGTTAAATTCTTAAAAATTGTTTTAAAAATTTTTTAACAATTAGAAAAATTTTAACAATTTTAACAACTAGAAAAATAGTTCCCATGGAGTACATAGAAAAGGAAACTAACTGGGTATATGTCTCTTTATTTTCCTCTGTTTATGAAAGTAGCAACACATTCTTCATTCCCGACCCAATATTTCCTAATATATTTACTGTTGTCAGCTTCAATAAATTAGTTTAGATTCATTCAGCCCTGAGTTATGTGTCTGCTATTCTCTGCCCCCGCCAACTCCTTGTCCACCTATCCAGGCTACAGCCGGACCTTGGCACCCACTTCCTGAACCAGCTCCCTCTATCTTACCTACCTGCACAGGGAATGGACACACCCACCATGGCCTGGGTCACACTACATCATTCCTCTCCTGCAGACTTGCTCAGTGCTTGCCTTAACTACTAATTCTGTGTCAATGTGTCCAGAACTCAACCTTTAACTATCAACTTGGCACCTGTATATCTAACTAGCACACATGGCATGGTAGCACCCACCTGCACTGCCACGTATATCCTGTGTCCCTAAATACTCAGTACCTTGGTAGCAGTGAGGCAGACGCAAGAAGATGAGAAATTGAAGGTCATCCTTGGCTACATATTGACTCTGGGGCAGTCTGGGATACATAAGATCCTTTCTCTAAAAAGTTAACGGGCCTGTTGCTGTCCATTGGAGTCTGTAATCCCAGCAGTGGGGAGACCAAGACACAGGAGCTGGGGGTCAGGAACATCCTGGCTACACAGGCAAACCCTGCCACCACCATTGTGGTTGGCTGGTTGGTTGGGATTTGTATGCAACTGTGGGGCTCCTTGGGTGGCAGGTTGTTTACTGTCTCCAGCTTTGGGAGGAGCCATGTGATCATGAACAATACAGAAAATAAGAAAATGCAGTTGATAAGCAACTAGGACCATCTAGTTGTCTCTCTCTTTTCTCTCTGTCTCTTCTCTGTCTCTGTCTCTCTTTCTCTATCTCTCTCTCTCTCTCCTCTCTTTTTCCTCTCTATCTCCTCTCTATCTCCATGTGTTTGTGCAGACATGTGTACCAGAGGACATTTGAGTGTATGTGCCTGTGGTGGCTCAAGGATGAGATCTGGATTCACCCCACACTGCTCTATCTCCTCATTGATTTGTTCTGAGGCTTCCCAGGATCCACCTTTCAGGGCTGAAACCACAGGCCACCATTTCCAACTGGCATTTTATGTGGGATCTGAACTCGGTTCCTTTTGCTGGCAAGGGAAATTCTTTCACTCCCGAGCCATATGCTCAGCATGTGAGCAGTAAGAATGAACACTGAGGTTTCCTGGAGTCCCCACTCCTGAGAAGGAGAGACCTCCCTGCCCACAATTTCTGCACAAGTGTGTGTGTGTTTGTGTGTGTGTGTGTGTGTGTGTGTGTGTGTGTGTGTGTGTGTGTGGTTTGTGTATGTGTGTCTGTGGTGTGTGAATGTGTGTGAGCCAGTGTGCACATTCAGAGGACTTCTGGCATCCTGCACGCACATACACACACACACACACACACACACACACACACACACACACACACACACACATATACCTTATCCTCTTGAGACAGGGTCTCAATGGCCCTTGAGCTAGGCTAGGCTGGCAGTCAGCCAACCCCAGCAGTTCCTCCTGCTTATGCCTCACCTTAACACTGGCCTTGCAAGTACATGTGTGACCACACCCAGCTTCTCAAATATCCTTGGAAGCTTTCATGTCCAATTACAGTGAATTTTTTCAGCTGGGTTTCCTCCATCTTCCATGTCCCCTGCATGTGTGATTCCTGGGGCCGCATCCAGAATAAGTGCCCAGGAACCTACTTGCTGGGACATGGACAGCCCACCAGTGGACAAACCATCCAGTGAAGAAGCTCCACCTGTCTCGCCCAGCAATAGGACCCACAGTCTATCAGGATGACACCATATGTTTTGAGATCCTCCCTCCTCCATGACCAAATGGTAACAAGCCAGATATGGGAAAAGTCCAGTGGATGTGCCCATGCTGGATTAGAATTTTGCCTTTTTCTTTCTCTCGTCTGTCTTCTTCTCTCAATTCTTTTGTTGAGAAATAGCATCTCATGTAGGCCAGGTGCACCTTGAACTCCCGATGCGATGGAGGGCAACCTTGAACTCCTGTCTCTACCTCCCAAGCCCTTGGGGCGTGGGGTTTTTTTTTCTCCCACATTTTATATTTTTCCTCATCACACAAGCTCAATAGGCATCCCAGTCTTCTCCCTCCACCCTCCCCTCCCCAGTTGTCACCCCTTGCACCCTCCCCCATTCACTCCTTCCTTTCATCCCCCTCACCCCATTGGTAACAGAACTCTATTGTGACTGTTTATTCTCTTGGGGAGGCCCATTCTTTTTTGAATTTTTTTAAATTTATTTTTCCACTCATACAAACTTGGTAGGTACCCCATTCCCCTTACTCCCTCCACCCTCCCTGGATTCCTTTGCTCCCTCCTCTCTTTTCCACTTCCTTCTCCCCTCCCTCCCTTTCTCCCAGTGCCCCCTCCCCCTCATTTCTGGAGCATCCTTTAGTGTGCATGTCAAACTTCCCTCTGAGTCCTCCTCTCTGATGAGGTGTAAGGACTCAGTAGCATTGCCTAGAGCTCTTTCTTGTGTTCCCCTTTAGTATAGGAACACTATTGTGACTGTTAGACCCTTGCCTCTAAGGGTCCTATTGCCTGTGATCCATGCTAGACTTTGGGGATTCAATGATATGTTGGTCATTGTCCAGGTCATGCAAAGTCCTATTATGATTACATCAGCCCTAACTTGTGTGGAGTATCTTGTATATCATTTCTCCTCCCCATCTTTAGGCTCTTACAATCTTACCACCCCCTCTTCTGGAAATTATGGAGGCCCATTTTTTAATTGGGCCATTTATCTCTTTGGTGTTTAGATTTCTAAGAAGTGCACTCTTGATAATAGAGCTTTATAAGATATATAGTTAGGGAACATTTTTCTGCCATTGTGTGGGTTGCCTTTTTGTGGGTTTACAATCTCTTCATCTGAACAGAAGCTCCCATTTGTTGAGTGTAGGTTCTAGTGCTTATGTTACTGGATTTCTGTTTAGGAACTTTTGGCCTAACCCATTCAGCTTGAGGGACTTCCCTACCCTTTCAACTAGGATTTTTATAGTCTCTGATCTAATATTAAGGTCATTTATCATTTGGAATTAATTTTTTTGCATGATAACAAGTAAGGGTCCAGTTTCAACCTATTACATGTGGCTATCAAGTTTTTACAGCACCATTTGTTGACGATGCTGTTATTTTACCACTGAATTTTTTGGAGCTCTTTGTCAAAGATCAAATGGCTGTAATTGTGTTGGCTTATATCTGGATCCTCAACTCTTATCCATTGATCTATGTGTCTATTTTGTAGCCATTACCAACCTGTTTTTATTACTATGGATTTGTAATATAGATTAAGGTTTTGTATGGTGATATCTCCAGCACTGTTTTTGTTACTCAGGATTGTTCTTGCTACTTGGGCCTTTTGTGTTTCATATGAATTTTGAGATTGTTTGGTCAATTTCTTCAAACAATTGTTTTGGGATTTGATTGATATAGTGTTGAATCTTTATATTACTTTTGATTGGATGGTCAATTTTGCGATGTTGACTCTACTGATTGAGGAGCCTGGGAGGTCTTTCTACCTTCTGTTGTCTACTGTAATTTTGATCTTTAGGATTTTCAAGTTTTCATCTTAAAGGTCTCTGATTTCTTTGGTTAGATTTATACCATGGTATTTCATTTTTTTAGGGGCTATAATAAATGAGATTGTTTCTCTTAGGACTTTTTCACTTTTTTCATTCTTAGTATATAGGAAGGCCACTGATATTTGCATGTTTATTTTGTAACCTGACACTCTGCTCAACTGGTTTATTAGTTTCAGGAGTTTCCTGGTGGAGTTTTTAGAATCACTCAGGTATGTGATCATGTCATCTCAAAATAGAGATATCTTGACTTATTCCTTTGTGATTTGAATCCCTTTTATCTCCCTCTCTTGTCTTATGCAGGTGTAGGGTTTCAAGGAGTGCTAGGAATGGAATGCAGGACTTTGTGTATATCGTGCATGAGCTGTATCCACTAAGCTACAACCCTGGCTTGCTCTGCTTCCTCTCTTGTCCCTTGATTATTTGCATATAGGACAAGGGTGGCCCTTATCTCAGTTAAAATAAGGCAGATCCTGGGGTGACTGGAGTGTTGATTCTGCTACAGGCCACAGACTGTGAATGTTGGAGGTGTCTGTGGGGAGGAAGACGTGATGTGCTTGGGCACCAGACCAGGTAGGTGTTGGGTGAAGGCTCATTAAATCCCAACTGCTGCAGATATGATCAGGAAGGGGTGGCCCAGGGCTTGGTGGGGGAACTTGGGTTGTGTAGAACTGTGAGTGTGCTGCCTGGGGCCTGGTGGAGAGTGTGGAGCTGTTTGTAGATTCTTGTCCAGTTGTTACAACTTGTTACTCCTCTCTTGTTGAGGAATGTCCATATCACCTAAAGTTAACCGTTCACCATGTCCACGTGCACAGACTGTAGCATTTCATACACCCACGGTGTTGGAGATCACCAACTCTCTTCTAGTTCTCAGACACATTTGCCCCCCTAAAAGGGAACCCAATCCCCACAGGCCTTGGTGGTGCCTCTGCCACGTGAAACCTGCACTCAGAGGCTGAAGTAGGAGATTCTTGTGTTTGGGATCAGCCTGGACGCCACAAACCCCATCTCCAACGCAAAAACAGGCATTCGAACTTCCTTTTGCAAGCAAATGTGTTTATTATAGAAAATCACAATTGGGCAATGTGCAGAAATTAAGTGACTGTGGACTGCTTGGGTTAAACAGGACATCTAAGCTCCCCCCACCACAAGTCTCAGGGACATCTAGGCCACCTCCACCCCAAGGCTCAGGGATGTCTAAGCCACTCCCCCCCCAAGGCTCAGGGAGCACTTTGAACCAGGGAGTGGTAAGATTGTAAGAGTCTGAAGTGGGACAGTATTGCAGCCAGACATTATCTCATGGGCAGGACAGGGCTGTTGAACTCATGAATGCCCAGTAGTTGCATGTATTTCCTCAGGACTTACCTGGGTTTTTTTTCTCAGCATTTCACCATGGAAAGGGAAATTTCTCAATAGACTCATGCTTCCCTGAAAGATGGATGAGGGTTGATGCTGGAGTGGGGGTGGGGAAGAGGATTTCCTCAGGGGTCCCCACTGATTAAATGACTCATGCTTCAGCAAGTGCTCAGGCGCAAGCCATCAGAGGCAACCCAGGTGAAACTCAGTGGCCCACATATGTTAAAAGACATAAAAATAGGAGGGAGACAGGTAAAGAAGAAAAGGGGTTGTACTGGGAAAAGGAGGGGGATGGAATTATGAGATTAAGGCATAAAATATCATAAATTCACTGTGTTCATGTACAAAACACTGAAATAAAAAAAAGTAAAAAAAAAAAAAAAAAAAAAAACAGGGGCTTGAGAGATGGCTTGGTGGACAATGAGCACTTTCTTTTCAAGCATGAGGACCTGAGTTCAAATCTACAGTGCCCATGTGAAAGGTGGGTGTGGTCACACATGTAACTTGAGCATTATGGGACATTGGGATTTCCTGACGACTAGAATAAGGTGGAGAGTGATAGAGCAGGACTCTAAACATATGCACACTGGCCACACACACACACACATACACACACACACACACACACACACAATCTCTCTTAGGTAGCAGTTGTTCCATGTTTCTTTCCTCCAGTAATCCTAACCCACTAAGGACTAATAACTCTCTATCCCTAAAAATTTGCTAGTTCTAGATTTTCTGCATAACAAGGATTGTAGCATTTATGTCACATATATATATACGTATATAGATCAATTTATTATCTATCCATCCATAGTATATGTATGAGAAAGATAAAGAGAGACAAAAGTGAGGAAGAAGGAGAGAGAAATCAGGTTCATGTGTGCATGCCACACTGCGTGTTTGAAGACCAGACGACAACTTTCAGAAGTCAGTTCTTTCCCACCATGTCAGCTTCTAAGGACCAACAGGCTTGTGAGCATTTACCTTATCCCGAGTCATTTCTTGTTCCTTAATCTATGTTTTTGAGACAGGGCCCAAGTAGTTCAAACTGGCTTTACATTCCTCATCCTATACTTCTACATCCTGAGTGCTGGGATTACAGTCGGAACCAGTGAACCATCTAGCCACAGACCACTGTGGTGTGAATGTCTGTGTGGTACATGTATGTGGTGTATATGCACTTGAATATGTGCATGCCTATGGAGGCCCACGGGAGACATCAGGAATCATCGTGGATTGCTCTACCTCCTTTTTGCTGTGCTCTGGGTTTTCCCAGACTCTGCCTTCCAGGGCTAGAATGCAGGCCACCACTATTTTTTTTAACATTTTTATTATTATTTCCGCTCATACAAACTTAATAGGTAGACCAGTTCCCTCCCCCCTCCTCCTCCCCCCGAACCCCCTGCTCCCCCTCCCTCCCTCCCCATTTCCCAGTACCTCCCCCCCCAATTCCCAAAGAGTCCTTTATTGCGTATGCCTAACTCTCCTCTTGGTCCTCCTTTCTGATGACGTAAAAGGACCCAGTGGCATTTCCCTGAACCCTTTCTCGTGTTCCCCTTAAGCATAGGAACACTACTGTGGCCATCAATCCCTTGCCTCCAAGGATCTTGGTGCTTTTAGCCGATGTTAGACTTTGGGAGGTCAATAGTGTGACGGACATGGCGCAGGGCATGCAAAGTCCTATTATGATTGCTTCAGTCCTATCTAGTGTAGAGACTCTTCAAATCATTGCTCCCCCCATCCTTTTGCTCTTACAATCTTACCGCCCCCTCTCCCACAGATATCCCTGAGCTTCAGGATGGGGGGAGATTAGGCTGGCTTAGTTCTATGTGGATGATATAGAGTCTCTGAAGTTCTGGATTGTGGTTTGTTGATTTTCTTTTGCAGTTTTGCTGCTCCTGCAATGCCCTTCACTCCATCCTGATGGGCACTGTATGTCACCCCCTGGTCAGAGACAAAAAACTGTTAAACTGGAGTCTTGTTATAATAGCACATTCAAGGATAGGTGTAATAAAAGCAGGAAACCTCGGTGAGGGAGGGATCAGTCATCCATTTGCAAAATGATCTCTTTTCATCTGCCAGACTATATGCCCTCCCCTTCTGGTGAGATCATACCCCCTCAGTTGTACATGATCAGGAACGAACGTCTGTGAACTTAACCAGGTGTCACATTACTTACTTGCATTCCTTGGAGGTCGATTTTTTCTACTGTAACATGTTCCCCTCTCTCCTTGTGTCTGGTGTGGCTCTCCAACCCCATCCCTCCTGTTCACAATCCTTGCAATTACCATATTACATAGATGTACCCTTGAGTGTCTCAATGTGGGCTGGGTGAGTTTGGTACTAGGAGCCACCTATTAGGGAGTACATACGGCGCTTAACTTTCTGGGATTGGGATACTTCACTTAATATAATTGTTTCTAATGACATCCATTTCCCAGCAAACTCCAGTAATTCATCATTTTTGATGGCTGAGTAGTACTCCATTGTATAGATGTACCACAGTTTCCTTATACACTCGTCAACTGTTGGACATTTAGGTTGATTCCATGACTTTGCTATTGTAAACAGTGCTGCTATGAACATAGTCGTGCTGGTGCTATCGAGGCGAACCTCTGCTGCATGGGGGGTTATTCCCAAAAGTGGAATAGCAGGGTCATATGGCATTTCAATCTTTAATTTCTTTAAGAATCTCCAGACAGCTCGCCAGAATGGCTGTATGAGTCTGCATTCCCACCAGCAATGTAGCAGGGTTCCCCTCTCTCCACATCCTCTCCAGCACTTGTTGTTGTTTGTATTGTGGATTTTTGCCATCCTGACCGGGGTGAGATGGTATCTCAGGGAAGTTTTGATTTGCATTTCCCTGATAGCTAAAGAAGTGGAGCATTTTTTAAGATATTTGTTAGACATTTTAATTTCATCTCTGGTAAAATTTCTTTTAAGTTCCAGGGCCCATTTTTTAATTGGGCCATTGGTTTCCTTGGTGTTTAATTTTCTAAGTTCTTTGTGCACTCTGGACAGTAGAGCTCTATCAGATATGTGGTTAGTGAAGATTTTCTCCCATTCTGTGGGTTGCCTTTGAGCTCGTGTGATAATCTCTTTATCTGAACAGAAGCTCTTTAATTGCACAAGATCCCACCTGTTGAGAGTTGGTAGCAGTGACTGTGCCATTGGATGTCTGTTTAGGAAATGTTGGCCTAGCCCAATCAGCTCAAGGGAGTTCCCTATCCATTCAGTTATGATTTTTATAGTCTCTGGCCTGATATCAAGGTCCTTGATCCATTTGGAATTAAGTCTTGTACATGGTGACAAGTATGGGTCCAGCTTTAATCTTCTGCATGTGGAGATCTAGTTTTGCCAGCACCATTTGTTGAAGATGCTGTTCTTTTTCCATTGGATTCTTTGGGCCCCCTTTTCAAAGATCAAATGGCTGTATTTTTGTGGGCTTATATCTGGGTCCTCAACCCTTATCCATTGGTCTGTGTGTCTATTTTGGAGCCAGTACCAGGCTGTTTTTATAACTATGGATTTGTAGTATAGACTAAGGTTCGGTATGGTAATACCTCCAGCAGTGTTTTTGTTACTCAGGATTGTCTTTGCTATTCTGGGTCTTTTGTGCCTCCATATGATTTTGGGATTAATTGGTCCACTTCTTTAAAGAATTACTTTGGGATTTTAATTGGTATAGCATTGAATTTGTATATTGCCTTTGGTAGGATGGTCATTTTTACGATGTTGATTCTGCCAATCCAGGAGCATGGGAGGTCTTTCCACCTTCTGATGTCTTCATCAATTTCTTTCTTTAGGGTTTTAAAGTTTCCATTGTAAAGGTCTTTTACCTCCTTGGTTAGGTTTATACCAAGGTATTTCATTTTTTTAGGGGCTATAGTAAATGGGATTTTTTCTCTCAAGGCTTTTTCACTTCTTTCGTTCTGGGCATATAGGAAGGCCTCTGATTTTTGCACATTTATTTTGTATCCTGCTACCCTGCTGAACTTCTCAATTAGTTCCAGAAGCTTCCTGGTGGAGTTTTTGGGATCCCTCAGGTATAAGATCATGTCATCTGCAAATAGGGATAGCTTGACTTCTTCCTTGCCGATTTGAATCCCTTTTATGTCCCTTTCTTGTCTTATGGCTTCAGCTAAGACTTCAAGTACAATATTGAATAGAAGTGGTGAGAGTGGACAGCCTTGTCTAGTTCCTGATCAAAGTGGGAATGCTTCCAATTGTTCCCCATTGAGCATAATCCTTGCTGTGGGCTTGTTGTATACAGCTTTTATTATATTGATAAAGGTTCCTTCCATTCCTACTGTCTCTAGCGTTTTGATCATAAAAGGCTGTTGGATCTTATCAAAGGCTTTTTCTGCGTCTATCGAGAGTATCATGTGGCTTGGACTTTGGACTGGTTTACATGAAGAATTACATTTATTGATTTGCGTATGTTGAACCAACCTTGCGTGCCGGAGATGAAGCCTACTTGGTCCCTGTGAATGATCTTTTTGATATGTTTTTGAATCCGATGTGCTAAGACTTTGTCGAGAATCTTTGCATCTGTGTTCATCAGGGAGATTGGCCTATAGTTTTCTTTTTTAAGTGAATCTTTATTAGGTTTTGGGATTAAGACGATATTAGCTTCATAGAAGGAATTTGGTAGTGTTCCTTCCTTTGCTATTTGATGGAACAGTTTAAGGAGTATTGGTGTTATTGACTCCTTAAATGTCTGGTAGAATTCTGTGCTGAATCCATCTGGTCCAGGACATTTTTTGGTGGGAAGATTTGAGATTACTTCTTCAATTTCCTTATATGTTATAGGGCCATTTAAGTAATTCACAACTTCCTGATCCAATTTAGGTAAGATGTGTTTACTTAGAAATTCATCCATCTCTTCTGTGTTGTCAAACTTCTGAGTATAAGTTTTTGAAATATGATGTTATAATTCTCTGGATTTCTTGGGTATCAGTAGTGATTACTCCATGTTCATTTCTAATTTTGTTAATTTGGGTTTTCTCTCTCTTGCTTTTGGTTACTTTAGCTAGGGGTGTATCTATCTTATTGATTTTTTCAAAGAACCAGCTTTTTGTCTGTTTGATTTTCTCTATCGTTTTCCTAAACTTGATTTCAGCTATTTCTCCCATTATTATGCTAATCTCCTCTCTTCTAGTACTTTTGGGATCAGATTGCTCAAGTTTCTCTAAAGCCTTAAGCTGCATCGTTAAGTTATTTATTTCTGATGTTTCCATTTTTTTGATGTAGGCATTAAGAGCTATGAACTTACCTCTGAGGACAGCTTTCATTGTGTCCCAGAGATTTTGGTAAGTTGTATTTTCGTTATCATTCACTTTCAGGAAATCTTGAATTTCCTTTTTAATTTCTCCTGAATCCAGTTCTCATTCAGCATCATATTGTTAAGTTTCCAGGATTTAGTGTATTTTCTCTTGTTTGTTGTGTTGTGGATGTCCAACTTTAGGCCATGGTGGTCTGATAGGGCACAGTTTAGAATTTCAACTTTTTTGTATATGTGTAGATTCGTTTTGTGGCCCAATATGTGATCTATTTTGGAAAAAGTTCCGTATGCTGCTGAGAAAAATGTGTATTCTTTTGTGCGTGGGTGAAAAGTTCGATAGAGATCTGTAAGGTCCATTTCTTTAAGGGTTTGATTAAGTTCCAAAGTGTCTCTGTTAAGCTTTTGACCTGTTGATCTATCCCATGTTGAGAGAGCAGTGTTGAAGTCCCCAAGAATTATCGTTTGGGGGTTGATTTCTCGCTTTAGACACTGCAGGGTTTTCTTAATGAATGTGGAGGGGCCCGTATTGGGTGCATAAATGTTCAGGATTGTGAAGTCTTCATGGTGAATTGTACCTGTGACTAAAATGTAGTATCCATCTGTGTCTCTTATGATTTTCTTTGGTTTGAAGTCCACTTTGTCTGAAAGCATAATTACTACCCCTGCCTGTTTCCTGGTTCCATTAGCTTGTAAGATTTTGGACCAGCCTTTCATTCTTAGGATGTGCCTATCTTTTGTGGTGAGATGAGTTTCCTGAAGGCAGCAGATTGTTGGATTGTGGTTTTTAATCCAAGTTTGTAATCTATGTCTCTTAATCGGTGAATTAATCCCATTGACATTTAATGTTATAATGGAGAAATTATTTTTAATCCTGGACATTTTTTATGTTTAGTAGATTTTGTAAGCATGTTGTTTGATATTTATGTTTCGGTGGTATTATACTTCCCTTCTGCCCTCCTGGATATGCTTGTTCTTTTCTTCAAGCTTGAGTATCAATTCTAGGGTTTTTTGAAGGCCTGGTTTGGTAGACATGTATCCCTTCAAGTTGTCTTTGTGTTGGAAAACTTTTCTTTCTCCCTCAATCATGACAGATAGTTTTGCCGGGTATATCAGTCTGGGTTGGCATTTTTGCTCATTTAATACTTGAAGTATGTCTCTCCAAGCTCTTCTTGCTTTTACTGTTTCCATTGAGTAGTCATTTGTTATTCTAATAGGTTTACCTTTAAAAGTGAGTTGCTTTTTTTCTCTTGAAGCTCTCAGCACCTTTTCTTTGTCTTGAATGTGGAGTGTTTTGACTATTATTTGCCGTGGCGATTTTCTATTTTGGCCGTATCTGTTTGGAGTGCGAAATGCCTCTTGTATTTGGATAGGCCTCTCATTCTTTAATTGTGGAAAGTTTTCATTTATGATGAATTGAAATATTTCCTCAGGTGTGGTATTTTGGGATTCTTGTTCTGGTATTCCATGAATGCGCATGTTAGGCTTCTTCAGGGTGTCCCATATCTCTTGAATGTTCCTCTCAAGTATCTTTTTGGCTTTAACAATCTCTTCCATTGAGCTGGTTAATTCTCCCACTTTGTCTTCAAGATCTGAAATTCTATTTTCTGCCTCATTTGTTCTGCTGATAAGACTCTCTCTTGAGTTTTGGGTTGAAGATAACTTGTCATTTAGTTCAATTTTAAACTCTGCCTGAGACTGTTTTAATTGCTCCATACCTATTTTTGTTTCTTGAACTGTTTTTCTCAACTCTTCCAAGTGCCTGTTGTGTTCCTGTTCAAAGTGGTTGATTCGGTTGTTTATCTCTTCTCTGATTTCCTCTTTCATAGTATTAATCATGGTAAGAATCATACTCTGAAAGTCGTTATTTTGGGTCTGGCTTTCATGGCGATTTTCTGTGGATTTGTTCTGATCGGAATCCCTCATTATGGGATTGATTCTTTTGGCAGGAGATTGGTCTTCTTGGGTTTTGTTTCTCGTGGATCTGCACTTTGACTTGTACATTGTTGTTTTGTTTTTAGGACCTTTCAGTTTCTGTTTTTTACTGAATCCACGTAGTTAGTATTGTTACGCTTGCCAGTTATTACTAGACTTGCCTTGGATTTGGTATGTCTGTGTATTGTTAGTATTATATCCTAGATGAGGCTACTAGGCTGTTAGTACGTCAGTTAAGTCAGGTTACGTTACCAGGGGGTGAGTATTAGTTTGGTAGTGCACTTTTACGATTTAGTTTCTTGATGAAATGTGGGGGTGAGTGGTGTACTCCCTGGAGTTGTATGTTGTGGGGTGGCTGTATGAGAAAGTTGATCTACAGCATTGATACTTTAAAGGATCAGTAAGGTGAAAAGAAAAAGTTTACTTATCTTTGGGATGGGTGAGAAGAAACTCGCCCACGTGATATAATGATTGTAGTGGAATCCAGATGTATGGCCTGTGCTCCCTTTGTTCTTTAGAATTTTGCTTGAGTTTCCTTTGGGCTCTATTGAATTCTGAGTAGCAGTGTGTCTTCCGTGGACCACATGCGTAGGTCCCCAGTGGGCCAGAGAGGCAGAGGGTCTGATGTTGATGGCAGAGTTCTTCACCTGCGATCTGGGAAGGTGGGCGCAGTGAGGGGGGGCCTGGGGCAAAGCTGGCTGCGCAGTGCGGTGCTGCTGGCCGGGCGGCTCCTGGGTGGGGGGCGGGGTGGGGCTGGGCTGGGCTCTTTCACTCCTTGGCTCAATGGCAGAATTCTTCACCTGGGATCCAGGGGCGAGGCCACCACTATTTTTGCCTGGCATTTTTAAATTGCATTTTATTTCATTTTTTTCCACGTTATACAAGCTTAGTGATGGGGTATCCTTATCAATTTCCTTCCTCCCTCTCTTTCCTCCCTCCCTTCTCCATTCCTTTCCTTGCTCATCTCCCTTTGTAGATCCAAACTTTTCCCTCTTCCTGTCCATCAGCTTTTATGAGTCCTAGGGTTCTCTCCGGACTAACTGCTCTAATGGCAGTTCAGGCCTCTGTGGCAGTCCAACAGGCCCTACCTTGGGCCAACCAATGATGGGTACTCCATTACCCTTTTCAAACCTATCACCTCTAAGGATCCTACTGCTTGAGATGATTTCTCTTAAGATCCTCAATAGTCTATGGGAGCTTGTCCATAGATGTGGGATCTGAGGATCTAAACTCAGTGTCTCTTGCTTATGGGGCAAAGGCTTAAGCACGGAACCATCTCTCCAGGCCCCTATGTAATTTTTTTGAGGTAGGTAGCCCATACTGGATACACAAAAGTCAGGGCACTTCTTCCTTTGTCTCCAGAGTGGTGGGATTGCAAGACTGGGTGGCCATGCCTGGCTGCCTGTGTGATGTTTCCACCTGCCCTTTCCCCTGAATGCTTTTCTGCTGCATTTCGTTCTGTTTCATGGCTTTGCAGTACCCAAGCATATGGGTTAATTGTGCTTTGTTTGCTTATTCTCCAGATACTAGGCAGTAGGACTGTTTCTACTGGCCATGTTCATCTTTACAAGGTTAAAAAAAAAAGGTAGAGAATGAAGGATCATGGAGTATCTGAGCTGGGATCTGTATCCTCTACTTACTTATTTTTTTTTCATTTATATTTATTTCTTTTTCCCCAATCATACAAGCTTCATAGGTACCCCGGTCCCCTCCGCTACCATAACTCCCCAGTCCCTATTGCACCCTCTCCCCTTTTCCCATTGTTTCACACCCCTCACTCCCTTTCTCCCAGTGCCTCGCCCTTCCCCTCACATTCCCTGGAGCATCCTTTTGTGTTAATGCGAAAATTCCCTTAGTCATCCACTCTAGTGAGGTTTAAGGACTCAGTAGCATTGCCCAGAGCATTGCTTGGCTCCCCTTTAGTATGGGAACACTATTATGACTGATAATTCCTTGCCCCTAAGGATCCTAGTGCCTGTGAAACACGTTAGCATTTGGGGCTCACTGACATGTCAGTCATTGTGCAGGTCAGGCAAGGTCCGATTATGGCTATTACAGTCCAAACTTCTGTGGAGTATCTTGCATACCATAGGTTCTCCCCATCTTTAGGCTCTTAAAATCTTGCTGCTCACTCTTCCTCAAGTTTCCCTGAGCTGGTAATGGGGCGATATTTGCCTAGTCTGGTTCCAGGTGATTAATGTAGGGACTCTGGTGTACTGAATAATGGTTTGTTGTTGTTTTCATTTTTACTGTTGCTGCACCACCCTTGGCTCCATCCTGATTGATATCGGAGGTCACCTCCTAACCAAAGATGAAAGGCTGTTTAAATGAAAATCTTACTATAAGAGGAGATTCAAATGTAGATGGAATAGGAGTAGGAGACCTAGTGAGGGGGGTCAGTCTCCCATTTGCAGGATGGTTACCACCTATCTGCCAGACTCTATATTCACCCTGATTGTTGAGATCAAACCCCCTCAGTTGCAAGTGACCAGGAAGGAAAATGAGAGTGAGCTCAAGCAGATGTCTCTGACTTACTTTCAACATTTGATGGTGACCTATTTTCTCTACTGTAGTATAATTACCTCTCTCCTTATATCTGGGGGGGGCTCTCCTTCCCCTTCCCTCCAATTTATAATCTTTGTAATTACTGTAGGTATTATAGATTCTTATCTTTGAATAGGTCACTAGTGGGTTTGATACTAGGATCCACGTATTAGGTAGTACATACGTCACATAATTTTCTGTGTCTGGGATACTTCACTCAATATAATTGTTTCTAATTCCATTAATTTCCAGGGAAATTTCATTAATTAATATTTGTCTTGCCTGAGTAGTATTCCATTATACAAATGTTCCACATTTTCCTTATTCACTAGTCAACTGTTTTGCATTTGGGTTGTTTCCATGACTTTGTTTTGTAAATAGTGCTGCTATCTATGAACATAGTTGTGCTTGTGTCATTGAGGTGAATTTTTGCTTTATGGGGGATTATTCCCAGAAGTGGTATAGCAGGGTCATATGGCATTATAATCTTTAACTTTTTAAAAGAAAATCACCAGGTGGATCTCCAGAGTGGTTGTATAAGCCTGCATTCCCATCAGATATGTAAGAGAGTTCCCTTCCAGCATTTGGTGTTTGTATTTTGGATTTCTGCCATCCTGACCTGGGTGAGAAAATAACTCAGCGAAGCTTTGATTTCCATTTCCCCGAGGGCTAAGGATATGGAGCATTCTTTAAGATATTTCTTAGACATTTCAATTTCATACCTGGAAAATTTTTTTTTTAGTTCACTGGTCCATTTTTAAATTGGACCATTTATCTCCTTGATGTTTAGTTTTCTAAGTAATGTGTGCATTCTGGATGATAGAGCTCTCTCAGATATGTGGTTAGTGAAGATTTTTTCCCATTCTGTGGGTTACCTTTTTGCTGGGTTTACAACCTCTTTATCTGAACAGAAGCTCTTTAATTTCATAAGATCCCATTTGTTGAGTGTTGGTTCTAGTGACTGTGCTATTGGATTTCTGTTTAGGAATTGTTGACCTTAATCAATCAGCTTGAGGGTGTTCCTTACCCTTTCAACTAGGGTTTTTATAGTCTCTGGTCTAATATTGAGGTCCTTGATTCACTTGGAATTTTTTTTTTGTATGGTGACAAATACAGGTCCAATTTTAATCTTCTGCTTGTGGACATCCAGTTTTGCCAGCACTGTTTCTTGAAGATGCAATTCTTTTTCCATTGGATTTTTTAGACCTCTTCGTTAACGATCAAATGGCTGAAATTGTGTGGGATTATATCTTTGCCTTCAACCTTTATCCATTGATCTACATGTCTATTTTGGAGCCAGTACCAGTTGTTTTCATTACTATGCATTTGTAGTATAGATTGTTTGGTATGGAGATACCTCCAGCAATGTTTTTGTTACTCAGCATTGTTTTTGCTCTTCTGGATCTTTTGTGCTTCCATATGAATTTAGAGATTGTTTAGTCAATTTCTTTAAAGAATTGCTTGTGGATTTTGATTGGTATAGCATTGAATCTGTATCTTGCATTTGATAGGATGGTCATTTTATGATGTCGATTCTGCCAATCCATGAACATGGGAGGTTTCTCCACCTTCTGGTGTCTTCTACATTTTCTTTCTTTAGGTTTTTAAAGTTTTCACTGTAAAGGTCTCTTACTTCCTTGGTAAGGTTTATGCCAAGGTATTTCATTTTTTAGGAGCTATAGTAAAATGAATTATTTCTTTTAGGGCTTTTTCACATTTTTCATCCTGGGGATATAGGAAAGCCACTAATATTTGCATGTTTATCTTGTAAACTGCCACTCTAATGAATTTCTGTAGAAATTCCTGGAGTTTCCTGGTAGAGTTTTTAGGATGACTTATATATACAAACATGTCATCTGCAAGTAGAGATAACTTGTGCTCTTCATTGCTGATTGAATCCCTTTTACCTCCTTCTCTTGTCTTATGTCTCCAGCTAAGACTTCAAGTACAATACTGAATAGAGTGAGAATGAATAGCCTTGTCTACTTCCTCATTAAAGCGGGAATATTTCAAGTTTTTCCCCATTGATTATAATCTTGCTATTGGATTGTTTTTCATACAGACTGTATTATGTTGAAAAACTTTTCTTCCATTCCAACTGTCTCTAGGGTTTTGATAATAAAAAAAAGTTTGAATCTTGTCAAAGGCTTTTTCTGCATCTATGGAGAGTATACTGTGGTCTTGCACTTTGGATATGTTTACATGGTGGATTGCATTTATTAATTTGCGTATGTTGAACCAACCTTGTGTGAATGATCTTTTTGATGTTTTTGAATCTGATTTGCTAAGATTTTGTTGAGAATCTTTGAATCTGTTTTCATTAAGAAGATTGGCCTATAGTTTTCTTTTTAAGTGTATCTTTATTAGGCTTTGGGATAGTATAATATTAGCTTCATTGCATGAATTT
Organism: Typhlomys cinereus; assembly: GCA_023101885.1. Lineage (NCBI taxonomy): Eukaryota > Metazoa > Chordata > Mammalia > Rodentia > Platacanthomyidae > Typhlomys > Typhlomys cinereus. The sequence goes on from JALPQD010000125.1 coordinate 2,252,783, forward strand.
GGCAGTGTTTCTTCTTTTGCAATTTCATGGAACAGTTTAAGGAGTATTGGTGTTAGTTGTTCCTTAAATTTCTGGTAGAATTCTGTGCTGAATCCATCTGGTCCAGGAAGATTTGAGATTAATTCATACATTTCCTCATATGATATAGGACTATTTAATAATTCAAAACTTCCTGATTCAATTTAGGTTAGTTGTGCTTACTTAGGAACTCATCAATTTCTTTTTTTTTTTTTTGTCTGTTGCATAATTATTTATTCTCTCCATACACAGTGTCATAGTTAAATACAGATTTCTCAGTAAATCTTTCATACTAGTAAAACCTATTCATTACCTAAGGAATTTTGTTCAAGAGTATTATATTGGGGAAACATTGTCAAAATATCCTGAACTGCATAAAAAAGCATGGGGGTTATATGAAAACATGATCCCTGAAGTGATTATTAAAAGACTCGAAGTCTTTTAACTATTTCAGAGTCTTAGAGTCTGAAATAGTTAAATAATAATGTACAAAGAGTTACCCAAGATACATTAAAAATAAAAGATAAAGAATACATAAGAGACACAATATCCTTCCTCAGTTTTGAACTTTTCACAAACCCTCTGGCACCAAAAGATTTACAGCATTTCCTTTAGTGAGGAATTTAACTTAATGAAAGTGTAAAAATTGGTGAAAGTGTCTGATAGGGTACAGGCTAAAATTTTCAGCTTTCCTGTATATGCGGAGATTGGTTTTGTGGCCCAGTATGTGTCCTTTTTTGGAGAAAGCTCCATGAGCTGCTGAGAAAAATGTGTATTCTTTGCTGCATGGATGGAAAGTTCTATGGACATCTGTAAGGTCTATTTCACTATGGGTTTGATTAAGTTCCATTGTGTCTCTATTAAGGTTTTTTTTCTTTTTTTATTTATTTCTTCCACTCATACAAAGTTGATAATTACCCCATTCCCCTCCCTCCCTCCTCCCCTCCCTGAATCCCCTTGCTCCCTTCCCCCTTTTCCCCTTCCTTTCCCCTTCTCTCTCCCTTTCTTCCAGTGCCCTCTTCCCATTCCTGGAGCATTCTTTGGTTTGCATCTCCAACTTCCCTTTGGGTCCTCCTCTCTGATCTGGTTCCCCTTTAGTACAGGAACACTACTATGGCTGGTAATCCCATGCCTCTAAGGATCCTAGCGCCTATAAATTTTTTGACCTGTTGATCTGTACCACATTGAGAGGATTGTATTGAATTCCCCAGTTCCTATTATTTTGGAATTGATTTCTTGCTATAGGTGTTGCAGTGCTTATTTAATGAATGTGGAGGAGCCCTTATTAGGTGCACATATGTTCAGTATTGTGTAGTTTTCCTGGTGAATTTTACCTGTGACTACAATGTAGTATCCTTCTGTATTTCTCATGATATTCCTTATTTTTTAATTTATTTATTTTTTCCACTCATACAAACTTAATAGGCACCCCAGTCCCCTCTTTCTCTCCTTCCCTGAACCCCCTTGCTCATTCTCCCCTTTTCCCCTTCTTTTCCCTCCCTCTCCCTTTCTCCCAGTGGCCCCTCTTCCCCTCCCTAGAGCATTCTTTAGTGTGAATGTCAATCTTCTATCTGGGTCCTCCTCTCTGATGAGGTGTAAGGACTCAGTAGTATTGCCTAGAGCCCTTTCTTGTATTCCCTTTTAGTATAGGGACACTATTATACTGTTAATCCCTGGCTTCTAAGGATCCTAGTTCCAGTGATCCATGCTAGACTTTGGGGGACATACTAGACTTTGGGGGGTCAATGCTATGCCGATCATTGCACAAGACATTCAAAGCCCTATTACGTTTACTTCGGACCTAACTATTGTGGAGTATCTTGCCTATCATTGTTCCTCCCCATCTTTAAGCTCTTACAATGCAAATTTGCTGAGCTTTATGATGGGGAGCAATTAGGCTGGTCTGTTCCAGGTGATTAATGTAGCGTCTCTGATGTTTTGAATTATGGTTTTTTTTTTTTCAGTTTTGCTGTTTCTGCACCTCCCTTGGCTCCATCCTGATGGATATTGGATGTCGCCTCCTAGCCACAGATAAAAGGCTGTTAAAATAGAGTCTTACTATAAGAGTAGATTCAAAGGTAGATGGAATAAGAATAAGAGATCGTGGTGATTGGGGGGTTAGTCTCCCATTTGCAGGATGGTAACCTTCTATCTGCTAGTCTCTATGTTGTCCCTGACTGGTGATATCAAACGCCCTCAGTTGCGAGTGACCAGGAAGGAAAGTCTGTGAACTTAACCAGATGTCACATTACCTACTTGCAGTCCTTGATGGTGGTCTGTTTTCTCTGCTGTAACATGATCCCCTCTCTCTTGTTTCTGGTGGGGCCCTCCTTCTGCATGCCTCCTGTTTATAATCTTTGCAATTACTCTAGGTATTACAGAGATTAATCTTTGAGTATGTCACTAAGTGGGTTTGGTATTAAGATCCACCTACTAGGGAGTACATATGATACTTAATTTTCTGTGTCTAGGATACTACGCTCAGTACAATTTTTTCTAATTCCTTTATGATTCTTTGTTTTAAAGTCCACTATGTCAGATAGCATAATTTGTACCCCTACTTGTTTCCTGGTTCCATTAGATTGCAGAATTTTTGACCAGCCTTTACTTTTCAAATGTGCCTATCTTTTCTGGTTAGATGTGTTTCCAAATGCAGAAAATGGATGGGTTGTAATATCTAATCCATGTTTGTGATCTGTGACTTTTGATTGGTGAGTTAATTCCATTTACATTTAGTGTTAGAATGGAGTAATTACTTTTAATTCCTGACACTTTTTGTGTTTACTGGCTTTCATAAATGTATTGTTTGATTTGTAGCTTTGTTGGTATTGTACTTCCCTTCCATCCTCCTGGAAATGCTTGTTCTTTCCTTCAAGCCTGAATAGTTTTCTAGCATTTTTTGACAGACTGGTTCGGGAATCATGTAAGCCTCAAGTTGTCTTTGTGCTGGAAAATTTTTCTTTCACCCTCAATCATGTCTGATTGTTTTGCTGGGTATATCAGTCTGGTTGATATTTGTGCTCATTCAATACTGGAAGTACCTCTCGCCAAACTCTTCTGGATTTTACTGTTTTCATTGAAAATTCATTTGTTATTTTAATAGGTTTACCTTTAAAAGTGACTTTTTTCCCTTGAGGCTTTCAGCACATTTCCTTTGTCTGGTATTATTTGTCATAGCAAATTACTATTTTATATCAGATTCGGGTGAAGAATGCCTCTTGTATTTGGATTGGCCTCTCTTTCTTTAGATGAGGAAAGTTTTCCTTTATGATAATTTGGAATATTTCTTCGGGTGTGGTATTTCGGAACCCTTGTTCTGGTATTCCATGAATGCACATGTTAGGCTTCTTCAAGGTGTCCATTACTCCTGAATATTCTGCTCAAATATCTATTTGACTTTAACAACCTCTATCATTGAGCTGGTTAGTTCATCCTCTTTGTCTTCAATATCTGATACTCTATTTTCTGCTTCATTAGTTCTGTTGATAAGACTCTGTCTTGAGTTCTGGTTTGAAGATAACTTGAATTTTAGTTCAATTGAAAATTCTACTTGAGAGTGTTTTAACTGCTGTATGCCTATTTTTGTTTCTGGAAATATTTTTCTCATCACCTCCAAGTGTCTGTTGTGTTTCCCGTTCAAAGTGGTTGATGCAGTTATTTCACTCCTCCCAAATTTTGTCTTTCATGGTACTGTTCATAATAAAGACCAGGTTTTGAAAATCATTCTCTTAGATATGTCTTTCTTGGCTAATTTATGTGAGTTTGTTCTGGTTGGCATCTATCATATGGGATTAATTCATTCAGTAGGAGATTTGTTGTCTTGGTTTCTGTTTCTCATGGATTTGCGCTGTGACCTGGGCATTTCTGTTTTATCTCTGATGACCTTGTTTTTTCTTTCTGTGTGTTTTTGACTGAACTGAATTAGATAGTATTACTAGACTTGACCATTTATTACTAGTGTTTGACTTGGAGTTGGGTATGCTTTTCTGGCATTGGTGTTATTTCCTAGATGAGGCTATTAGATTATTAGTACATCAATTAAGTCTCTCCCATGAGACTGGATGATTTTAGCGGACTTCCTATGTATGTTGTTTGCCCCCTTGTGCTTTTCTTGGGTTTTCTCTGGATTCTGTTGAATACTGAGGAGCAGGGATTCTGCCCTGGTCTGGGTCCTGGCAGAAGGGCAAAGTAGCTAGTGGGGCATGCAGATGACCTTGGTCCTGTTGCATGGCCTAAGGCCTTTCCCCAGTGCCTGAGGCCAGTCTCATGGGAGAGAATCTTCACATCCAGCTCCAAGATAAGTAAGATATTTCTACCAACTAGTTCCTCTCAAATATTTGTCACTTTAGTTTATCATTCCATGTAGCCAACCAAAAACCAATACAACTTCAGAGTCTCTACCATTCACCCTCACAGATCAACAAAAAAATAAACCAAAAAAGTACACTAACATACTAATCTTCATTCCCTGTCTACTAAACCTGACTTAATTATGTACTAACAATCCAATAGCCTTATCTAGGAAATAACACCAATACCAGAAAAGCATACCCAACACAAGGTCCTAAGTTCAAATCCTTAGATCCCATTTTGCAACAACAGTATTTAAAAGCTCCAAAAAAATTTCTTTGGCAGGTACTATATCACAAAATGGGAGACTCCTCAATTGTGAGCTTGTCCCCTGAAGAGTCACATATACTACCACAAAGAGCTGGTCACCCAGATCTACCACAGATGCTCCAGATGGAGCCTGTTATCTACACATGTGGAGGGATGGAAGGTGGGGGAGACATAACTGGATAGGTGAAGAGAGGTGAGGGTGCACAAGAAAGTTAGGAGAGGAGAGGGATGGGGCAAGAACATGAACTCATTTTATTAGCATATGCAAAATTCTCAATAAAAATTTCATTTCACAACTGTCAGATTAAAAAATGGTATCTTAGCCTATACAGAGAACATTGGGTTCTTGCAGATTAAGACTCTACTCACAGTCTGTGATAATAGTGACTAAGTGTGCACCAAATGCTGGATTTTCTTGAAAATATTTATTTTATAACTAAAGCTCCTCATGTAATAAAATGAATAAAAGTGATATTTTTGAGAACTAATTAGCTTCACCTGGGAGCCACAAGTGCGAATCCTATACATGGGATCAGTGTCTTCCGAAAAAAAATAGACAGGTTTGGAGAAAAAGCTTCAGGGGTTTAAGCCTCTGCCTCACAAGCAGAAGGATTTGAGTTCAGATACTTGGAATCAAATGTAATGAAGTGGGACTGAAATGGTGGTGTCCAGTAATTCCAACCTTGGACTGTGGAGTGTGAAAAATCCAAGAGCAGAGCAGTAAAGCCATAGGGTTATCTAAGACAATTCCCCACCATACCCTTCGCCCTCTACAAGCACAGACATTCAAGTATTCTCTGGTATACACACACACACACACACACATGCACACACACACACACACACACACATGCACACACACACACACACACACCCCACACTCACACACACCACAACATACACAATTGCATACACTTAGCGGTTGCTTGCTTCCTTTTTTCTTCTGTGCAATCACATAAAACACATTATTTTCTGTCCATGGCCCAAGAAATATTTTATCACTAGTTAACTCACCTACTTGTGCCTTGATTGTGCAAATTGTATTTTATATATGTAAATAGAAAACAAATAGAGGATTGAACGTTTTTGTCCTGGTAAATTATTACTTGCCAAGCCTGTGTCATTTAACACAATGATCTCATTAAGGATAAAACATAGTTAAGTCAATCACTTTGTGGTAACAGTGACACTTAACGTGGCCTATTTTTTTTATTTATAATCTGAGGTGTGAATATCAGTGACTAGCACTGGTGAGAGCACACAATGGGAAGGTCCTCTGGAAAAGGCTCTGGAAATGTCTGCATTTGGCATGATTCTTGTTTTCCAGGTTATGTGACACAAGTGCAGCTATTGGGAAGTCTATGGAATGACACATGGATCACGCAGAAAATATTATGGTACATGCTGGATGTCATTTATCTGGGACAGTGGAGCACTCAATGCTGCATGTGTTTCCCAAAGTTCTGACTACATGTGTCCTTTGTGACCCTTTCTCTCAAAACTTAACTTCAGATTCTCTGATGAAACCCACTTACATGATGTCAAGTCCCACTTACAGAATAAGCTTGTTGACACAGACCTGGCACTTTTTCTGTCACAGATCACCTCACCTGGGGCACAGCCAGTTATGAACTCATGGCACCTGAGGCAGGAAGAGGCAATGGTCACAACATGTTTGCATCCTGTGTGTCACCTGGATATGGACCTCAGGTGCTTAGCCCTAGGGTACTGTTTCTAATGTATTTTAGAGCAGGTGGTATGAGCTAGACATAAATAGTAGACAGATTTTGGTTGCATCTCTCACAAGCTGCAGAAATAAAAAAGCAGACACAGGCATGAATACACATGTGTCATATGCTCATCTCTTGGATGTTACAGGTTCATTTTGGACTGAAACTGACATTCTGGAAGACGAGAAAAAGATGCTGAGGTTGATGTTTGTCTTCCTGCTTTTGAAACATCCTTTTTTCTGGTGCAGTGAGATGAGAGGCAGTTGCTACTGGAGAATGAAGCAGGAAGGAGACAAGGATAGAGATGATCTTTACAACTGTTATTTCTACTATAAAATAACTGTGTTATGTGTGATGACAAAGATAAGTAACGCCTGACCACCTGCACCTCCCCCTCAGCCCTCCAGAGACTCGCCAATGGACGAGGAGTTTGTCAGAGCAAGATCTCAGTTTATTGGGGATAACAAATCAGCTTATATAGAGAAAGAATCAAAGTGCGTGAAACAGGCAGCCAATTACTTTAATTTTCAGTAAAGCACATACTCTGCATAGGTCAAACTAAACATATATCTACGTTGCGTCCTATAAGCCAATTAGGACTCTGTGTAATGTGATCAGGGTTACGCCTAGAACACTAGCTAACAGCGTCATCTTTTGCCCCGTGTGTTAAGCCATGCCCTGCTCACTCCCAGACTGTTACACTTGGGCAAGCCTAACAGTCTCTTACTTCCTTGGTTAGGTTTATTCCAAGGTATTTCATTTTATAGGGGCCACAGTATATGGGAATGTTTTTCTCAGGGATTTTTCACTTCTTTCATTCAGGGCATATAGGAAGGCCACTGATTTTTGTATGTTTATTTTGTATCCTCCCAATCTTCTGAATTTCTGCATTAGTTCCAGGAGTTTCCTGTTGGAGTTTTTGGGATCACTCAGATATAAGATCATATCATCTGCAAATAGAGATAACTTGATTTTTTCCTTGTGGATTTGAATGTCTTTTATCTCCCTTTCTTGTCTTTTTTTTAATTTTTTTTATTTATTCAATTGTGCGTGTGTGTGTGTGTGCGTGTGAGTGTGTAGAACCACAGACGAATTTGCGATCCACCATTGACCGCCTTGGCAATTGTCATTTTACCTCTTAAAACCTTCTTTCAATTTCTTTGTGTTTTTGACTGAACTGAATTAGTTGATGTGGAGCAATGCCTGCTCTGACTGGTTGGTGGGAGAAGCTGGGACTAGTGGGTTATCTGGAGCTTGAGGTGAGCACAGGTTATTACCTAGGGTGTAGTGTGTCCTGGCTAGACTGCTTGTGCCCAGTGCATGTGGGGAAAGGGGAGAGGTGCTGTTGGCGTGTACAATTAACCTGTGGAGCTGGGGAGTGGCCCAGGGTTCCTCCACGGCCTGGAACAGTGCCTACTTCAACTTGCTGGTGGAAGGTACAGGGACTAGTTGGTTCTCTGGTGTTTAGGGGTGAGCAGTGGTTACTTACCCAGGATGCAGTGTGTCCTGGCTGGACTGCACGTGTCCCGGGCAGGTGGGTAAAAGTAGTAATTCCTGACATTTTTATTTTTAGTGGCTTTTGTAAGTCTATTATTTGGCTTTTAAGTTTTGGTGGTATTATACTTTCCTTTGCTCCACCTAGATACGCTTGTTTTTTCTTCAAAGTTGAATAACATTTGTAGCATTTTTTGAAGGCCTGGTTTGGTATACATGTAGGCTTTCAAGTTGTCTTTGAGCTAGAAAACTTTTCTTTCTACCTCGATCATGATGGATAGTTTTTCGGGATATATCAGACTGAGTTGACATTTTTGCTCATTTAGTACTTGAAGTACATCTCTCTAAGCTCTTCTTTTTTTAGTTTCCATTAAGAAGTCATTTGTTATTTTAATAGGTTTACATTTAAAGGTGACTTTTTTTTCTTGAAGCTCTCAGCACCTTTTCTTTGTCTTGAATGTGGACTGTTTTGATTATTATTTACAGTGGAGAGTTTCTCTTTTTGTCATATTTATTTGTATAGGGTGCAGAATGCCTCTTGTATATGGACGGGCCTCTCATTCTTTAGATGAGGGAAGTTTTCCTTGATGATAATTTGAAAAATTTCCTCAGGTGGGATGTTTTGGGAATCTTGCTCTGGTATTCCATAAATACACGTTAGGCTCCTTCAGGGTGTCCTATAACTCTTAAATATGTCTCTCAAGTATCTTTTTGGCTTTAACAACCTCTTCCATTGAGCTGGGTAATACTCACTTTGTCTTCAAGATCTGAAATTCTATTTTGTGCTTCATTAGTTCTACTGATGAGACTCTCTGTTGAGTTCTGAGTTAAAGATAACTTGTCCTTTAGTTCAATTTTAAACTCTGCTTGAGTCTGTTGTAACTGCTCTATGCCTATTTCTGTTTCTTGAACTGTTTTTTTCAACTCTTCCATGTGTCTGTTCTGTTCCTCTTCAAAGTTTTGATGTGGTTATTTAACTCCCCCAAGATTTTCCCGTTCATAGTATTGATCATGGTAATGATCATGCTTTGAAAGTCGTTATCCAGGGCCTGGATTGCTTGACTTTTTTCTGTGAATTTGGTTTGGTTTGAATCTATCATTATGGGATTAATTCTTTCAGTGTGAAATTTGTCTTCTTGGGTTTTGTTTCTCATGGATCTGTGTTTTGACTTGGGCATTTTTGTTTTGTCTCTTAAAATTTTTTAGATTCTGTTCATAGCTCTTAATACCTACATCAAAAAAATGGAAACATCAGAAATAAACAAATTAACAATGCAGCTTAAAGCTTTAGAAAAACTAGAGCAATCTTATCCCAAAAGTAGTAGAAGACAGGAGATTAACAAAATAAGGGGAGAAATATCTGAAATCGAGATTAACAAAACGATAGAAAAAAAATCAACCAGTCAAAAAGCTGGTTCTTTGAAAAAAATCAATAAGATTGATACACCCCTAGCTAAATTAACCAAAAGCAAGAGAGAGAAAACCCAAATTAACAAAATTAGAAATGAACATGGAGTTATCACTACGGATACCCAAGAAATCCAGAGAATTTTAACATCATATTTCAAAAACTTGTACTCTGTGAAGTTTGACAACACAAAAGAGATGGATGAATTTCTAAGTAAAAACAACTTACCTAAAATGAATCAGGAAGTTGTGAATTCTTTAGTAGTCCTATAACATACAAGGAAATTGAAGAAGTAATCTCGAATCTTCCCACCAAAAATTGGGCCATATGGATGCAGCACAGAATTCTACCAGACATTTAAGGGGTTAATAACACCAATACACCTTAAACTGTTCCATCAAATAGCAAAGGAAGAAAACTACCAAATTCCTTCTATGAAGCTAATATCGTCTTAATCCCAAAACCTAATAAAGATTCACTTAAAAAAGAAAACTATAGGCCGATCTCAATGATGAACACAGATGCAAAGATTCTCAACAAAGTCTTAGCAAATCGGATTCAAAAATATATCAAAAAGATCATCCATGGGGATCAAGTAGGCTTCATCCCCGGCACACAAGGTTGGTTCAACATACACAAATCAATAAATGTAATTCATCATGTAAAACAGTCCAAAGTCCAAGACCACATGATACTCTCGATAGATGCAGAAAAAGCCTTTGACAAAATCCAACAGCCTTTTATGATCAAAATGCTAGAGACTGTAAGAATGAAAGGAACCTTTATCAATATCATAAAAGCTGTACACAACAAGCCCACAGCAAGGATTATGCTCAATGGGGAACAATTGGAAGCATTCCCACTTCGATCAGGAACTAGACAAGGCTGTCCACTCTCACCACTTCTATTCAACATTGTACTTGAAGTCTTAGCTGAAGTCATAAGACAAGAAAGGGACATAAGAGGGACTCAAATCGGCAAGGAAGAAGTCAAGCTATCCCTATTTGCAGATGACATGATCTTATACCTGAGGGATCCCAAAAACTCCACCAGGAAGCTCCTGGAACTAATTGAGAAGTTCAGCAGGGTAGCAGGATACAAAATAAATGTGCAAAAATCAGAGGCCTTCCTATATGCCCAGAATGAAAGAAGTGAAAAAGCCTTGAGAGAAACAATAACATTTACTATAGCCTCTAAAAAATGAAATACCTTGGTATAAATCTAAACAAGGAGGTAAAAGACCTTTACAATGAAAACTTTAAAACCCTAAAGAAAGAAATAGCAGAAGACACCAGAAGGTGGAAAGACCTCCCATGTTCCTGTATTGGTAGAATCAACATTATAAAAATGACCATCCTACCAAAGGCAATATACAAATTCAATGCTATACCAATTATAATCCCAAAGCAGTTCTTTAAAGAAGTTGACCAAATAATCTCAAAATTCATATGAAGGCACAAAAGACCCAGTATAGAAAAGACAATCCTGAGTAACAAAAACACAGCTGGAGGTATTATCATACCAAACCTTAGTCTATACTACAAATCCATAGTTATAAAAACAGCCTGGTACTGGCTCCAAAATAGACACACAGATCAATGGATAGGGGTTAAAGACCCAGATATAAGCCCACAAAAATACAGCCATTTGGTCTTTGACAAAGGGGCCCAAAGAATCCAATGGAAAAAGAACAGCATCTTCAACAAATGGTGCTGGCAAAACTGGATCTCCACATGCAGAAGATTAAAGCTGGACCCGTACTTGTCACCATGTACAAGACTTAATTCCAAATAGAGCAAGGACCTTGATTTAAGGCAAGAGACTTTAAAAACCATAGTTGAAAGGATAGAGAACTCCCTCAGGCTGATTGGGCTAGGACAACATTTCCTAAACAGACATCCAATGGCACAGTCACTGCTACCAACTCTCAACAGTTGGGATCTTGTGCAATTAAAGAGCTTCTGTTCAGATAAAGAGATTGTAACACGAGCTCAAAGGCAACCCACAGAATGGGAGAAAATCTTCACTAACCACATATCTGACAGAGCTTTACTGTCCAGAGTGCACAAAGAACTTAGAAAACTAAACTCCAAGGAAAACAATGGCCCGATTAAAAAATAGGCCCTGGAACTTAAAAGAAACTTTACCAGGGATGAAATTTAAATGTCTAACAAATATCTTAAAAATGCTCCACTTCCTCAGCCATCAGGGAAATGCAAATCAATACTTCCCTGAGATATCATCTCACCCTGGTCAGGATGGCAAAAATCAACAATACAAACAACGACAAATGCTGGAGAGGATGTCGAGAGAGGGGAACTCTCCTACATTGCTGGTGGGAATGCAGGCTCATACAGCCACTCTGGCGATCCGTCTGGAGATTCTTAAAGAAATTAAAGATTGAAATGCCATATGACCCTGCCATCCCACCTTTGGAAATAACCCCCCATGCAGCAGAGGTTCGCCTCGATAGCACAAGCTCGACCATGTTCATAGCAGCACTGTTTACAATAGCAAAGTCATGGAATCAACCTAAATGTCCAACAGTTGACGAGTGGACTAGGAAACTATGGTACATCTATACAATGGAGTACTACTCAGCCATCAAAAATGATGAATTCCTGGAATTTGCCAGGAAGTGGATGTCATTAGAAACAATTATATTAAGTGAAGTATTCCAGACCCAGAAAATTAAGCGCCGTATGTACTCCCTAATAGGTGGCTCCTAGTACCAAACCTACCTAGCACACCTAGAGACAATAATTGCAAGGATTATGTCTCTGGCCAGGGGGTAACATACAATGCCCACCAGGATGGAGTGAAGGGCATTGCAGGAGCAGCAAAACTGTAAAAGAAAACCAACAAACCACTATCCAGAACTTCAGAGACTCTATATATCAACCACCTAGAACTAGGCCAGACTAATCTCTCCCCATCCTGAAGCTCAGGGTAATTTGCGGAAGAGGGGGCGGTAAGAGTGTAAGAGCAAAAGGATGGAAGGAGCAATGATATGTAAGATACTCCATACTAGTTAGGGCTGAAGCAATCATAATTGGACTTTGCATGCCCTGCACATTGTCCAACACACTATTGACCCCACAAAGTCCAGCACTGCTAAAGGCAGCAAGATGTTTGGAGGCAAGGGATTGGCAGACACAGCATTGTTCCTATACCTAAGGGGAACACGGGAAAGTGTTTTGGGAAAGGCCACTGGGTCCTTGTATGTCATCGGAGAGGAGGGCCCAGAGGAAAATCAGGCATGCACAAGAAAGGACTCTCTGGGAATTGGGGCTGGAGGCACTGGGAGATGGGGAGGGAGGGAGGAAGAGCAGGGGGTTCGGGGGGAGGAGGGGGGGTAGGGAACTGGTGTACCTATTAAGTTTGTATGAGCGGAAATAATAATAAAAAATGTAAAAAAAAAAAGAAATTTAATTTGAAGGACTTAGTGAGGTTCTGAGGGGACAGCCTGCAGCAGTCCCAAAGATTTTTCCATTATGCACTTCTTATATTGACAGAGATAACTTGCTAGCCTATGCTTTTCACAGTATGCAACCTCTTACATATTATGTACATTTACATAAGTACTCAATTATATGAAGTCTCTAGTGTACAGATATATTTGTGCGACACATGCATGTCCTTTGAACTGTATGAAGTCTCCAAGGAGCAATGAGTTCTGACTTTGGCACATGACTTCTTGTCTATGTGAGTTCTCTCCCTCAGAGACACAAGACTTCTGTGAGAAAGTTTATGCATACTGTTTACATTCATACAGATTCCCGCCTGCAAAAGTGTTCGTTGGGACAGTAAGGCATGTCTTCCATGAGAAAGTTTTCCACATTTTTTATATTGATGTGGCACCTGAACTGTAAATTTTCGGATGCTGGATAATACGATTCTTCCATGAAATTTTTCCATTGTTACATTTGCATGCCTTCTCACCTGTATGAGTTCTCTGATGATGGACTGCTTCAAAGAGAAAGGCTTTCCACATTCACTACATTCATATAACTTCTCACCTTAGTGTTCCCTGATGGAGAGTGAGGTATGACTTAAATGAGAAAGTTTTTCCACATTCTTTACATTCATATGGCTTCTCACATGTATGACTTCTCTGATGTATACTGAGGTATGACTTCCATAAGAATGTCTGTCCACATTCTTTACATTCATATGGCTTCTCACCTGAATGACCTCTCTGATGTACAGTGATGAATGACTTTGATGATAAAGCTCTTCCGCATTCTTTACATTCATATGGCTTCTCACCTGTATGAGTTTTCCTATGACTAGTGAGGTATCCCTTCCTTGAGAATGCTTATCCACAGTCTATACACTCATATGGCTTCTCATCTGTTTGAATGCTCTGATACATATTGAGACAGGACTTTGATGAGAAAGCTTTTCCGCATTCTTTACATTCATATGACTACTCGCCCACGTGGGTTCTCTGGTGACGAGTGAGCTTTGACCTCCGTGAAAAACGTTTTCCACACTCTTTACATTCATATGGCTTCTCACCTGTATGACTTCTCTGATGTATACTGAGGTATGACTTCCATGAGAACGTTTTTCCACATTCTTTACATTCATATGGCTTCTCACCTGCATGACTTCTCTGATGTATACTGAGATATGACTTACATGAAAAAAATTTTCCACATTCTTTACATTCATATGGCTTCTCACTTGTATGGGTTCTCTGATGACAAGTGAGCTTTGACCTCCATGAAAAACGTTTTCCACACTCTTTACATTCATATGGCTTCTCACCTGTATGACTTCTCTGATGTATACTGAGGTATGACTTCCATGAGAACGTTTTTCCGCATTCTTTACATTCATATGGCTTCTCACCTGTATGGGTTCTCTGATGATAAATGAGCTTTGACCTCCATGAAAAACGTTTTCCACACTCTTTACATTCATATGGCTTCTCACCTGTATGACTTCTCTGATGTATACTGAGGTATGACTTCCATGAGAACGTTTTTCCGCATTCTTTACATTCATATGGCTTCTCACCTGTATGGGTTCTCTGATGATGAGTGAGCTTTGACCTCCATAAAAAACGTTTTCCACACTCTTTACATTCATATGGCTTCTCACCTGTATGGGTTCTCTGATGATGACTGAGCTTTGACCTCCATGAAAAACGTTTTCCACACTCTTTACATTCATATGGCTTCTCACCTGTATGAGTTCTCCTATGACTAATCAGGTAATGCTTCCTTGAGAATGCTTTTCCACATTCTATACACTCATATGGCTTCTCATGTGCATGAATTTTCTGATGTGTATTGAGATATGACTTTGCTGAGAAAGCTTTTCCACATTCTTTACATTCATATAACTTATCACCCGCGTGAATTCTTTGATGACAGGTAAGCTGTGACTTCCATGAATAACGTTTTCCACACTCTTTACATTCATATGGCTTCTCACCCGTATGGGTTCTCTGATGATGAGTGAGCTTTGACCTCCATGAAAAACGTTTTCCACACTCTTTACATTCATATGGCTTCTCACCTGTATGAGTTCTCCTATGACTAGTCAGGTAATGCTTCCTTGAGAATGCTTTTCCACATTCTATACACTCATATGGCTTCTCATGTGCATGAATTTTCTGATGTGTATTGAGATATGACTTTGCTGAGAAAGCTTTTCCACATTCTTTACATTGATATAACTTATCACCCGCGTGAATTCCTTGATGACAGGTAAGCTGTGACTTCCATGAATAACGTTTTCCACACTCTTTACATTCATATGGCTTCTCACCCGTATGGGTTCTCTGATGATAAGTGAGCTTTGACCTCCATGAAAAACGTTTTCCACACTCTTCACATTCATATGGCTTCTCACCTGTATGGGTTGTCTGATGATGAGTGAGCTTTGACCTCCATGAAAAACGTTTTCCACACTGTACATTCATATGGCTTCTCACCTGTATGACTTCTCTGATGCATACTGAGGTATGACTTACATGAGAACGTTTTTCCGAATTCTTTACATTCACATGGTTTCTCACCTGTATGGGTTCTCTGATGACAAGTGAGCTTTGACCTCCATAAAAAACGTTTTCCACACTCTTTACATTCATATGGCTTCTTACCTGTATGACTTCTCTGATGCTTACTGAAGTATGACTTATATGAGAACGTTTTTCCGCATTCTTTACATTCATATGGCTTCTCGCCCATATGGGTTCTCTGATGATAAGTGAACTTTGACCTCCATAAAAAACATTTTCCATACTCTTTACATTCATATGGCTTCTCATCTGTATGCCTTCTCTGATGTATACTGAGGTATGACATTGATAAGAAAGTTGTTCCACATTCTTTACATTCATGTGGTTTCTTACCTGTATGAATTCTTCTCTGATGTTTAATGACATATGCCTTCTGGGAAAAACATTTCCCACATTCTTTACATTCATATGGGTTCTCACCGGTATGACTTCTCTGATGTATAGTGAGGAATGACTTTGATGAGAAAGCTCTTCCACATTCTTTACATTCATACGGCTTCTTGTCTGTATGAATTCCCTGATGTACGGTGAGATGTGTCTTCTGTGAGAAAGTTTTTCCACATTGTATACGAATTTGTGATGTTTGGTATGTGATAGAGTATTACAGGATTCAGATCTTAGATTTTTGTCTTGTACTTTTACTTCTGCCTAGAGATAGAAGAAACCATTATGTGGTATTTCCCCACCAAAGTATTTTTCACAGTACATGCTCTCTACTTTTTATTGGAGATATTCGTAACAAAATATTTATCAATATTATACTACTAATTCTTTAAAATTTGAACCATTTAACTAGTAGTCACTTTAATAAGTGACATTACAGGAAAGGACAGGCTAAATCAAATGAAGCATGTATTCAATGAAATACATTTTGGATAATAAAAGATCTGTGGTGTAAAAGAATTCATTAAAAGATATCTCTTTGGTCTCAATCAAGGTCATTGCTGATCTACAATATGCCTAGCCAACAAACAGCATGACTTTCCCTGGGCTTATAACTTTCTAAGCAATGTAATAAGGTCCCAAACCATGTTTACCACATGGGAGCTTGGAATCCAAACTGGTCTTCATGTGTTCACAGAAGCCCTTTTGAAAGTAAACTATTTGCTAATATGTTCCCCATTTTACATTCAGTTTCAAAATGTAAAGACAGTTTTCATAAAACAGCTTACTTACTTCAGCAATCCCTGCTGTTGATGTCTTCCTTGGCTGGAAAACTTGACACAAATACTTTCCATGATATTCCTGGCTGGAATCGACTTTGGCCCTTACCTTATCATTAACTAAAGAACAAAAATATCCTCATCAATAATTAAAAATAAAGTTCTCTTAGCTTTAAACCTTCTTTGCTGTTATTCTCATGGAAGCATGTAATTCTGACTTAGAGAAAGTATTTTTCATACTCTGAATCTAATAAATCATTAGCTCATTCTAAAGTTCTAATATATATTCTTTGATATTTTAATTATATCATTATTGAAACATATGAAAAAATGACTGAACTAATTTTCATCTAGAGGATTCTCAAAAACAATGTCACAAGATATTTCTGGTTATTCCATAACCTATGACAAAAATGGCTAATATCATGTTACTATACCACATATTTCACAAGTGAAATAGGAACAGTTGGTGAACTAACAACAATTTCCATGCAAGCATGGTCAAATACACACACTCCTGACACTGGAATATAGGCCAAAAACATCGGGGTGAATTTTCTTGCTGACCTGGTGGTCTCCACACTGAGGTTTCTGCTGGTATACAAGGCACAAATCTGTGTTCAAGCTTGAAGATCAAGTCAGGTTTGGCCATACAGTATCCTATAAGTAGAAAGCAAAATATAAATGAAATCACGGTGTTACGTCAGATATATATTGATGAAAGACAACAGCTCCAAATCATAAACTGTGCGGTTTATGGGAATCTGTTTATGGGAAACTGTTAAAGAGTGGATTCACTAACAGTTTCTTCAATCACTAATTACCTTATGTGGTACTGGATTATACAATCAACAACAGGATTCGATGTAAAGAAAACTCAAAGTATCAGTACAATGGTATTAAAGCCTGTGTGAAAATATGTTAATCCAAAAAAGGGAAAAAAGTACAATCAATATGGGGGAAACATAAAAAAAAATGAGAGTCCACAGCTTGACTGACAATATGTAGAGGAAAAATATGAGAACAAAAAGTGGTTATTTTGAAATAACCCTGAGAGGCAAAAACCTTCAGAGAGCATAAAGATGGACCATTTCACATGCATACATTATAATTCACAAAACCAATACAGAACTTATCATTGTTCCAAAAGAAAAAAAGTGCATCATACCATTGACTAAATGAAAGATATTTACATCATAGGATTGACATGTAGGTCCAGGAAACATGAAGGAAGTGTAATATGATTCAACACACAATCATTCTCTTTAATATCATAATAACACTGCCAAAACTCCACAGTAAGGAAATACATAAATATTTGAAAAGGAATGTTGCAAACAGTTTTTTATATAATGCACACGAAGGTATAATAATCCCCCAAAATGCAGCAATTAAGTACAGTGGCACCAGCACACCCACGTTCATTGCAGCACTATTTACAATAGCAAAGTCATGGAATCAACCTAAGTACCCAACAGTTGATGAATGGATCATAAAAGGCAGTACTTATATACAATGGAATATCACTGAGCCATCAAAAAGATGAATTATTGAAATTTGTGGGAAAATGGATGAGATTTGAAGAAATTATATTGAGTGAAGTATCCCAAAGACAGCAAGTTAGATGCTGTGTCACTTCTGAATAAGTGCATCCTAGTTACAAGCTCCTTAATGGCACACTCAAAGTAAAAAATCTCTGTAATACATTTTATAATTGCAAAAAATAAATAAAAAGGAAAGTAGAGGAAGGAAGACTCAAAAGAAAGGAGATAAAAGACATCTCAATAGAGAAATAAGGCCATAGTCATGTACGGCATGTAAGTAGTGAGACATCTGATGCAATTCACTCTCACTTCCCTTCCTGTTCACTTCAGATTGAACAGGTTTGAACTCCCCAGTCAGGGACAGTATAGAGACTGGCACTTCAACAGTAATCAAATTAAAAATTAAAGAGGGGGAGAGGACTTCCTCAGATACACCTCATTTAATTCTTTCCTCCATTTTATTTTTTTTAAAAAAGAAATAGAGTTAAAAATGGTTTTATAATGGCAAAATACCTTTCACACACCTGTTCTAACCAGACTCAGAGCTCAGCTGGAGTCCCGGGTAACTTTGTATTTCTCCATCAACAGGTGGATGGATTTCCAAGCATTTAGTCTGCCTGATAGAAAATCATGAAGACTCCACAACAAGATCGCAACACTCAGTCTACGGGAGAGAAGGCGACGACATAGATGCAGAAAAACCAACACATGAATCAACTTGCTCAGCGAGATTCTGACCTGGAGTCAACTGGATGCTCTAATATGTGAAGGAGCTAGACTACTCCAAGAGTCACAACAACCAGTGACCCCCAGGCATCTCTTCTTGGCTATTCTTGCACTGCTCTGTTCCTCGACATCCTAGACCTCCCTGGTTGAATTCATCCATGAACTGGACTTTAAAAGTGAACTGCTACTCACCATATGATAAAGGACTTTATTTTCTAATTTCACTATTGTGTACTCACCGTGTTTTAATTTTGGTTCCTAAATATCTACGACTTTTTGTTGACTTTTGCTTACATTTATCCCAACAAATGTATCTATTCTTCTATTGTTATTTATGGTTCTCCTAAACATAAAATAAGTCACTATTGGTACTGAGATAGAATTTATATCTAGGGACAGAATTCAGGCTCGTTTAAATAACATGTAATTTAACGACCCCAGAAAAGATCTGGTTGGCTTGACACTTATTGCTATGAGAATTGAATTGTTTGCCGTTTTTGTAATCCTGGCTTTGTTCAGGTTAAATCTAGGTCTATTTTTTTTTTAATAATAAAAAGAAGGGGGAACTGTGAGGGTTGTTAGGCCCAAAGCCTGCTCTCTGGATGATACATTGGGAACTGAATGGGCTATTGAGTTACTCCTCCCTTGGGGGGTTGAGTTCACCTCTTGTCTGCAAGACAATGGCAAGCCTAACTCCCCCCTTTGGGAGTAGAGAGAACTTCCAGGTTGTTATGGGTCACTTTTGTTTCTCTTAGAAAGTGGCTGGGCTGTTCCTCACCGAAACAGTTCTTTCCTGCTTATCTGAGATATGCTTATGCACAGACCAAGTAACTCTGTTTTGAGGCATACATTGTCCATTCCCTTTTAACAACAAGGTGAAATGCCTGTTTACTCTACCTGGCGACATCATGTCTGGTCCCACAGCAACTAGATGTCATGCCTGACTTTTCTTTGTTAACTAGGATGTATATGTTTTACATAATCCTGTGAAGAATTTGGTCCTGCTCTTCTTTAATGTTTTCCTGAACTTGGCCCTGCTTCTTGATTATAAAATCCCTGTATGTTACAATAAAGTTGACTTGGATGATAAGGGACATCCAAGGCCCCCTCTGACCCAAAGCCTGAAACTTTTAATTCCTGCCACTCCCACTTCAGTTTCCTGCCTTTGTAGGTCCGGGTTCATGCTGGTTCTTGGGCCCAGACAGATCCAGGGCTTCGCTCAAGCCAACCTTCTGCCTTTTCTTTCTTTTAAGTAGAAAGGCAACAACTCTGATTAGGCATATTTTTATAACTAACAGTAATAAGTACTATGCGGATTAAACTAAATATTTTCCATCACAATTCACTGGATGAGGTCAGGCATATTCAGGGTC
This sequence comes from Typhlomys cinereus, assembly GCA_023101885.1. Taxonomy (NCBI): domain Eukaryota; kingdom Metazoa; phylum Chordata; class Mammalia; order Rodentia; family Platacanthomyidae; genus Typhlomys; species Typhlomys cinereus. Next base: position 2,272,893 of record JALPQD010000125.1, read on the forward strand.
GTATGGCTGTGGACAGCATGATCCATGACAAAATAATGACTATTTATGAACTTTTTTTTCTAAAAGAAATGTGAAAAGTTACGTTATGTTAAACACAAGGTTACTCAATAAAGGATTACTTAATAATCAAAAAAGTCAACATATAGTATGACCATGATACACCGCTACTGGGAATATTCCCAATGAATGCTGCATTTTACTGCAGAAACCCACACACATGCATGTTCATCACAGCTCTGGTCACAGTAGCAAAGCAAGTTAAAAGTCCAACAGTAAATGAATGGATAAGGATACTGTGGTAAGCAGACACAAAGGGTTATTATTCAGCTTTCACAAAGAATGAATTAGTGAGGTTTGCAAGTAAATGGATGGATTTGGAAGAAAGTAGAATGAAAAGAAGTATCCCTGAGGGACACAGGCAGATGTCACATGGCCTGTTATCAGTGGAACATAGCATTGAACCTGCAGAATGATACAAAGGAAAATTCTATAATACCCACAAACTACAAAGAAACAAAGGTGTATGTGTGTGTGCGAAAGAAAACTGCAAAAGAATGTAAACAAAAGAACATAGGCCAATAGACAGATAAGGCAATTGTAGAAGAAAAGTCTTAAGATGAAACAAGTGGGATGGAACTCAGTAAAGTATAACAGCACACACAGAAGAAAAACAATCAGTATCTGGGGAAAAAATTAATGGTCTTGTCCAGTTATAACAGTTGATGTTACAACATCAGAAAGTGGAAACCAGTGGACTAACAGTGGTATGTAAGGTCCAAAGGTAACAATTACTGTCTGAATGGGCTCTAAACCATCTCTTTCTTATGGCCAGGAAACACATTCTGGGTACTCTAAACCTATTCAAACAATAGTGGAAAGTAAGAAAATAGACTACTAGAGAAGAACAGATACCTTAACAATAACTAGAAATACTTGATAGTAAACTACCATCTAAATATTTCTTATGGTCCCCATAGATAAGAAAAGCTCTCAGCACCCAAACAAAATGCACCCGACTACAATGCAAAATTCATGAGACAGGAAATCACAACTGGCTAGGATGCAGAGTATTGGTGACTCTGGCAAGATCAGGACCAATCAGATCATCAAAGACTTCCCAACCCACGTTCAGGGAACCTTGAGGAAGAAAAGGCTGTAAGAATGCAAGAGCCTCAAGATGGAGAGCTGTTCTGCTGGCCAAGACACTCCAGTCAATACAGGATGCTGCATCCAGTTGCTGATGGCAATGAGATCTCTATCATCACATCTACGCAATGGCTGACATACAATCATTGTCCTCATGGACCAGCAAAGATCGCAGGACAAACAACCCTGGAAAAGAATCTCACGTGGAGGTGCTGGACAAAGAATCTCCCCAGTGAAGGGCCACATGTGCTACTACGGAGAATGGGATCCTTACTAGCATAGGCACAGCAAATGGATCCCTGAGATTCATATTTTCAGAAAGATAGGAGGGAGCTGGTGAGATTGGTGAAGCAAGATTAGGGTAGGAGAGAAAGGAAATTGGAGAAGGAGGGGAAGAGGAGAAGCCATGAATGCACCATTTGTTGAAGATGCTGCTATTTTTCCCTTGGATTTTTTGGGTCCCTTTGTCAAAGATTTTGGGCCCCTTTGTTGTTGTGTGGGGTTATATCTGGGTCTTCAACCCTTATCTGTGTGTCTATTTTAGAGCCAATACCAGGCTGTTTTTACAACTATGGATTTGTAATAAAGACTAAGGTTTGTTTGGTATGGTGATACCTCCAGTAGTGTTTTTGTTACTCAGGATTGTCTTTGCTATCCTGGGTCTTTTGTGTCTCCATATGAATTTTGGAGAAAGTTCCGTGTGCTGCTGAGAAAAATGTGTATTCTTTGGTGCGTGGGTGAAAAGTTCGATAGAGATCTATAAGGTCCATTTCTTTCAGGGTTTGATTAAGTTCCAAAGTGTCTCTGTTAAGCTTTTGACCTGTTGATCTATCCCATGTTGAGAGGGCAGTGTTGAAGTCCCCAAGAATTATCGTTTGGGGGTTGATTTCTTGCTTTAGACGCTGTAGGGTTTTCTTAATGAATGTGGAGGGGCCCGTATTGGGTGCATATATGTTCAGTATTGTGAAGTCTTCCTGGTGAATTGTACCTGTGACTAAAATGTAGTATCCATCCGTGTCTCTTATAATTTTCTTTGGTTTGAAATCCACTTTGTCTGATAGCATAATGGCTACCCCTGCCTGTTTTCTGCTTCCATTTGCTTGTAGAATTGTTGACCAGACTTTTATTTTTAGAGCGTGCCTAATTTTTGTGGTGAGATGAGTTTCCTGCAGGCAGCAGATTGATGGATTGTGATTTTTAATCCAAGTTTGTAATCTGTGTCTCTTGATCGGTGAATTAAGTCCATTAACATTTAGTGTAATTAGATATATTTTTAAAACTAGCAGTAATCGCTACTATGTGGATTACTCTAAATTTTTTTCACATCATGATTCATTGGACGAGATCAGGCATATTCAGGGTGATATGGCTGTAGACAGCATGATTCATGACCGCTCACCTCCAAAATCCCAGGCAAGCCAGTAGTCCCAACTCCTCCCACTAGCCAGCTGGAGTAGGCACTGCTCAGAGCCAGGGAGGATCCCTGGGCCACGCCCCAGCTCCCCAAGTTAATTGTGTCCCCCACCAGCACGTCCCCCCCTCCCCACCCACCCAGGACGCGTGCAGTCCATCCAGAAAACACTGCGTTCTAGGAAAGCACCCCCTGCCCACCTCCAAAAGCCCTGGCAACCCACTAGTCCCAGCTCCTCCCACCAGCCAGTCAGAGCAGGTGCTGATCCAGGCCAACTAATTCAGTTCAGGCAAAAACACATAAATTGAAAGAAGGTCTTAACAGTTAAAATGCCAAAGCCCAAGTCAAAGTGCAAATCCATGAGAAAAAAAAACCAAGAAAACAAATCTCCCACTGAAGGAATTAACCCCATAATGATAGACTCCAACTAGAACAAATCCACGGAAAATAGACAAGAAAACCTGACCAAAGATAATGACTTTCAAAACATGATCATTACCATGATCAATACTGTGAAAGAGGAAATCCAGGAGAAATTAAATAACGGCATCAATCACTTTGAAGAAGAACACAACAGACCCTGGGAGGAGTTGAGAAAAGCAGTTCAAGAAAGAAAAATAGGCATAGAGCAGTTAAAACAGACTCAAGCAGAGATTAAAACTGAACTGAAAGACAAGTTATCTTCAACCCAGAACTCCACAGAAAGTCTTATGAGCAGAACTAACGAAGCAGAAATAGAATTTCAGACCTTGAAGACAAAGTGAGAGTATTAACCAGCTCAATGGAAGAGGTTGTTAAGCCCAAAAACGTACTCGAGAGAAAAGAGTTATGGGACACCCTGAAGAAGCCTAACATGCGTATTCATGGAATACCAGAGCAAGAATCCCAAAATACCACACCTGAGGAAAATTTTCAAACTATCATTAAGGAAAACGTTCTTCATCTAAAAAAAGAGAGACCCATCCATATACAAGAGGCATTCCGCACCCCAAAGAGATATGACCAAAATAGAAACTCGCCACGGCAATTAATAGTTAAAACACTCCACATTCAAGACAAAGAAATGGTGCTGAGAGCTCCAAGAGGAAATAAAACAAGTTACGTTTAAAGGTAAACCTATTAAAATAACAAATGACTTCTCAATGGAAACAGTAAAAGCAAGAAGAGCTTGGAGAGAAGTACTTCAAGTATTGAATGAGCAAAAATGTCAGCCCAGGCTGATATAACCGGCAAAACTATCTGTCATGATCGAGGGAGAAAGAAAAGTTTTCCAGCACAAAGACAACTTGAAGGGATACATGTCCACCAAATCAGGCCTTCAAAAAATGTTAGAAATGGTACTCAAGCTTGAAGAAAAAAATAAGCATATCCAGAGAACAGAAGGGAAGTATAATACCACCAAAACCTAAAAACGAAACAATACACTTACAAAAGCCACTAAACATAATAAATGTCCAGAATTAAAAATAATTTCTCCATTATACAATTAAATGTTAATGGTATTAACACACCAATCAAGAGACACAGATTACAAATTTGGATTAAAAATCACAATCCATCAATCTGCTGCCTGGAGGAAACCCATCTCACAACAAAAGATAGGCACATCCTAAAAAATAAAAAGCTGGTCCAAAATTCTGCAAGTTAATGGAACCAAGAAACAGGCAGGGATAGCCATTATACTATTGGACAAAGTGGACTACTTCAAACCAAAGAAAATCATAAGAGACACAGAAGGATACTACATTTTAGTCACAGGTACAATTCACCAGGAAGACTTCACAATACTGAACATATGTGCACCCAATACAGGCCCCCCACATTCAGAGCAAACCCTACAGCATCTAAAGCGAGAAATCAACCCTAAAACCATAATTCTTGGGGTTTTCAATACTGCCCTCTCAACATGGGATAGATCAACAGGTCAAAAACTTAACAGAGATACTTTAGAACTTAATCAAACCCTTACTGAAATGGACCTTACAGATCTTTGCTGAACTTTTCATCCACACACTAAAGAATACACATTTTTCTCAGGAGCACATGGAATTTTCTCCAAAATAGATCAAATATTGGGCCACAAAACGAATCTTTACATATACAGAAAAGTTGAAATTCTAGCCTATACCCTAAAGCTTGACAACCACACACAAAAAACAACAGAAAATACACTAACACCTGGAAACTTAACACTATGATGCTGAAGGTGAATTCGATTCAGGAAGAAATTAAAAAGGAAATTCAAGATTTCCTGAAAGTGAATGATAATAAATATACAATTTTTTTAAACTTTTTTTTTAATTTTTTTATTATTATTATTTATTCAACTGTGCGCATGTGCGTGTGTATGTGCGCGCACGCGCGCGCATGTGTGTGTGTGTCTAATAAATATACAATTTACCAAAATCTTCAGGACACAATTAAAGCTGTCCTAAGAGGTAAGTTCATAGCTCTTAATGCCTACATCAAAAAAATGGAAACATCAGAAATAAGTAACTTAACAATGCAGCTTAAAGCTCTGGAGACACTAGAGCAATCCAATCCCAAAAGCAGTAGAAGAGAGGAGATTAGCAAAATAAGGGGAGAAGTATCCAAAATCGAGATTAGGAAAACGATACAGAAAATCAACCAGTCAAAAAGCTGGTTTTTTGAAAAAATCAATAAGATTGATACACCCCTAGCTATATTAACCAAAAGCAAGAGAGAGAAAACCCACATGAACAAATTTAGAAATGAAAATGGAGTTATCACTACTTTTACCCAAGAAATCCAGAGAATTATAACATCATATTTCAAAAACTTATACTCTGTGAATTTGACAACATAAAAGAGATGGATGAATTCCTAAGTAAACAACACTTACCTAAATTAAATCAGGAAGTTGTGAATTATTTAAATAGTCCTATAACATATGAGGAAATCGGTGAAGTAATCTCAAATCTTCCCACCAAGAAATGTCCTGGACCAGATGGATTCAGCGCACAGTTCTACCAGACATTTAAGGAGCTAATAACACCAATACTCCTTAAACTGTTCCATCAAATAGCAAAGGAAGGAACATTACCAAATTCCTTCTATGAAGCTAATATCGTCTTAATTCCAAAACCTAATAAAGATTCACTTAAGAAAAAAACTATAGGCCGATCTCCCTGATGAACACAGACGCAAAGATTCTCAACAAAGTCTTAGCAAATCAGATTCAAAAACATATTAAAAAGATCATTCATGGGGACCAAGTAGGCTTCATCCCCGGCATACAAGGTTGGTTCAACATATGCAAATCAATAAATGTAATTCATCATGTAAACCAGTCCAAAGTGCAAGACCACATGATACTCTCGATAGATGCAGGAAAAGCTTTTGACAAGATCCAACAGCCTTTTATGATCAAAACGCTAGAGACAGTGGGAATGGAAGGAACCTTAATCAATATAATAAAAGCTATATACAACAAGCCCACAGCAAGGATTATGCTCAATGGGGAACAATTGGAATCATTCCCACTTCGATCAGGAACTAGACAAGGCTGTCCACTCTCACCACTTCTATTCAATATTGTACTTGAAGTCTTAGCTGAAGCCATAAGACAAGAAAGGGACATAAGAGGGATTCAAATCGGCAAGGAAGAAGTCAAGCTATCCCTATTTGCAGATGACATGATCTTATACCTGAGTGATCCCAAAAACTCCACCAGGAAGATCCTGGAACTAATTGAGAAGTTCAGCAGGGTGACAGGATACAAAATAAATGTGCAAAAATCAGAGGCCTTCCTATATGCCCAGAATGAAAGAAGTGAAAAAGCCTTGAGAGAAACCATACCATTTACTATAACCCCTAAAAAAATGAAATACCTTGCTATAAACCTAACTAAGGAGGTAAAAGACCTTTACAATGAAAACTTTAAAACCCTAAAGAAAGAAATTGCAGAAGACACCAGAAGGTGGAAAGACCTCCATTGTTCCTGGATTGGCAGAATCAACATTGTAAAAATGACCATCCTACCAAAGGCAATATACAGATTCAATGCTATACCAATCAAAATCCTAAAGCAATCTTCAAAGAAGTTGACCAAACAATCTCAAAGTTCATATGGAGGCACAAAAGACCCAGGATAGCAAAGACAATCCTGAGTAACAAAAACACAGCTGGAGGTATTACCATACCAAACCTAAGTCTATACTACAAATCCATAGTTATAAAGACAGCCTGGTACTGGCTCCAAAATAGACACACAGATCAATGGATAAGGATTGAAGACCCAGATATAAGCCCACAAAGTTACAGCCATTTGTTCTTTGACAAAGGGGCCCAAAGAATCCAATGTAAAAAGAACAGCATCTTCAACAAATGGTGCTGGCAAAACTGGATCTCCACATGCAGAAGATTAAAGCTGGACCCGTACTTGTCACCATGTACAAGACTTAATTCCAAATGGATCAAGGACCTTGATATCAGGCCAGAGACTTTAAAAACCATAGTTGAAAGGATAGGGAACTCCCTTGAGCTGATTGGGCTAGGCCAACACTTCCTAAACAGACATCCAATGGCACAGTCACTGCTACCAACTCTCAACAGTTGGGATCTTGTGAAATTAAAGAGCTTCTGTTCAGATAAAGAGATTGTCACACGAGCTCAAAGGCAACCCACAGAATGGAAGAAAATCTTCACTAACCACATATCTGACAGAGCTCTACTGTCCAGAGTGTACAAAGAACTTAGAAAACTAAACTCCAATGAAAACACTGGCCCAATTAAAAAATGGGCCCTGGAACTTCAAAGAAACTTTACCAGGGATGAAATTAAAATGTCTAACAAGTATCTTAAAAAATGCTCCACTTCCTTCGCCATCAGGGAAATGCAAATCAAAACTTCCCTGAGATATCATCTCACCCCGGTCAGGATGGCAAAAATCCACAATACAAACAACGACAAATGCTGGAGAGGATGTCGAGAGAGGGGAACTCTCCTACATTGTTGGTGGGAATGCAGGCTCATACAGCCACTCTGGCGAGCCGTCTGGAGATTCTTAAAGAAATTAAAGATTGAAATGCCATATGACCCTGCTATCCCACTTTTGGGAATAACCCCCCATGCAGCAGAGGTTCGCCTCGATAGCACAAGCTCGACCATGTTCATAGCAGCACTGTTTACAATAGCAAAGTCATGGAATCAACCTAAATGTCCAACAGTTGACGAGTGGATAAGGAAACTGTGGTACATCTATACAATGGAGTACTACTCAGCCATCAAAAATGATGAATTACTGGAATTTGCTGGGAAATGGATGTCATTAGAAAGAATTATATTAAGTGAAGTATCCCAATCCCAGAAAATTAAGCGTCGTATGTACTCACTAATAGGTGGCTCCTAGTACCAAACTCACCCAGCCCACATTGAGACACTCAAAAGTAAACCTATGTAACACAGTAATTGCAAGGATTATGAACAAGAGAGATGGGGTAGGAGGGCCACACCAGAAACAAGGAGAGAGGGGACCATGTTACAGCAGAGAAAATAGGCCTCCATCAAGGTCTGCAAGGGGTGACATACAGTGCCCAGCAGAATGGAGTGAAGGGCATTGCAGGAGCAGCAAAACTGCAAAAGAAAATCAACAAACCACAATCCAGAACTTCAGAGACTATATCAATCACATAGAACTAGGCCAGCCTAATCTCTCCCCATCCTGGAGCTCAGGGACATTTGCGGAAGAGGGGGCGGTAAGATTGTAAGAGCAAAAGGATGGGAGGAGCAACGATTTGCAAGATTCTCAACAATAGTTGGGGCCAAAGCAATCATAATGGGACTTTGCATGCCCTGCGCAATGTCCAGCGCACTGTTGCCTCATAAAGTCTAGCATCTGTTAAGGGCACCGAGACCCCTGGAGGCAAGGGATTGACAGCCATAGTAGTGATCTTATGCTTAAGGGGAACAAGAGAAAGGGCTTATGGAAATGCCACTGGGTCCTTATATGTCATCGGAGAGGAGGATCCAGTGGAGAGTTAAGCGTACACAATAAAGGACTCTCTGGGAATAGGGGGGGAAGCACTGAGAGATGGGGAGGGAGAGGAGGGGGTTCAGGGGGAGGAGGGGGGAGGGAGGGAGCTGGCAAAAAAATTTTAAAATGTATAATTAAATTTTTTTTTAATTTTTTTTAATTATTATTATTATTTATTCAACTGTGTGTATGTGCGCGCGCGCATGTGTCTGTGTGTGTGTGTGTGTGTGTGTGTGTGTGTGTCTGTGTATGTGTAGAACCACGGACGAATTTGCGAACCACCATGGACGCCTCCACCTCCTTCTGCCCTGGGATTCACAGGCTCCGCCCTACCAGGACCAGAAGCGCAGGCCGCCCCCGCTTCCGCCTGGCGTCTATACGTAGGATCTGGGATCTGAACTCGGGACCTTCCGCCTGCAAGGTGGAGGCTTAACCCCTGAGCCACCTCTCCAGCCCAAAATGTATAATTAAATTTTTAATAAAAAAAAGAAGTAAAAAAAAAGATTGTAAAATGCTAAAAAAAAAAAAAGACTTGCATTTTAGGCACACAAAAAAATATATCTAATTAGAGTTACTGCCTTTCTACTTAAAAAAACAAAGGGGGGGCTGGAGAGGTGGCTCAGGGGTTAAGCCTCTGCCTTGCAGGCGGAAGGTCCTGAGTTCAGATCCTAGACCCCATGTATAGACGCCGGGCGGAAGTGGGGGCGGCCTGCACTTCTGGTCCTGGTAGGGTGGAGCCTGTGAATCCCGGGGCAGAAGAAGGTGGAGGCGTCCATGGTGGTTCCCGAATTCGTCCGTGGTTCTACACACACACATGCGCGCACGCACAATTGAATAAATAATAATAAAAAAAGAGATAGTATCTTTAAAAAAAAAAAAAAAAGAAAGGGCAGAAGGTTGGCTGGAGTGAAGCCCTGGATCCAATCCCCCAATGCAAAACAAACAGCATCAAAACAAAAACCAATAGAGAAAGTGGTACAGATAGTTTTTGAAATGCTTTTGCTTTTAGATTTGTGTAAAAGTTATATGGTAATATTCCCAACAGTCAATATTAAGGCCAGTTAGAAATGCTAATCCACAGAGGTTAAGTTTTCTGAATGTGTGTGTTGTAGGTGCATGCATTTATGAGTGTGCATGTATGTATATGTGCACACATGTAGGTGTAGGCCATGGTTTAAGGCCTGGTACCTCTCCTGCTGCTGACCATCTTATGTTTAAGACAGGAGCTGATGGAACCTCGAGTTCATCGATAGACTAGGCTGACTGCCTTGCCGTGAGCTCTGCAGATCCTACTGACTCAACACCATCTCATCTGCGCTAGAGTTATGGGCCTGCTTGGTTATTTTTCTTTTTTTTTAATTACCTTTTTTTGCCTAATCATACCAGCTCTTCTCCCTCTCCCCTCCTCCATTACCCCCATTACACCCTTCTCCCCTTTCCCTCCATCACTTCTCCTTCTCACCTCTTTTTCTTCTCTCCTTCTCTCTTGGTGCTTCCTGTTTTCTCCCTCCATTTGCCTGAACATCTCTTCATGTGGGCGCTGAATTTTCCTCAGAGTCGTCTACACTAGTGAGGGTCTAGGACTCAGTGAAATAGTATGTGTCCCCTTCTTGGTCTGCCCAGAAGTATGGAAACTGTATTATGACTGTTTAACCCCTTGCCTCTAAGGATCTTACTGTCTGAAGCCTTCATCATGTTGGCTGAGCTTTAGGATTGGGGAGAGATTGGCTAGGGAATATTGTAGGGCCTTTGTTGTTCTGAATTATAGTTTGTTGTTGTTCTCAGTGTTGCTGTTCCTGCACTGCCCATGGCTGCATCCTGATTGGTTGTCAAAGTCATCTCCTAACCAATGATAAAAGACTGTTTAAACCAAGATCTTAAAATAAGAAAAGACTCAATGATAGATGGAATAATAGGAGTAGGAAACTGTATTAAGATGGGTCAGTCTCCCATTTGCCGGTTGTTTACCATCAAAGTGCCAGTCCTTATGCTGTCCCTGACTGGGGAGTTCAAACCTGTTCAGTCTAAAGTGAACAGAAAGGGAAGCGAGAGTGAGTAGCATCAGATGTCTCACTACTTACATGCACTACATGATCATGGTCTTATTTCTCTATTGAGATGTCTTCTTTTGTCCCCTTTCTTTTGAGGTCTTCTTTCTCCTTCTCTCCTTCTTATAATCCTTTGCAATGATAGTGCGTATTATTGAGATTTACCTCTGAGTATGCCATTAAGTGGTTTTGTAACTAAGATGCACTTATTAGAGAGTAGATACAGCATCTAACTTTCTATGTCTAGGATACTTCACTCAATACAATTTCTTCAAATATTATCCATTTTCCTGCAGATTTCAATAATTAATCTTTTTGATGGCTGAGTAATATTCCATTGTATATATGTACCCTGTCTTCATTATCCACTCGTCAAATGTTGGTTATTTGTGTTGATTCCATGACTTTGCTATAGTAAATAGTGCTGCAATGGTTGTGCTTGTGTCATTGTAGTGACTTGCTGTATTTTTGGGGATTATTTCCAGTAATGGTATAGCAGGGTCATATGGCATTTCAATCTTTAACTTTTTTAGAAATTGCCATACTGATCTCCAGAGTGGTTGAATAAGGCTGCATTCCCACCAACAGTGTATGAGAGTTCCCTTCTCTTCACATCCTCTCCAGCATTTGGTGTCCTGACCAGGGTAAGATAATATCTCAGGGTAATTTTGATTTGCATTTGCCTGATGGTTAGGGATATGGAGGACTTTTAAAGATATTTATTAGACATGTCAGTTTCTTCCCAGAAAAATTTCCTTTTAGTGAGGAGGCCCATTGTCTTTTTTTTTTTTTATTCCACTCATACAAACTTAACAGGTACACCGGTCCCCTCCCTACCTCCAACCTCCCACTACCCTGAGTCCCCTTCCTCTCCCCCGTCCCTCGCCATCCCCCATGCCTCCCCCTCCCATCCCTGGAGCATCCTTTAATGTGCATGCCAGACTCTCCTCTGGGCCGTCCTCTACAATGAGGTGCAAGGACCCAGTGGCATTTCCCAGAACCCTTTCCTGTGCTCCCCTTAAGCATAGGAACACTACTGTGGCTGTCAATCCCTTGCCTTCAAGGATCTTAGTGTCTTTAGCAAATGCTAGACTTTGTGGGGTCAGTAGTGTGTTGGACATTGAGCAGGGCATGCAAAGTCCTATTAGGATTGCTTCAGCCCTAACTTTTGTGGAGTATCTTGCATATCATTACTCCTCCCATCCTTGTGCTCTTACAATCTTACCACCCCCTTTTCTGCAAATTTCCCTGAGCTTCTGGATGGGGAGAGATTAGGCTGGCCTAGTTCTAGATGGTTGATATAGAGTCTGATTTTCTGGATTATGGATTGTTGATTTATTTTATTCAGTTTTGCTGCTCCTGCAATGCCCTTCACTCCATCCTGATGGGTATTGGATGTCACCCCCTGGCCAGAGATAAAAAGCTGCTAAACTAGAGTCTTGTTATAAGAGTATCTTCAAAGGCAGATGTAATAAAAGTAGGAAACCACAGTGAGAAAGGGGTCAATCACCCATTTGCGAAATGGTTACTTTTTATCTGCCAGACTATATGCCCTCCTCTTCTGGTGAGATCATACCCCATCAATTGTAAATGATCAGGAACGAAAGTCTGTGAACTTAACCAGATGTCTCATTACTTGCAGTCCTTGATGGAGGCCTATTTTCTCTGCTGTAACATGGTCCCCTCTCTCCTTGTTTCTGGTGTGGCCCTCCTACCCCATCCCTCCTGTTTATAATCCTTGCAATTACTGTAGGTATTACAGAGATTTATCTTTGAGTGTCTCTAGGTGGGTTTGGTACAAGGAGCCACCTATTAGGGAGTACATATGGTGCTTAATTTTCTGGGTCTGGGATACTTCACTTAATATAATTGTTTCTAATAACATCCATTTCCCACCAAATTCCATTAATTCATCATTTTTGATGGCTGAGTAGTACTCCATTGTACAGATGTACCACAGTTTCCTTATCCACTCGTCAACTGTTGGACATTTGGGTTGATTCAATGACTTTGCTATTGTAAACAGTGCTGCTATGAACATGGTCGTGCTTGTGCTATGGAGGTGAATTTTTGTTGTATGAGGGGTTATTCCCAAAAGTGGGATAGCAGGGTCATATGGCATTTCAATCTTTAATTTCTTTAAGAATCTCCATATGGCTCACCAGAGTGGTTGTATGAGCCTGCATTCCCACCAGCAATGTAGGAGAGTTCCCTTCTCTCCACATCTTCTCCAGCATTTGGTATTGTTTGTATTATGGATATTTGCCATCCTGACCGGGGTGAGATGATATCTTAGGGAAGTTTTGATTTGTATTACCCTGATCGCTAAGGATGTGGAGCATTTTTTAAGATATTTGTTAGATATTTTAATTTCATCTCTAGTAAAGTTTCTTTTAATTTCCAGGGCCCATTTTTTAATTGGAAGGAGGCCCATTTTCTAATTAGGCTATTTATCGTCTTAGTGTCTATTTTTTAAGTTCTTTGTGAACTCTGGATAATAGGTTTTTGTTTAGGAAATGTTGGCCTGGCCTAATCTGCTTTGGGGAGTTCCCTACACTTTCAACTAGTTTTTTTTTTTTTTTTTTTTTTTTTTTTTTTTTGTAGTCTCTGGCCTCATATTAATGTTCTTGATTCATTTGATTTTTTGCATGGTGAGAAGAACGAGTTCAGTTTTAATCTTCTGCATGTGGACATCCAGTTTTGCCACCACCATTTGTTGAAGATCCTGTTATTTTTCCATTGAGTCTGTTTTTATTACTATGAATTTGTTGTATAGATTAAAGTTTGGTTTGGTGATATCTCCAGCAGTGTTTCTGCAACTCAGGATTGTTTTTGGTGTTCTGGTCCTTTTGTGCTTCCATATGAATTATTAGAGCATATAGCATATAGCATATGCTGCATATAGCAAAGATTCCACCACCCTAGGTAGAAAAGATTCCCTAGGTAAACCACACCTCCTGAATCTGTGACAGTCTTCCATGCACTCTATCTCACTGCCATAGTACCTCTCTGGCATCTGTTCAGTAAAAGCTGAAACAGGAAAAAAGCTATGGACCTCAAGAAGGGCTCTCTTTTCTACCCTCTCAGTGATCTCCATAATGTGTGAGAAGAAAAAGGGTTCAAGGTGCTGCCAATGAGAAGTGGTTATGTGACTCAATCGCCCTCCCCTTCTGTCCTTCAGAAGAGATCTCAGATAGGATCCTAGTGGTCTAGATAACTTCCAACTGCTTTGAGATAAGAAGGTGACCTGGAAATGCTGATAAACACACTGACCTTGGTTGTAAAGAGTCAGAAATGTAATCCTGCTAATGAACTGCTATGTTCCCCATCCAATCCTCATCTTTCGTGCACTATACAATAGATTGCAACTTACAAAACAAAAACAGTGCTGGCTGCAGAGGTCTTCCAGGGATTTTCCAGAGGAGACGCAGGCAGGTGGGTGAGTTGCACCACCATAAATAGTGAGGAAAGTGTCTCCTTGGCTGCTGCAGCCTGTATCTAGAAGGCTACATGAGAATCTCTAAAACCAGAGGGTGAGACTGACTGTGGCAGAGAGGCATTCAAGAACATGGGGCAGCCCAGAAGAGCAAAGGCAGCAGGAAAGTCAGTGAGAATGCTCAGATGCTGCCCCCAGTTCTGTGCTGTCCTCAGGGTGCCTGGTTCTTTGATTTTGGGACCACATTGGATCCTGTCCTCAGGCACCCCGACTTTCTTGCCAGTTCTCTCCTCACAGCAAAACTTGGTCATCCAAGCAGGCTCTGTGGTCCTGGGCACTGTGGCACACAGTCATCACTGCTGTCTTTCTTTCTGAAACAAGATGTGGCTGAAACTGGCACTCCCAGTGCTCCAGCCCATTGCTTTCAGACTCCAATCACAGCAGAGGGGTTTTGCTTAAAACTGCTTCCAATATGTCCTAATGAGTGGGCTGCCAGATTGCCTTCCTGAACCAGGATACCCTGGGCACAGGGTCCCCCCCACCATGGCCATTGGCTTTCATCACAAGGAGAGTCACAGAGTGCACCAGGAGTGCTCAAAGTCAGAAGGGGAATGCTTCCAGCTCCCACAAAGATAAATTGCCATAATCGCTTGTGGGGGCCAAAGCCTCCCTTATGTACAAGTCTGGCCCAACCTTACAAGATGACCCCCTTCCCTAAGGCATGGCTTTACATCTGACTCTCCATCCCCTGTTGCCAGAGGTCCTGGGAAACCCATCACCTGTAGTCATGGGAGGCCTCAAGAAGGCAGCTCACATGCCTTTGGACAGGAGAAACATCTGAATCCCTGTCTACCTTCCCTTATCATACTGGGTGTCTGGGGTGCCATGTTGGCAGCCATCAAAACCTCTTTATTTTTCTCCACCTCAAGTCCTGCATTCCCCAAGGATGTCCTTGCCAGAGTTCCCACCTTAACAGTGCCTCTCTTTCTACAGCCCCTGGGCTTTCCTTTCAAATCTGTGGTTGTACAGTTCTCAGCAGATATCCCTTAATCCTTCAAAACACATTAGCTTCATGGTCAGTGAAGAAGGGAGAACAGGGGAATGGCTGGATAGAAAAGTATCAGGGAGCAAAGGGTGCTTTGACTCTCTAGACCTTTCAGAAGCAAAAGAGGAGGAACAAGTCAGACACCCAACAGGACACAGATTCACTCTACAGTGGGATGTGCACATAGATGTGCACAGACACTCAAGAAAGGGGCCTTCCAAGGACTCCAGCACAACCACTTCTCTTCAAAGTAGTGTTCCCTGTGATGCAAAGGGCACCCAGCAGAGGCAGTTCCATCCAGAAAAGAAAGACAATCATAGCTGGGGACTGTATTTTTCCTGATTCCAAACCCTTCCCTGAAAAAACAAGGAAAGAGTTTGGGGATCCTCAGAATCACAGCAGGCTCAGGAACCTGAGCAAGGCCCTGGAGGCCCATCTTCTAGCTTCTGGTGACTGAGAAAATAGTGCTTTGGTAAAAAGAAGGCAGGTGGGGGTCCAGAATCCTGCCTGCTTTAGCCCAAGCCAAGCACAACTACACTCATTTGCAGGAGATTGTCAGGAGCTTTGGTAAACTTCTGAAAAAAGTCAGGCTCTCCCGAGAGGACCACCCAGAAACACCAAATTTCCCCAAGCTGCACAGTGTTGCCTGTGGTCATTGAGTTTCCTCTTCATGACTGCATCAGGAAGAAATGAAATTAAACTACAGAAGTAATTCCACACAGCATCTATGAGGGCAGCAAAGCTTGTGGCAAAACATAGTAAAATCTAAAAAGACCATGTGGAATATAACTGAGGAAAGGGAAGCAGACTTATCAAGATGGAGGGTTTGCCACAATGACACAATGGAGATGAGGGGCACAGGAAGAAGAAATAGACAGGAGCAAAGCCAGAAGACAGACCCAGAGAGAGAAGCTATCCTTTGGAGACAAGTGAAAGTGAAAGCAGCTTGCAGATACTGTGTAAAGGTCTTTTGGCTGCAGCAACAGGGTGAAATATTCAGTGTGTGAAACCTGATCATCAGCTCCAGTGTAGTAGAGGTATTGGCAGATAATGGAAATGAGCCATAACTCCTGACACTGGCACAATCATTCTAAATGTGTGATGTTCTGCATTAAGGAAGAAGGTGGGTGGGCGAGATGATGAGATGGCTGAGTGTACTTTGCATTTTTATCATATTTTCTATACCTATGATGCGTGTATTTACCTAGAAATGCTAACTTTTCTACACTATTACATATTTGGAAATTACCACATTTTGCTATGTCACCAAAAGGTGATCATTCATTGCAAACACATTTGATTATTTCTTTATTTAGATACACCAAAACAGAATGCTATCATGTGAGATAAATGAATTCATGAGATATATTATTTTTCAGGGTTTTTTTGCAGCATCCCCAGAAAAAAACTCTATTTCTTCTTTGTCTCCAATCCATCCTACATAAGTCATGCCCTGATAATCACAGGTAGGGTTCATTATTCTTCAGATTGTCTTACTCTGGGAAGTGTGTATAAATGTGTTCTCCTCAGCTGAGACATTATGTGATTCAGATCCTTCCTGGAGCACACTGGTTTGGACTTCATTCCTGTGATGTTATGTATCAATCTTTAGCTAATCTACTTTCATTTTTATACATGGGAATATCAATTTTTCAGATTTTTCACTACCATTTGTTAAAGCTGTTGTCTTTCTTCCAATATACATTTTTGGTGCCTTCATAAAAAATCAACTGGGGGCTCAGGGGTTAAGAATTGACTAGCCCTTCTGCTCGCCTACCCAAGATAGGTGAAGTCCACTGAGGACACACTGCAACCCAGATAAATACACCCTGCTCACCCCCAAGCCCCAGGTAACCCACTGGTCCCAGATCATCCCACCAGCCAGTTGGAACAGACACTGCTCCAGGCTGGGGAGGACCCCTGGGCCACACCCCAGGTCCCCAGGTTCACTGCACCCACTGCCAGCTCCTACCCCTTCTGCTTGCCCACCTGGGATGCGCGCAATCCAGCGAGGACACACTGTGTCCCAGTCCAGGGAGGACTCACTGCTCATCAAAATTCAACAAAGTCCAAAGAATACCCAAGCAAAGCTCTAGGAGACAAAGGCCACATATCTGAAATCCTCTAAATTCATCCTATCAAATGGGAGAGATTCTCTAAATCCATCCCAAAGATAAGTAACCCCCTTTTTACCACCCTGTTCCTTTCAATTATTAGTTACTGTAGAGTAACTTTTCCATATAGCCACCCCCAAAATATATACAACTTCAGGGACTATACCACGTACCCTCACATATCACCAATGTACTAAATAGTAAAAGTGCACTTACTGTTCACCCCCATACTAACTGTCTAATAGCCTCATCTAAGAAATAACAATAACAACAATCTCCTTTCTGATTGGTATTGAAGGTCACCTCCTAAAAAAGGTAAAAGGCTATTTAAATGAATATCTTCCTGTAAGAGGAGATTCAAAGGTAGACGGAATAGCAGTAGGGGACCACAGTAAGGAGTTGGGGAGGGGAAGTCAGTGTCCCATTTGCAGGGTGTTTCCCATCTATCTGCCAGTGCCTATACCATTTGTGATTGGTGAGTTCAAACCTCTTCAGTCGCAGGAAGGGAAGTGAGAGTGAGCTTCACCAGATGTTTCACTACTTACATGCAATACTTGTGGATGACCTATTTTCCCTACTGAAGCATGATCCCTTCTCTCCTTTTTTTCTGGGGGGGCCCTCTTTCCCCTCCCTCTTGTTTATAATCTTTCTGATTACAGTAAGTATTACAGAGCTTAACCTTGGAATATGCTTGACACAATCTTAAGCCTCCCAATCAAATCTAGACCTACATTCTTTCATGTCCTTAACCAGAGCAGAGTTTACACATATTTATTTCTTAAAAGGAAATTATTGTTTTTATTTATTTTGTGCATGTGCGTGTTTGTGTGTGTGTGTATGTGTGTGTGTGTGTGTGTGTGTGTGTGAATCAGAGGCACTCTGTGTCCCTGATGAGGAACAAGGATGACTTCTGGAATCATCCTGTATTGCTACTACTACCACCTCCTTTTTGCTTCACTCTGGGAATTCCCAGGCTTTGCCCTCCAGGGCTGGCAATGTACGCCATCACAGTTTCCACCTGGTGTTTTGATGTGGGACCTGGGATCAGAACTCAAAACTTCTGCTTGCAAGCCTGAGTCTTAACCCTGAGACATCTCTCCAGCTCAGTTTATATAATTTTACAGCAGTATAATAACCTTACCATGAACTAGCACGAAGGAACTGTAAACTGACACCTTTAACAGTGAGAGAAACAGGAACAATAACCTTTCAAGTGCAGTGATTCTGTCTGGTTGAAAAACATCCACCAAGACAAGGTACTAAAGATCAAACACAAAATGTCCAAGCCACAATGTAAATCCACAAGATACATCAATAACCAAGACAACAAATTGTCTACAAAAAGTACTGACCCCATAATGACGAACTCCTACCAGAATAACTCCATAGATATTAGCCAAGAAATCAATAACCAGATAATGATTTTCAAAGCCTGATTTATTATATCAAAACAATGAAAGAGGAAACTCTAGAAAAGTTGACCATGTAAGCCAACGTGAATAGGAACAAAACAGGTACCCAGATAAAATGAAAAAGGCAGTCGAAGAAATGAAACTAGGCATAGAGCAGTTGAAAAAAATCTCATGCAGAGATTAAACTTGAAATTAAAAGCAAGCTAACTATACTCCAAAACTCAACAGACAGTCATACCAACAGAACTAGGGAAGCAGAAAATAGAATATCAGAAATAGAAGATAAGATGGCAGAACATATTGGTTTAATCAAAGAAGTGTAAAATGCCAAAAAGACACTTGAGGAGAAAATTCAAGGGTTATGGGACATCTTGAAGAAGCAAAATGGAGTACTACTCAGCCATCAAGAATGATGAATAACTGGAATTTGCTGGGAAATGGATGTCATTAGAAACAATTATATTAAGTGAAGTATCCCAAAACCAGAAAATTAAGCACCGTATGTACTCCTTAATAGGTGGCTCCTAGTACCAAACCCACTTAGAGACACTCAAAGATAAATCTCTGTAATACCTACAGTAATTGCAAAGATTATGAACAGGAGGGATGGGGAAAGAGGGCCACACCAGAAACAAGGAGAGAGGGGAGCATGTTACAGCGGAGAAAATAGGCCTCCATCAAGGACTGCAAGTAAGTAATGAAACATCTGTTTAAGTTCAGACTTTCGTTCCTGATCATTTACAACTGATGGGGTATGATCTTACCAGAAAGGGAGGGCATATAGTCTGGCAGATAGAAAGTAACCATTTCGCAAATGGGTGATTGACCCCTTTCTCACTGTGGTTTCCTACTTTTATTACATCTACCTTTGAATATACTCTTATAACAAGACTCTAATTTAACAGGTTTTTATCTCTAGCCAGGGGGCGATATCCAATACCCATCAGAATGGAGTGAAGGGCATTGCAGGAGCAGCAAAACTGAATAAAATAAATCAACAATCCATAATCCAGAAAATCAGACTCTATATCAACCACGTAGAACTAGGCCAGCCTAATCTCTCCCCTTCTTGAAGCTTAGGGAAATTTGCGGAAGAGGGTGTGTTAAGGATGTAAGAGCACAAGGATGGGAGGAGTAATGATATGCAAGATACTCCACACAAGTTAGGGCTGAAGCAATCATATTTGGACTTTGCATGCCCTGCACAATATCCAACACTCTATTGATCCCACAAAGTCTAGCGTTTGCTAAAGACAGTAAGATCCTTGGTGGCAAGGGATTGACAGCCACAGTAGTGTTCCTATGCTTAAAGGGAACACAGGAAACTGGTTCTGGGAAATGACACTGGATCCTTGCACCTCATCAGAGAGGAGGACCCAGAGGAGAGTTTGTCATGCTCATTAAAGGATGCTCCGGGAATGGGAGGGGGAGGCACTAGGGGATGGAGAAGGAAGGGGGAGGGGAGGGTGGCACAGGAGGGTGGGGGGGTTGAGGGAGGGAAGGGACTGGTGTACCTGTTAAGTTTTTATGAGTGGAAATAAAAAAAACAAATGAAGAGCTTGTTCTTTTTTAAAAAAATATCAATTAATCTTCAGCCAAATTAACCAAAGCAAAATGAAGAAAACCCAAATTAAAAAAATTAGAGATGAAAATGGAGATCAGGAAAAATAGAACCAGGCCATTGTGGGAGGGGTCTCATCCATAAGAAATGCAAAGGGAGTTTTACTCTCAGATAAATGGGAATATATATACATAATATATGTGTGTATATATATGTATGTATGTATATGTCAAATTCTGGCAATCATACAGAATCAGTAAACAGAAAATTACAAAGAACAGAAAAATCTTGCTCAGACAAGAATTTTTAAATGAATAGCAAGAAAGCATACAAGGAAATACATAAAGACATTTATGATTTATGTTACTGGTACTATGTTTTTGAATAATCAACAATTGTATCTTAGAAGCAAACATTTGTAATTTACTGAGTTCTCAAACTGTCAGCAGTTTTGGAAAAGCATGTTTTACTTGTCCTAGATTACTATGAATACATGCTGTTTTTGTCCAAGGTGAGCTTATGTAAGGGAAAAGAACAATGTGAGCCATATGATATCATTTCCAGTTTGAGACTCAATGACAGGGAAAGCAAAACCTCCATCACAGACAAGTGAGCAGGAGAGAAGGCGTTTTAACTGCTAATCGTGTGGCCCAGTCTGATTGGCTCAAAAGATCCCAGGAAGGCCAGCATTCACCCCCGCAATCGTATGCTGGCAACTACTCTCCCTTTGAGAAAAATTTTTGAACTGTAAATAGGCATTAGTAGTAACTGAATATTTGATAATGGGTCACCAAGTTACCATATGATCTCAGTTGCTCATCATGAGTTTCGTGTTATCTGATCCGGTAAGTCATAATGTTGGACAGGCACAGCTGCAATCCATTATCAAATGCGAATGCTACACACAAAGCAGGGCTCGAGCAGGTCCTGAAGGCACAAGGAAGTTGCCCAAATGCCTATGGTTCCTCAACCTGTTGTGATGTTTGTTCCCAAGCATGCACCTATGGCCTCCTGGGGTGTGCCCTGTGATTGGCTGACTGAGAGAGAAGAGTAGGGCCTGGTTCACAGATGGTTGTGCTTGTTATTCAGGTGCCACTCAGAAGTGGACAGCTGCAGCATTACAAACCCTTTCTACAATAACCCTAAAGGACACCAGAGAAGGGAAATATTCAGGGGGCAGAATTTCAGGCAGTGCATAGGGTTGTACACTTTGCCTGGAAGGAAAAATGGCCAGATGTGTGACTCATGAAGAGTCAGAGACTTGGCAGGAAAATAATTGGTAAATTGGTAAGAAAGACATCTGGAGAAGAAGCATGTGTTTAGATCTCTCCTGATTGAGGAAAGGACACAAAGATATCTGTATTACATGTAAATACTCATGAAAATATGACATCAGCAGAGGAATCATTCATTAATCAGATAGATAACATGACCTGCTCTGTGGACAGTCAATCTCTTTCCCTAGCCATTTCTATCACTGCCCAATGGGCCTATGAAAAAAGTGGGCATAGTGGCTGAGATGGAGGTTATTCATGGGATCAACAACTTTGACTTGTACTCACAAAGCTGATCTGGCCAGAGATGCTGCTGAATGCCAAATCTCTCAGCAGCAGAGATGAACGTTGAGTCCCAGGCATGGATCCATTCCCAATGGTGACCAATCAGCAACATGGTGGCAGGCTGACTACACCGGACCATTTCAAAGATGGACAGAGAAATGCTTTGTTCTCACAGAAACAGATATTTATTCTGCCTATGGATTTACCTTTCCTGAATGTAATGTTTCTGACAAGACTACTATTTGTGGGCTTACAGAACATATTATCCAGTGTCATGGTATTCCACATAGCACTGCTTCTGACCAGGGAACTCATTTCACAGTTAAAGAAGTATGGCAGTGGGCTCAAGATCATGGAATTCACTGGGCTTACCACGTAGCCCATCATCCTGAAGGAACGGATTTGGTAGAACAGTAAAATGGCCTCTGCCCTGGACCCGGATCAGGGTGGACTCCCAGCTTCTCAGGTAAGGCCCCTAGACCACGCCCCAGGGCCCAGGTTACCTGCTAATCCTACTACAAGCTGGAACAAGATACCCAACACAAGTTAGGGCCGAAGTAAACATAATAGGACTTTGCATGACCTGCGCAATGACCGACATATCATTGACTCTCCAAAGTCTAGCATGGATCACAACAATCAGGATCCTTAGAAGTAAGGGATTAAAAGTCACAATAGTGTTCCTATACTAAAGGGGAACACAAGAAAGAGCTTTAGGCAATGCTACTGAGTGCAGGAGATCCACTAAGTCATCTCTTGTTGTTTGCTATCATGTCCTGTGATTAAGGTCAATGGAAGAGACTACAACAACCCAGTACAAGCAGGACAGTAAATGGTCGAGATCCTCCAGGAATGAAGTTATGTGTAACCCCTCCACGTGAAGTGCCAAGATTTGCAGAAGAGCTTACTGAAAGTGGAGGAAATAAAGGATGGGTAGTGCAGAAAGGTAGTTATAAATACCAGCTAAGGCCACATGACCAGGTATAGAAATGAGCAGTGTGAAGGATGCACTGGTGTCTTTGTACAAATAGTTGCAGGCAGGGCTCTGCAGGAACAATGCCTCCTGTTTATTTCCTATCAGAGTTTGACTTTTTTCTCCTGGGGACCAGTGACCCCTTGGCAGTTTATGTGCAGTTGTCTGTGCATTTTGAGACCATTAAAATGTTAATCGATGGATCAAAAGATTATGTAACAGATTATGTCACAGTAAGTGGGTAATTCTACCTGGAGATATCATATCTGTCCAACCTAGCAAGTACATGTCACTGCCTTTTCTCACCACTTTAGGTAAGTTTTACAATGTGTATGTTTAACATAATCCTGTAAAGAATTTGGCACTGTTCTTGCAGATTTTTTCCACTTTAAATACTCATGCATGGTATAAATAAAATCAGCTTGGATGTTGAGGAACATCCCGCACTCTCTAACCCAAAGCCTCCCACTCTTAGTTCCCCTGAGTAAGTTCAAATTCCTGCTGGATCATGGGCCACAATATAACACAATCTAAATACTCCACTTTTTAAAATCTTTATTTTTCCACAAGGATATCGCGTATTCATCAGAGCTTCTCTCCCTCCGTGCTTGCCTCCAGTCTCTCCCTTCACTTTACTTGACCCAAGACCCACATTATATATTGAGAGAATAGCTGGTGAGATAGAAGATATTGTCAGGTAGTAGTCTTCTCATTTTGCACATAATGGAGGAAATCAAATGAGTGAGAATATCATGTCCTCTTCTTGTCTGGGCTTCTGCCTTCTGAGTATCCTAGACTCAGTTCCCTACCTGCAAATGGTTTAGTGTTTTCTCTGGTGTGTCATCTGAATACCTGTCTAGATGAGATGCCATCCAGGTCTCCAGCACAACCAGCTGAAACTAATGCCCTCAAGGGAAAGGAGGAGTTGGGCAGTATCTTGGGCTCATGCATCATATCACCTAGTCTTCTGTCAAGCTGCACCCTGTTCAAAGCAGCAGAAGGGATGGTTGTGCCTGAATAGTAAAACCAATAGGAACTATTTCCCGCTTCTGGACCTTCCTCAGACTCTCAGCTCTTGGTCTGTCACACCACCTCTTGTCCTCAGCCATCTCATGAGCTCGAACAT
This sequence comes from Typhlomys cinereus, assembly GCA_023101885.1. Taxonomy (NCBI): domain Eukaryota; kingdom Metazoa; phylum Chordata; class Mammalia; order Rodentia; family Platacanthomyidae; genus Typhlomys; species Typhlomys cinereus. The sequence goes on from JALPQD010000125.1 coordinate 2,296,719, forward strand.
CCACCTTCTTCCTTAAGGCAGAATTTCCATTTAGGATGATTGTACCAGTGTCAGGAATTATCGCTTATTTCCATTATCTGCCAATAGTCTCCCACACTGGGGGTGATGATTAGGATTCAAATGCCGAATCTTTCACCCTTTTCTGTAGCCAAAAGACCTTTACGTAGTATTTGGAAGCTGCTTTCATTTTCACTTGTCTCCATATTGTATCTTCTCTCTCTGAGTTTGTCTTCTAGTTTTGCTCCTGTCTATCTCTTCTTCTTCGTATCCGTGATGTCTGTGTGACAACCCCTCCATCTTGATAAGTCTGCTTCCTTTTCCTCAGTTATATTCCACATGGTCTTTTTGGTTTTACTTTGTTTTGCTACAAACTTTGCTGCCCTCAGAGATACTCTCTGTGTGGATTTTTCTTCTCTAATTTAAATTGTTCTTGCTGGTCCAGTCATGAAGAGGAAACCCAATGACCACAGGCACCCCTGTGCAGCTTGGGGAAATTTGGTTTCCAGGTGTTCTCAGAAAACCTTAACTTGTTTCAGAAGTTGCCAAAGCTCCTGACAATCTTCTGGAATAAGTGAGGTTGTGCTTGGCTTGGGGTCCAGCATCCTGCTGGACCCCCAACAGCCTCCTTTTCCAAAGGACTTTTCTGTCACCAGAAGCTAGGGGATGGGCCTCCAGAGATTTGCTACTTCCCTCAGGTTCCTCAGCATGCTATGTTCTGAGGAGGGTCCCCAAATTCCTACCTCCTTTTTTTCAGAGAAACTTTCAGAATCAGAAAAGGGACCCCAACCATGATTGTCTTCCTTTTCTGGATGAAACTGCCTCTATGGATGCCCTTTGACTCACAGGGAACACTACCTTGATGAGTTGTGCAAGGTTCCTCAGAACGCCCCTTTCCTGATTCACTGTCTGTGTGCAAATCCCACTATAGAGTGAATCTATTTCCTGTTGGATGGCTGACTTCTGTTTTCTGCTTGTGATAGGCCTAGAGATTCAGCACACCCCTTGCTCCCTGATATTTTCTATCTAGACATTCTTCTGTTCTCCCTTCACTGACCCAAAGGCTAATGTGTTTTGAGGGATTAAGAGACATTGTCTTGAAACTGCACCCCCAGAAATTTGAAAGGCAAGCCCAGGGGCTGCACAAAGAGTGGCAGGTGTAGGTGGTAGCTTCTGGTAAGGTCCTCCCTGGGGAACACAGGACTTGAGGTAGAAAAATGTGATAGGGTTCTCAAGGGTGCCAACAGAGCAGCTCATTAGATCCAGTATGTGAAAGGAAAGGTAGGCAGGGATTCAGATGATTCCCCTGTCCAAGAAGAGGTGAGCCGCCCTCTTGAGGCTACAGGTGGTGAGTTTCCCAAAACCTCAGGCAACAGGGGATGGAGAGCCAGATATAAAACCATGCCTTAGGAAGGGAGTTCATACTGTAAAGTGGGGCAGACTTGTACATAAGGGAGTCTTGGGCCCAAAAGCAACTATGGCATCCTTCCCTTATCGGAGCAAAGAATACCCCTATTCTGCCTTTGAGCACTTGGGGTGCAAACTGTGACTCTCCTTCTGATGGAAGCCAATGGCCATGGTGGGAGGGACTGTATTCCCAGGGCATCCTGGTTCAGGAAGGTGATCTGGCAGCTCACTCATTAGGACACACTGGAAGCAGCTTTTAAGCAGAACTGTTCTTCAGTGTTTGGAACCTGGTAGCAACTGTCTGGCACATTGGGAGTGCCAGAGTGTCATCCATATCTGCTTTCAGAACCAAAGACAGCAATGATGCCTGTGTGGCACAGTGCCCATGACCAGAGGGGCTGCTTGGACTACCAGGTTTTGAGTAGAGAGAACTGGCCAGAAAGCCAGGCCTGCTTGAGGACAGGATCCAGACATGCTCAAAATCAAAAACCCAGGTCGCTAAGGATAGCACCTGAGCATCATCACCAATTTCCCTGCTGCCTTTGCTTTTCTGGGATGTCCCATGTACTTAGAGGCCTCTGCCATACTGTCTCACCCTCGATATGCGGAGATTGTCATGTAGCCCTCCAGATACAGGCTGCAGGAGCCAAGGAGACACTCCACACAATTCAAGGTGGCGCCACTCACCCTCCTGCCTCTGCATCTCTGGAAAGTCCCTGGGGACCTCTACAGCCAGTGGTATTTCGTTTTGCAGGTTGCAACCTGTCAGTAAGGTCAGCATCATTTCCAGATGTTTTATCCTTATCTCAAAACAGCTGTGAGCTATCTAGATTGCTAGGATCCTCTCTCAGAGATCTCCCCTGAAGGATGGGGGGAATTGAGTCACATAATGCCTTCTCATTGGCAGCACCTCTAACCCCTTTTCTACTTCACACATCGTGGAAAGCACTGAGAGGGGGAGAAAAGAGAGGCCCTCTTGAGGTCCATTCTCTTTTCCTGCTTCAGCAGGCATGGTAGACTGTCACACATTCAGGAGGTGTGGTTTTCCTAGATGTTTGTTAAATGCAGCTATAGTTAACATTTGGCTTCACAAGGCATTGCCATATGCACTAAAAGTGGATATGAAGGTCTCTATCTGTAAACAGTCTTTTTACTTGATAAACAATAACAACAAATCCCAGGATGGAGCAGTTTCAAGTTTATTTCAGAAAGTGGGGGAACACAGAAAAAAATAAGAGAAAAGTAAACAGAGGCACAGTGAATGCATGTTGTGGAGAGAAATTTCATCATAACTTTCAAATAATCCTATGAGGTATGTAGGGCGCCGCCCTACATGCATCCTCCATTACAAGATGGCGCCGACTCCGGCAGACACTGAGTAGTAAACAAGCTACTGCACAGGCGCCGGGTAACTGACCATTCTTGGTTTCCCGCCTCTCCCGTGGCGTCATATGGCCTGACGAGCAACAGCCAGTCAGAAGGTGACACGTCCTAGGCGAAGACCAGTAACCTATATAAGGGTTGGGTTTTGGTTGTTTGGGGTCTCTGCATTGTAAGCTTATGCTCTCCCTCTCAAGACGCATTAAAGCTGTACTGCAGAAGGATCCTGTGTGTGCCGGGTCGTTCTTGCTGGCGAGACGGTTGCGCGGGACAGAGTTAGGATTCTAGGAATTAACTTCAGTTCAATGTATTTGGGATTAAGCTATTTCACCAGACCTCAAATTCAATGGTAGAAAGTGTTATTTCTAGTGTCCAGCTTCCTGGCTTCTGTTGCTAATCATAATATGCCTTTGAATAGCTGCTCCTAACTCTTGTTACAGATTTCTATTTGTGATGTGGAATTTATCTCATTGGATAGAAAGAGAAGCCAGGTGGGGTTGGAGAGGTGGCTCAGGGGTTAAGCCTCTGCCTTGCAGGCGGAAGGTCCTCAGTTCGGATCCCAGATACCACGTATAGACGCCAGGCGGAAGCGGGGACGGCCTGCGTTTCTGGTCCTGATAGGGCGGAGCCTGTGAATCCCGGGGCAGAAGGAGGTGGAGGTGTCCATGGTGGTTCCCGAATTCGTCCACGGTTCTACACACACACATGCACATACATACATACACATGCATAATTGAATAAATAATAAAAAAAGAAAGAGAAGTGAGGTTAAGTAGGCAACACTTAGGGTGGTGCGAGGCAAGACACAACAGAACTCCACAATTCTATGTCTACTCATGGTCTATATGCAGCACTTGTTGCTAAAAATAATCTGAGGCTAGATACATGGGAGGAACATACGCTGTGAGAGAGAGAACATGACACTCACATGGAACAGTCTATGTACAAAGGGTGGGAGCCCAGAGTCATAATGATAAGGCCAGATTCTAAGGAAGGACATGGTCCCAAAAGAAAGGAGGTGAACTAAGAGATGATGTGTAAGGGGGTAACATTCAGAGGTAGAAGGTGATAACTGGAGTGAGGAGGGAGAATTATGGGCAAGAAATTTAATTGTGAAGGATTTAGTGAGGTGCTGAGGGGACAGTCTGCAGCAGTCCTAAGGGTTTTTCTACTATATCGTTCTTATATTGACTGAGATAACTTGCTAGACAAGCGTTTACATATTCTGGACATTTACATAAGTAATCAGTTGTATGAATTCTCTAGTGTACAGATATATTTATGTGACACATGCATGTCCTTTGAACTGCATGACGTCTTCAACAAGCAATGAGTTCTGACTTTTGCACATGACTTCTTGTCTATGTTAGTTCTCTCTTTCAGATACATGAGACTTCTGTGAAAAAGTTTATGCATACGGTTTACATTCATACAGATGCCCACCTGCAAAAGTTGTTCATTGGGACAGTAAGGCATGTCTTCCATGAGAAAGTTTTCCATATTTTTTATATTCATATGGCACCTCAACTGTAAGTTACCTGAGGCTGAATATGATTCTTCCATGAAATTTTTCCATTGTTACATTTGCATGCCTAATCACCTGTGAGTTCTCTGATGATGGACTGCTTCAAAGAGAAAGCTTTTCCACATTCACTACATTCATATGACTTCTCACCTGAGTGTTCTCTGATGGAAAGTGAGGTATGACTTAAATGAGAAAGTTTTTCCACATTCTTTACATTCATATGGCTTCTTATCTGTATGAGTTATTCTCTGATGTTTAATGACAAATTGCTTCTGGGAAAAAGATTTCCCACATTCTTTACATACATACGGCTTCTCAACTGAATGAGTTCTCGGATGTTTAGTGACATATTGCTTCTGGGAAAAAGATTACCCACATTCTTTATATTCATATGGTGTCTCATCGACATGACTTCTCTGATGATGAGCGAGCTGTGACCTCCATGAAAAACGTTCTCCACATTCTATACATTCATGTAACTTCTCACCTGTATGGGTTCTACTATGACAAGTGAGGCAATTCTTCCTTGAGAATGCTTTTCCACATTCTATACACTCATATGGCTTCTCACCTCTATGAATGCTCTGATGTATACTGAGATATGACTTTGATGAGAAAGCTTTTCCACATTCTTTACATTCATATGGCTTCTCCTCCATATGGGTTCTCTGATGAAAAGTGAGCACTGACCTCCATGAAAAACGTTTTCCACACTTGTTACATTCATATGGCTTCTCACCTGTATGACTTCTCTGATGACCAGTGAGGTGTGACTTTGATGAGAAAGCTCTTCCACATTCTTTACATTCATATGGCTTCTCCCCCATATGGGTTCTCTGATGAAAAGTGAGCACTGACCTCCATGAAAAACGTTTTGCACTCTTTACATTCATATGGCTTCTCACCTGTATGACTTCTCTGATGACCAGTGAGCCCTGACTTTGATGAGAAAGTTCTTCCACATTCTTTACATTCATATGGCTTCTCACCTGTATGACTTCTCTGATGACCAGTGAGCCCTGACTTTGATGAGAAAGTTCTTAAACACTCTTTACATTCATATGGCTTCTCACCTGTATGGGTTCTCTGATGACGAGTGACATGTGACCTCCATGAAAAACGTTTTCCACACTTGTTACATTCATATGGCTTCTCACCTGTATGAGTTCTCTGATGACAAGTGAGCCCTGACTTTGATGAGAAAGCTCTTCCGCATTCTTTACATTCATATAGCTTTTTGCACATATGGGTTGTCTGATGAAAAGTGAGCCTTGACCTACATGAAAAACGTTTTCCACACTCTTTACATTCATATGGCTTCTCACCTGTATGACTTCTCTGATGACGAGTGAGGTGTGACTTTGATGAGAAAGCTCTTAAACATTCTTTACATTCATATGGCTTCTCACCTGTATGGGTTCTCTGATGATAAGTGAGCCTTGACCTACATGAAAAATGTTTTCCACACTCTTTACATTCATATGGCTTCTCACCTGTATGACTTCTCTGATGACGAGTGAGGTGTGACTTTGATGAGAAAGCTCTTCCACATTCTATACACTCATATGGCTTCTCACCTGTATGACTTCTCTGATGATAAGTGAACTGTGACTTTGATGAGAAAGCTCTTCCACATTCTATACACTCATATACCTTCTTGCTCATATGGGTTTTGTGATGAAAAGTGAGCTTTGACCTACATGAAAAACGTTTTCCACACTCTTTACATTCATATGGCTTCTCATGTGTATGACTTCTCTGATGACCAGTGAGCTTGGAACTCACTGAAAAACGTTTCCCACACTCCTTACATTCTAATGGATTCTCACCTGCATGAGTTCTCTGATGAACAGAGAGGAGTGTCTTTGATGAGAAAGTTGTCCCACATTCTTTACATTCATATGGCTTCTCACCGGTATGACTTCTCTGATATATAGTGAGGAATGACTTTGACGAGAAAGCTCTTCCACATTCTTTACATTCACATGGCTTCTTGCCTGTATGAGTTCCCTGATGTGTGGTGAGATGTGTCTTCTGTGAGAAAGCTTTTCCACATTGTATACAAATTCTCGGATGTTTGATATGTGATAGAGTATCATAGGATTCAGATCTTAGATTTTTGTCGTGTACTTTTACTTCTACCTGGAGATAGAAGAAACCATTATGCGGTATTTCCCCACCAAGGTATTTTTCACAGTACATGCTCTCTACTTTTTATTGGAGATATTCGTAACAAAATATCAGTATCATACTACTAATTCTTTAAAATTTGAACCATTTAAAAAGTAGTCACATTACAGGAAAGGACAGGCTAAATCAAATGAAGCATGTATTCAATGAAATACATTTTGGATAATAAAAGATCTGTGGTGAAAAAGAATTCATTAGAAGATATCTCTTTGGTCTCAATCAAGGTCATTGCTGATCTACAATAATATGCCTAGCCAGCATGACTTTCCCTGGGCTTATAACTTTCTAAGCAATGTAATAAGGTCCCAAACCATGTTTACCACATGGGAGCTTGGAATCCAAACTGGTCTTCATGTGTTCACAGAAGCCCTTTTGAAAGTAAACTATTTGCTAATATGTTCCCCATTTTACATTCATTTTCAAAATGTAAAGACAGTTTTCATAAAACAGCTTACTTACTTCAGCAATCCCTGCTGTTGATGTCTTCCTTGGCTGGAAAACTTGACACAAATACTTTCCATGATATTCTTGGATGGAATCGACTTTGGCCCTTACCTTATCATTAACTAAAGAACAAAAATATCCTCATCAATAATTCAAAATAAAGTCCTCTTAGCTTTAAACCTTCTTTGCTGTTATTCTCATGGAAGCATATAATTCTGACTTACAGAAATTATTTTTCATATTCTGACTCTAATAAATCATTAGCTCATTCTAAAGTCCTAATTTATATTTCTTTGATATTTTAATTACATTGTTGTTGAAGCATATGAATAAATGACAACTAATTTAGAGGATTCTCAAAAACAATGTCACAAGATATTTCTGGTTATTCCATCATCTATGACAAAAATTGCTAATATCATGATACTATAGCACATATTTCACAAGTGAAATAGGAAAAGTTGGTGAACTAACATGCAAACATGGTCAAATACACACACTCCTGAACTGGAATATCGGCCAAAAACATTGGGATGAATTTTCTTGCTGACCTGGTGGTCTCCATACTGAGGTTTCTGCTGCTATACAAGGCACAAATCCGTGTTCAAGCTTGAAGATCAAGTCAGGTTTGGTCATACAGTATCCTATAAGTAGAAAGCAAAATATAAATGAAATCAGGGTGTTACGTCAGGTATATATTGATGAAAGACAACAGCTCCAAATCATAAACTGTGCTGTTTATGGGAAACTGTTACAGTGGATTCAGTAACAGTTTCTTCAATCACTGATTACCTTATGTGGTACTGAATTATACAATCGACAATAGGATTTGATGTAAAGAAAACTCAAAGTATCAGTACAATGGTATTAAAGCCTGTGTGAAAACATGATAATCTAAAAAAGAGAAAAAAGTACAATCAATATGGGGGAAACATGAAAAAAAATGAGAGTTCATAGCTTGACTGACAATATGTGGAGGAAAAATATGAGAACAAAAAGTGGTTATTTTGAAATAAACCAGAGAGGCAAAAACCTTCAGAAAGTGTAAAGATGGACCATTTCACACGCATACATTATAATTCACAAAACCAATACAGAACTTATCATTGTTCCAAAAAGAAAACCAAGTGCATCATAGTATTGACTATATGAAAGATATTCACATCAAAGGATTGACACACACATGAAGGAAGTGTAATATGATTCAACACGCAGTCATTCCCTTTAATATCATAACACTGTCAAAACTCCAGAATAAGGAAATACATAAATATTTGAAAAGGAATATTGCAAACAGTTTTTTGTATAATGCACATGAAGGTATAATAATAATCCCCCAAATGCAGCAATTGAGTATAGTGACAAGCACACCCATGTTCATTGCAGTACTATTTACAATAGCAAAGTCATGGAATCAACCAAAATACCTAACAGTTGATGAATGGATAATGAAAAGGCAGTACTTACATACAATGCAATATTACTCAGCCATCACAAGATGAATTATTGAAATTTGTGGGAAAATGGATGAGATTTGAAGAAATTATATTGAGTGAAGTATCCCAGAGACAGAAAGTTAGATGCTGTGTCTACTTTCGAATAAGTGCATCCTAGTTGCAAGTCTTTAATGGCATACTCAAAGGAAAAATCTCTGTAATACATAATATAATTGCAAAAAATTTATAAAAAGGAGATAAGAAGAAAGAAGACTCAAAAGAAAGGAGGTAAAAGACATCTCAATAGAGAAATAAGGCCATAGTCATGTATGGCATGTAAGTAGTGAGACATCTGATGCAACTCAGTCTCATTTCCCTTCCTGTTCACTTCAGACTGAACAGGTTTGAACTCCCCAGTCAGGGACAATATAGAGACTGGCACTTCGACAGTAACCAACCGGCAAATGGAAGACTGACCCGTCTCACTACAGTTTCCTACTCCTTTTATTCCTTCTATCTTTAGTTTTTTCTTATTTTAAGATCTTGGTTTAAGCAGTTTTTTATCATTGGTTAGGAAATGACATTGACAACCAATCAGGATGCACTCAAGGGCAGTGCAGGAACAGCAACATTGAGAACAACAACAAACCATAATTCAGAACACCAAAGACCTTACAATATTCAACAGCCAATCTTTTTTTTTTAATTTTTTTATTATTATTATTTATTCAATTGTGCGTGTGTGCGTATGTATGTGTGTGTGTGTGTAGAACCACGGACGAATTCGGGAACCACCATGGACGCCGCCACCTCCTTCTGCCCCGGGATTCACAGGCTCCACCCTACCAGGACCAGAAGCGCAGGCCGCCCCCGCTTCCGCCAGTCAACAGCCAATCTTTATCCCCATCCTAAAGCTCAGCCAACATGAGGTAGGCATCAGGCAAGAAGATGCTTAGAGGCAAAGGGTTAAAGAGTCATAATAGAATTTCCATACTACCAGGCAGACCAAGAAGGTGATACACACTATGCCACTGAGTTCTGGACCCTCACTAGTGTAGACGACTCTGAGGGAAATTCAGTGCCCACATGAACAGATGTTCTGGAGGATGGGAGGGAGAAAACAGGAAGCGCCAAGAGAGGAGGGAAGAAAAAGGGGTGAGGGAGACAAGGAAGAAGGGAAGGTGGGGAAGAGTATGGTGGGGGAATTTGGGGGGGGGGAGAGGGAAAAGTACTGGTATGATTAGGAAAAAAATTTAATAAAAAAAAAGAAAAAAAACCAAGCAGGCCCATAACTCTAGCACAGATGGGATGGTGTTGAGGCAGCAGGATCCATAGAGCGCACGGCAAGGCAGCCAGCCTGGTCTACCCATGAATTTCAGGTTCCATCAGCAATCCTGCCTTCAAATGTAAGATGGACAGCAGCGGGGAAATACCCAGCCTTAAACTATGGCCTACACACAAGTGCACATGTGCATACATGCACACTCATAAATACATATACACCTGCAACACACACATTCACAACACTTAATCTTTGTGGCTTAACATTTCTAATATCATTGCTGTTTACTGGCCTTAAAATTGACTGTTGGTTACATTACCATTCAACTTTTACGTAAATCTAAAACCAAAATCATTTCAAAACACTATCTCTGCCCCTTTCTCTACTGATTTTTCTGTTTTGTTTTGATGAGGTTTTGTTTTACATTGGGGATTGGATCGATGTGGGGGTTGTTAGGCCCAAAGCCTGCTCTCTGGATGATAAATTAGGAACTGAATGGGGTATTGAGTGACTCCTCCCTTAGGGGGTTGAGTCTGCCTCTTGTCTGCAAGACAATGGCAGGCCTAACTCCCCCTTTTGGGAGTAGAGAGAACGTCCAGGTCGTTTTTGTTTCTCTTAGAAACTGGCTGGGCTGTTCCTCACCAAACAGTTCTTTCCTGCTTATCTGAGATAGGCTTATGCATGGACCAAGTTAACTCTCTTTTGAGGCATACATTGTCCATTCCCTTCTAACAACAAAGTGACATGCCTGTCACATGTCTCTACCTGGCGACATCATGTCTGGTCCCACAGCAATTAGATGTCACTCCTGACTTTTCTTTGTTAACTAGAATGTATATGTTCTACATAATCCTGTAAAGAATTTGGTCCTGCCCTTCCTTGATGTTTTCCTAAACTTGGCCCTGCTTCTTGATTATAAAATCCCTGCATGTTACAATAAAGTTGGCTTGGATGATCAGAGGACATCTAAGGCCCCCTCTGACCCAAAGCCTGAAACTTTTAATTCCTGCCACTCCCACTACAGTTTCCTGCCTTTGTAGGTCTGGGTTAATGCTGATTCAAGGGCCCGGACAGATCCAGGGCTTCACTCAAGCCAACCTTCTGCCATTTCATTCTTTTAAGTAGAAAGGCAACAACTCCGATTAGGTATATTTTTATAACTAACAGTAATAAGTACTATGTGGATAAAACTAAATATTTTTCACATCACGATTCACTGGATGAGGTCAGGCATATTCAAGGTGGTATGGCTGTGGACAGCATGATCCATGACAAAATAATGACTATTTATGAACTTTTTTTTCTAAAAGAAATGTGAAAAGTTACGTTATGTTAAACACAAGGTTACTCAATAAAGGATTACTTAATAATCAAAAAAGTCAACATATAGTATGACCATGATACACCGCTACTGGGAATATTCCCAATGAATGCTGCATTTTACTGCAGAAACCCACACACATGCATGTTCATCACAGCTCTGGTCACAGTAGCAAAGCAAGTTAAAAGTCCAACAGTAAATGAATGGATAAGGATACTGTGGTAAGCAGACACAAAGGGTTATTATTCAGCTTTCACAAAGAATGAATTAGTGAGGTTTGCAAGTAAATGGATGGATTTGGAAGAAAGTAGAATGAAAAAAGTATCCCTGAGGGACACAGGCAGATGTCACATGGCCTGTTATCAGTGGAACATAGCATTGAACCTGCAGAATGATACAAAGGAAAATTCTATAATACCCACAAAATACAAAAAAAAGGTGTATGTGTGTGTGCGAAAGAAAACTGCAAAAGAATGTAAACAAAAGAACATAGGCCAATAGACAGATAAGGCAATTGTAGAAGAAAAGTCTTAAAGCAGATGAAACAAGTGGGATGGAACTCAGTAAAGTGTAACAGCATACACAGAAGAAAAAAAAAAAATCAGTATCTGAGGAAAAAAATTAATGGTCTTGTCCAGTTACAACAGTTGATGTTACAACATCAGAAAGTTGAAACCAGTGGACTAACAGTGGTATGTAAGGTCCAAACGTAACAATTACTGTCTGAATGGGCTCTAAACCAGCTCTCTCTTATGGCCAGGAAACACATTCTGGCTACTATAAACCTATTCAAACAATAGTGGAAGGTGAGAAATAGAATACTAGAGAGGAACAGATACCTTAACAATAACTAGAAATACTTCATAGTAAACTACCATCTAAATATTTCTTATGGTGCCCATAAATAAGAAAATCTATCATCCCCCAAACAACATGCACCCTACTACAATGCAAGATTCATGAGACAGGAAATCACAACTGGCTAGGGTGCAGAGTATTGGTGACTCTGGCAAGATCAGAACCAATCAGACCATCAAAGACTCTTCCCAACCCACGTTCAGGGAACCTTGAGGAAGCAAAGGCTGCAAGAATGCAAGAGCCTCATGATGGAAAGCTGTTTTGCTGGCCAAGACACTCCAGTCAACACATGGTGCTGATGGCAATGAGATCTCTATCATCACATCTACACAATGGCTGACATACAATCATTGTCCTCATGGACCAGCAAAGATCGCAGGACAAACAACCCTGAAAAAGAATCTCACGTGGAGGTGCTGGACAAAAGAGGAATCTCCCCAGTGAAGGGCTACATGTGCTACTACAGAGAATGGGATCCTTGATAGCACAGGCACAGCAAATGGATCCCTGAGATTCATATTTTCAGAAAGATAGGAGGGAGCTGGTGAGATTGGTGAAGCAAGATTAGGGTAGGAGAGAAAGGAATTGGAGAAGGAGGGAAAGGGGAGAAGCCATGAATGCGTTTTGTTCATTTATAAAAATTTCTCAACAAAATGATGGGATTATTTATTCATTTATTAGAGCTTTTTTTGTAGTCCTGGCAAGTGAGTCAAAAAGCTTATACATACTATACAGCCTATGATAGTTAACTTGACTATGTCAGGGTAAAACAGATTAACAGCTAATTTAGAGACGAGACTTTTACAACACAAAGATCTACCCTAAATCTGGACGGAATTTCCCAATGAATCAAATAAAAGGAATCACAAGAATGAACAGCCACAGGACTTTTTCCCTGGGCTGTTGAACTGAAACTTCCTTCCATGATGATGGAATTGACCTGACTCATTTCAACTGTGGACTCCGCTGTCTGCCACGCCTATTCTGTCATAATAGATTATTTCTCCCTTATGGAAACAAAAGCTAAATAAATCTTCCTGTCTCTCTTAAGCTTTAATGTCACTGTTGGCTCACTTCATCAGACAAAGTAACTTTGAACAGCCACTGAACATTTAGCTTTAATACCAGGCTATTTTCCAATTTACAGTGAAGGCAATGAATAGCAGTATAGTAAAGATTCAAATGCTAAATTGAGACGCTACACAGGTGTGCATAATTTTTTCATACGGGTACAATATGACATAAGAACTTCTTTCTATTGTAGCCTAGGAGTGTCAGTTGGATTCAGTCTCTGCTTTGTAAATACTGGAAATATTCCATTTTAGGAGGAGATTCATTATCATCAAAAGGATCCCATATGTACCAAAATTGGGAGGGGCTGTGGTTCCCAGTATAAGGAAAATCAGAAAACAACTACTTCAGAAGATAGTCCTAGCAGTGAAGCAGTCTGAAGAAAACTGAGCAGCCAAGAGGGTAAGAGGGGGTTCTCCTGCAATCAGAGCTGAACAGTTACCGTTTCCATGAGTCTCATTCAGCATAGGGTGGCCATCTAGTGTATAGCTGCCTTTGAGTCATCCCTGTTCCTGGAAGAAATTTTCACTGATAATAGTGTAAGCAACCAGAATAAAAGACTGAATCTCAACTTGGAATTCAGCCAAATATACATTGACCTGTAACTGAATGCATGTCTGAAGAATTCATGTATGAGTTGACTCTCCATAGAAAACATATGAAGCAAGAATTTTCAGAGTCTGCTCTGGCACTATGGAAGGCCCCAGCCAACAGTTCCTAACAGAAATCCCATAACACAGTCAATAGAACCAACACTCAACGAAATGGGATCTTGTGAAATTAAAGAGCTTCTGTTCAGATAAAGAGATTTTAAACTGAGCAAAATGGCAACCCACAGAATGGGAGAAAATCTTCACTAACCACATATGTGATAGAGCTCTATTATCCAGTGTAAACAAAGAACTCAGGAAACTAAACACCAAGGAAATAAATGGGAAATTAAAAGAAACTTTTCCAGGGACAAAATTGAGGTGTCTAACACATATCTTAAAAAAGCTCCACATCCTTAGCCATCAGGAAAATACAAATCAAAATTTCCCTGAGATATCATCTCACCCAAGTAAGGATGGCAATAATCTACAATACAAACAAATCCTGGAGAGGATGTGGAGAGAGGGGAACTCTCCTACACTGCTGCTGGGAATGCAGGCTTATAAAACCACACTGACGATCACTCTGGAGGTTTTTTAAATAGTTGAAGATTGAAATGCCTTATGACCATGCTATTCCACTTCTGGGAATAATCCTCCATAAAGCAAAAATTCACACAATGACACCAGCACAACCATGTTCATAGCACACTATTTACAAGAGCATAGTCATGGAATCAACACAAATGCCCAAGAGTTGACCAGTGAATAAGAAACGTGTGGTACATTTATAGAATGGAATACTACTCGGACACCAAAAAAGATGAATTAATGGAATTTGCCCCCAAGTGGACAGAATTAGAAAAAATTTATTTGAGTGAAGTATCCCAGACACAGAAAATTAAACACCATATATACTCCTAACAGGTGGATCCTACTACCAAACCCACTTAATGACATATTCAAAGATAAATCTCTGTAATACCTATTGTAATCGCAAAAATTATAAACAGGATGGAAGGGGAAGGAGGGCCCCCCACGAGATCATGCTCAGTAGAGAAAATAGGTCACCATCAAGTACTGATAGTAAGTAGCAAGACATCAAGTGAAGATCACTATCATTTTCCTTCCTGGTCACTTGCGACAGAGGAGGTTTGATCTCACCAATCAGAGAGGGTATAGGGACTGGCAGATAGATGGTAACCATCTTGCAAATGGGACCCTGACACCCCCCAACTTCAGTCTCTGATTCCTTTTCCATCTATCTTTGAATCTCCTCTTATAGTACGATCTTCATTTAAACACCTTTTTGTCTTTGGTTAGTTAGAGAACTCCAATACCAATCAGGATGGAGCCAAAGGCAGTGCAGGAACACCAAAACTGAAAACAACAACAAACCATAATTTAGAAGACCAAAGACCCTACATTAATCACCTGGAACCAGACCAGCCAAATCTCTCCTCATCCTAATGCTCAGGAAAACTTGCAGAAGAGGGGGTGGCAAGATTGTAAGAACCTAATGATGGGGAGGACCAATGATATGCAAGATACTCCACACAAGTTAGGGCCACAACAGCCATAATCAGACTTTGCATGACCTGTACAATGACTAACATGTCAAAGACCCCCAAAAGTCTAGCATATATCACAGTCACTAGGATCCTTAGATGCAAGGGATTAACAGTCATAATAGTGTTCCCATACTAACTGGGAGCCCAAGAAAGGGTTCTGGGCTATGCTATTGAATCCTTACACCTCACTAGAGTGGAGGACTCAGAGGGAAGTTTGGCATTCAAGGAAAGGATGCTCCAGGGGATGGAAGGGTGGAAGGCTGAGGCGCAGGGAGAAGGGAAGGGACAGGGGTGAAAGGAAGGGGAAAAGTTGGGGAGGGTGCCAAGTTGGGGAGGGTGCAATGGGAACTGGGGAAGGGTGGAGTGAGGGAGAGGATATGGGTACCTATTGAGCTTGTATGATTGGAAGAAAAAAAAAAGGGTTTACTGTGAAGACTGCAGACAGAGCAATGAAAACAGTGTGGTAACAAGGACCTGCCCTAGAAGGAATCCTGAGCTGTCAGCCCTTCCTCACTTTGAGTCCTGAAGACAATCAGATGAACATCTCTGGAACACCACATGCTCCTACCATGATGGTGTCACCACCACAGGATCAAACCACAGTTGCAAAAAAAATCTGATTGCAATCTTAAAAACAATGAACCAAAATGAATCTTTTTTCCTACGATAGTGCTTCTTTCATGTATTTGGTCAAAATCATGGTCAGATGACCAAGGCACTCAGTCAAGTAATATTCAAGGAAGGACTTAGTGCAGTGCAACCAGCCCAGCTTCCAATGCACCAGGACGTGACCCCGAGCCAAATAACCAGCTACCCCAGCACCCATGCTCTGGTACACGACCCCAAGTAACATAACCAGCAAGCCCAGCTCCCAAAACACTAGGGTGTGACCCCTCACCAGGTGACCAGTGCACATTCAGAAAATACAAGTCGGGGACCAGTGGACTAACATCACATAGCTGAGGACCCCAAAGAGCTTACCATCTTCAAATCTAACCTAAAGGTAGGTGACCAACCTTATTTTCCTTTTAACCTCAAGAGACAGTCAGCGCAGTTAAAGGTTTCTACACAACATACCTAAAGTCCTATATACTTACCAATTTGGGTCGTAACCATTTATATTCACACACCACTAACGATCCAAAATCTATCATATCACATTTATCACTAATGCGTGGCTATTAAACCACAGGATTATATAATGTTAAAGCTGCTCTACTACCTAAATGAAAACCTCAGCTAACAAACCATGCTACTGCACATTAATGGGTGCTCTGGGGATGGGAGGGGGAGGCACTGGGGGATGGAGGAACGGGGGTTGGCGGGTGAAGGGAGGGAGAGGACTGGTGTACCTATTAAGTTTGTATGAGTGGAAAAAAAAAATAGAACCTTAATACCCAATATTAAACCTCTCAGTTAAAACTGGACTAAGACTCCATCACCCCTTAATCAGAGTGGGGCTTACACACTCCTTTGTCACAACAAAAATGTTATCCACAAAACAACTGTAGACTGATCCCTTTAACCCCCATAAAACAGTTGCAACAACTGTTCAAATGAGGTAAATTTGTCAAACACACAGCAGAAAACAAACATAAAATGCCCACGTCACAATGTAAATCCATAAGATAAAACAATAACCACGATCAAAAAAATTGCAAAAAAACCCCCAAAAAATCAAGCTCATAATGATGGATATTAGCCTTGGACATTAGCCATGAAAGCAGCAACCAACATAAGGATTTTCAAACATTAATTACTAATATGATGAAAATAATGAAAAAAGAAAACTGAGAAGAGTTAAATAAATGCGTAGGCAAATATGAGTAGGAAAATTACAGGCAGCAGATGAGATGGAAAAGGCTGTTGAAGAAACAAAATAAAGCATAGAACAATTGAAAAAAAAAAATCTCATGCAGAGGGTAAAGGTGAAATTAAAGACAAGACAATTACAATGCAAAACCTAACAGAAAGTCTCAACCTCAGAACTAATGAAGCAGACAATCGCAAATCAGCAGAGGGTACAAATTTGCTCAATTAAAGAGATTGAAAAAGCAAACAGAAGACTTCAAGGAATATTCAAGAGCTATCGGACACCCTGAAGAAGGTAAACCTGTGGATTCATAGCAATGCAGAATGAGAAACCCAGACAGTAACACCTGAAGACATTTTCCACATGATCAGCAATGAAAGTTTTACATATTAAAGAAAGAGATCCCCAACCAAGTGGAGGACACTCATCACATATCAATCAGATATGACCAAAATAGAAACTCCCTATGGCAAATACTAATCAACACACTATAGATACAAGACAAAGAGAATGTGCTGAGAGCACTGAGTGAGAAAAAAACAAGTCACATTTAAAAGAAAGCCTATTGGAATAATAAATGATCTTTCAGTGGAAACAGTGAAAGCGAGAAGAACTTGGAGAGATGAACTTCAAGTCATGAATGAGCACAATGCCAACACAGACTGATGTACTCATCAAAACTATCAGTCATAATTGCAAGAGAAACAAAAAATTTTCCACAATGAAGACAAGCTCGAGGCCTACATGACATCACACCAGACTACAGAAGAGGCTAGAAAAGACACTCAAGGATGAAGAAAACGACAATCATACTGACGAGGACAGAAGGGAAAAACAATACCAACACAAACGCTAAGCAATACACATACAAAAATTACAACCTCCCGAATTGACACAAATCAAGAAACATTTCTCAGTTATGACCCTAAACGTCAATGGAATCAACTCTCTAATCAAGACACATAGACTGTAAACATGGAAAAAAAAATCATAACCTGTTAGTTTGCTGCCTTAGGGAAACACACCTCACCATGAAAGAGGCACACAAGTAGAACAAAGTGGTGAAAGGTGCTCCAAGCTACCAGAACAAGCAATCCCAGTATCTGACAAAGTAGACTTCAAATAAAGAAGTCATAAGGCACATGCATGGAAACTACATATTGGTCATAACAATACTGAACACATACACCTCTAATATAGGCTCACTCTCATTCTTCAAAAAAACACTACAATGTCTGAAACAAGAAATCAATCAAAACATAGTAACAGTACACTTCAAAACCCCAGTCTCCCTATTGCATACATCATCAGGCCAACAATTGAATAGAGACACACTGGAGCTTTATCAAACCATAATGCAAATGGACCTGACAGACATGTACAGAACCTTCCATTATAATACAAGGAAAACACATTCCTTCAGAAGCCCATGGAATTTTCTCCATAATAATCCATGTACTGGACCACAAAGCAAGCATCCACATGTACAGGAAAGTCAATATTATATCCTACACTTTATCAGATTACCATGGAATCAAGATAGACATTCCTAACAGGGAAAATGACAGAAAATACTCCAATTCTTAGAAAATAACTATAATGCTGCTGAATGAGGAATGGGCAGAAATCAAAATGGATCCAAAACATCCTAGAAGTGTATGACAAAGAAAACACAATATATCGAAATCTGTGGGACATGATCAAGACTGTACTAAGAGGAAAGAAATGATTTCAAGCAGAAGGAACCTTAGGGGTTAAGGCGAGACATATAAAGGGGAGAGCCCCTTTCAGTTGGTCTGTCCAGGAAGGGCTACTTGGTCTGCCACAGAAGTCTGAACCTCCACCAGAGCACATGATCCAGAGTGAACCCCAAGAATTATAGAAGCAGAAGGACAGGAGTGGGATGATTGATGAAGGGAAGAGAGGAAATGAGGAAAAAAAGAGAGAAGCTCGGAACGGAGAGAGAGGTGGAGGAGGAAGCAGGGATTATACACACTATGCTTGTATAACTAGTGAAAAAATAAAATTCAAAGGAAATAAAAAAGGTTTGGCTGAGAAACAGACTCCACAGGAGACCAAAAATCCATCATATTTTTAACTTTCTATCCACATAGAAAAGTCAAATAATGTGTTTAATAAACATAATCTTCTGAGACCCAGCTTTGCTGTCTATGAATCCTAGTAATCTTAGTTATCACCAATTCATCAGGAAAAGAAGGAATATTTCTTGTTGCATGTTCTCCTTCCATACTTGGGAAGAGATAGTCCTTCCATCTATGTTGACCCAAGAACGTCAAAGAAATTAGTGAAATCTGTTGCTCACAGAAAGAAGACTCCTGTATCCTCTCAAACTAACTGTAAGGTAAAGTTGATCTCAAAGCAGAAAATAAAACACTGATCACTAAAATGTACAAAAATTTATATGGAAGAAAGGGTTGAAAAGGAGGGTATGGAGCATATGCTGGGATGCACAGGGAGGTAATGATCAACTTGTTATGTTCTATAGTACAATACTAATTACACGGTTGACAACAAAGCATTGAACATTAAAATATAACAGAGTCACAATGCTCTTAATACAAACCAGTAATGACTCTGCTGTCAAATTTAACCAAATAATTAGTCATGAATTACGTGCACTTTGCAGCTACCATGTTCCTTAAATTACATCTCATGGATGTCATTACACAAAAGTGCAAAAAACATTTTCATGGCTTTGCGCTACTAAAAGTTAGCAGTGAGGCTTGGACACATGGTGTGGTACAGTGCAGATGGCAGACTCAGAAAATTGCACACTATGCAAGGCTGCATGTAGCACATCGTGTACACTAAAAACAAATATCTGGCTACAGAAGCACACAACGGTAGGCCCAACGTTAGGCAACATGGAAGGCACTGAGAGAATTTCCCAGAAACTTGAAAGCCAGTAGACTTGACCTACAAAGTAGCAAACAAGAGACACCACCCAAAAAAAGGCAGAAAAACTAGGATAACGCCTCACATCCTGACCAGGAACTTGCAGAAACAAAATGTCACTCATGACAATGCACACACAACGCACAGACACACACCAAACCAATACACAGCAAAAACAAAACGAAGAATGTTATAAAAAATAAAGATTGGAATAATCCTATATTTACATCAGAAGAAAATGATTGGAAACTTAAAGCGGACTTAGACTCACCTAAACACCTTAGGCTGTTGAAGTTCTCCAGCATCACACCCCTGTAGAGGGTCCTCTGAGCAGCATCCAGGCATTGCCACTCCTCCCAGGTGAAGTCCACAGCTATGTCCTCAAACGATATTGACCCCTGCAATGACACATGTCTCTTTAACTACAGCTTTAGGCATGGTAAATGGGAGCTCACTTTCGTGAGTGTGTAGGTGTGTGTCTGTGTGTGTGTCTTGCCAATGTCATAAAAAAGATGATAGGAGAAAGAAAAATAAATACCTTCTAATTTTCCTGCATCCACTTCCTCAGAGTTAGGATTACAAGAATCTACCATCAAGTACTGTATAAGTAGAACTATGCATGAATTAAGGGCTTTAAGCACACACATTAAGCAACAAGGCTTTCTATACCCAAGTGTATTCCAAATATTAGTTTTCAGAAAAATAAATTACATCATAGATTTATGCATAGGAGGAGTATCCTAACCCAGCACATTGAGGTTCCTATAAGGCATGAATTCCCATTAAGATTCTCTTCATGGACATAAGCTGCATAGTTCAAAAAAAGAAAAAAAAATAAATAGGGAGAAACTCCCGAATGGCCTCTTAGAGGTGTTACATAGCCTTTCTGTACAGCAGAGTAAGCTGCATTACACAAAATGTCTGTGATAGTTAATCCTAGGTGTTTTATATATTCATTCTATTGATGCTGTGGATCTAGAGAACCCTGAATAACACAGATGGTGGTAACAGGTTTGGTTCTCGACAAACAGAATCATAAGGAAGAATTTTGGTAGGACATTTGGAGATATCTGGAGCTGGCTCTCCAAATACAGTGAAACCTCCTGCCACTAAAGATTGCCTTGGCAGGATGGAGAAAACTAAAACTAACTGGAGTGATCTGCCCTAGAACTGGTAAAGATAGGTGTGTTGGACAGTCCTCATTCATCTCTCATAAGGAGTAAGGAGCATGGGGACTCTGCGAATGTACAGGCAAGAAATGCCTTCACAAGTCTACCTGTGTCTCAAAAGATTTAAATTAAAAAAAGAAAAAGCTAGCTTTTCTTTTTTCTTGGGAGGAACTTTCTAGAGACTACTTAGTAAGTTCTCAGGCTGTGCTTCCTCCTGCCTCAGTCTCCTGAAATATTGGTGCCATCACACACTACTCTACCCAGCCTGACTTTGGAGATGGGATGGAACCTCAGATTTAGAACCCATTCCCTATTGCATTTCAGCACAGCAAGGAAAGGTGTGTACACACACACAAACACAATACAGGCAAAGGCAGAAAGACCTCTGCACAGGTTGCTACTGAAAGATGACTGACTGGTAAATCACACATGTGTCTGAAAGATCAGCCAGCAAAAGAACTTTCCCAATCTAGTTATTTTCACAACCAGTTTAAGGATTTCAGGAAGCAGCATAGATAGAGAAGGGGAAAAAAGAGCCTACTGAACAGGGTGGATAGACATAAACCTGGGAGGCTAGGCGGGTAGAGAGCCATAAGATCACCCCAGGCTAAGCTAAAAGGGAAAGCTTGTCTCATATAAAAAAGTTTTGAAAAATCTGAAAATGTAGGTGATGTCATGCAGAAGAATGCTGGACACCCCACCCTCCCAAGATCTCCTTGGATCTGGCTGGGAGGAGCGCCCACCACTGCCCCACCACAGGCCATTCAAGACTGTGCTCAGCTGTGCTCACAGCTCCACGGCCACAGGCGTGAATATGTGTGGATGTGTGTTTGTGCGTGCACATGTGCGTGGAGTGTGAACTAGATTCACTGTCACTTTGTGTTGGGCCAGCCCAGAAAAGATGGCTGGGAGGAAGGGAGCAGGGAAGAACCAAGCACATGGGGCCTAAGATGGTGCTGGGGGCTAGTGTAACCCTGTTTGCATCACAGGGAACCCTGATTGGTCCGTAAGAGCTCCTTAATGCTGACCCCAGCCAGTGAGGCCTGCGTGTTGCGCTGACCTTTAATATGATTGGCTGCCTGTTTAGTGCCTCACGGTCTGTTGCACCGCCCACAATAAACGGAGTTCCTGCTTCCACTTGACTCCCTGTCATGTCTGAATGTCCTTGGAGGGCAGGGAATGGGGGGACAGCGCACTCCCCCCTCTCCATCCAGTCAGCCAAGAGCTGTCAACATGAGTCTGAACCCCACATCAACTGTGGAGGATCAAGGGTGACTTTCGGAATCATCCTGGGTTGCTTCCACCTCCTTTTTGTTTCCCACTAGGATTTCCCAGGCTCCACCTCCCAGAACTGGAAGTACAGGCAGCTGCCATTTTGGTCTGGTGGTTTTCCGTGGGATCCCGACCCAAGTCCTTCTGTTTCCAAGACAGAGTCTTGACACCTGAGCCATCTTTCCAACACACAACTGTTAATTTCTATTAACTCCTCCTGTTGCTGAAGATATTAAATCAGTGTGTTAGATCAACTGAAGCAAGTGCCCTTCCTCCACTTCTTCTTCCCTTGACAATTCCTCCTGGGACAGCCCCACTAGCTCCATCGTCTCCTGGCCACTGAAGGAAACTCGGACCCATTTCCCAAGCTGGCAGAAAAACGGGTGCAGAGGCAGAGGTCACATTGAGACCTGGAAAGGCCACACCCTACTATCTGCTTGCACAATGAGATGCCTCTCACTTCAGCGCCCACAATGAAATGGTTATTCAGGTGCCTTCCAAAGACACTGTGAATGACGGTACAGTGAGGACATAAAGAAAAGGTCTTGACTGCAAATGTTTTAAGGCAAGGCTTGTTGTGTAACAAGGGTGTCCTATTACTATTTTCCCTTAGCCCTGCACATAAAGCAGTACCAGCTGATGAATTGTGTGTGCATAATTAACATGTCTATGATTAATACATGTTAACTGCATATATAGTATATATTACAAACACATATATATATCTATAAAATACATAAAAACCTCTTAAAAATGGAAGTATCAAGGAATGTAGAAAAATCTCCAAATTGATTCTTCTGAGGAGGCAGGCTGAGAACTGAACTGGAAGCAATTATCCAGGACATGTCTATCTAGTATAAATAAGAACAAAATTTTTAATTTTTCTCTTCCATTTCCTGCTACAGTCTCATGGACAAAACTGCATTTATTCCTCATTCACCTTCTCTAGAGCCTGCCACCACTAGCCCTCAATTCCTGAGTCCCCAGAACTCCTATTTGAAGACTGCACAGGGAAATGGCCGCTAGGACACCTCTATGGTCTGACCTTTGCCACCACATAGGCAAAATATCAGCTCAATGGAACCAGAAAACAGCTCAGATACAAATACATGTGGTTTTGGGTTTCCCAGGACACAGAAGTGCTCAGACAGACACTGGGTTGAAATGCTTCCAAAAACAGACATAAGGGACCCAAAAGCAGCATCCACCCATGAACATGCAGAGGTGCATTTCTCTCAAGTTGAGCATCCACCCTACACTCATGGCAGACTGAGGATTTGTAGACACAGGCTGGGAGGAACATGACCGACCCAACACAGACTTTATGACCCCTTGCTTGAGGGGGAGCATAAGGCACATAACAGATGCAGCCTAGGGACCCAGTGGTGCAAGATGGGGTGCCACGTGTACACAGTTTCCCTGCCTGCTTGCGATTTTGCAGACTCTCACTGTGTCTGATTTCTCAGACATAAAGACTCCTCCCTATGGTTCTCACCCCTGAGAGTCACAGGGTGACAGTTAGAACTTAAGCATCCTGATCAGTGAAGAACCCAGGAGATGTTCCCCACAGTGGCACGTTCACAAAGAAGCCCTCAGAAACTGTCTGTGTGCCTCAATGTATATTTATCACCCTATGTCTTCCATTGCCAGGGCTTCAAGTTCTGAGAGCAAGACCTTGAGATCTGATGAAACTACAGAGCTTCTGTCCAGCAAAAGAACCTGTCAGACAGTGAGGAGACAATTCCGACAGAAAGAAAATCTAAACATTATCACACAGAACAATAATGTCTAGCACAGGGCAGTAAGGCTTGTGATCAAGTGGCAGTCCTCACCTGATCAGAAAGGAAAATTAAGCTTCCAGCACATTCACTGCTCAGACACTGCAAAGCCAGCTTCCTGTGATGGTGGCAGGCAGCTGCCTTACAGGGCCGTGAGGCAGGTTAATTGGTAAAACACAAAAGATACAAAAACAAAAAGTAAGACCCTTGGGATTGCCCACTGTGTTCTGACAACTGTAGAGGTAGATGGTAGAACAACAGGATTCATGTTATCTCAGTTTCCTGACCATTATCTGCTTCTAACTCCACAGTTGCTGCTAAGCCACCATCTTACCTAGAAGCCCTCAACATTTTAATTTTAACTGTTTTTTTATTAATTAACTTGAATCTTTCAAAATTTTATGTGTATGCAATGCAATAATGACCCAAGCTGTCATATCTATGTCCTATTTATTTCCCTACAAATATTTTCTTTACATTCGCGGTTTATTTTTTCATTTTTGTATTGTAACTCCCTGAATTTAATAGGCCCATAAGAGTGATCATCAGCCATGAGTTCTGAGGATTCCATTGAGAACTCGTTTTCTCAGCAGTGAAAGAACAACCATGAGTTTACAAATACCCAGAAATCCAGCATTAAAATTTAGGGACCCACGAGTGGCAATCCCACACATGACTAAGGGTTGGTTGGCCAGTGTTTTGTGGGTCTAAGGTAGGGAAGTAAAGCTTATGCTTGCTCATGCTTGTATTGCTCAAGTAACACCTGGCAAGATGCCATCTTGTTCTCCTGCTGGTCTCCTGGCTCTCCATGCTGCTCATTTCTTCTTTATCCTTTATACCATCCTTTTTAGATTTGCCCTCTAATATTCTATTGATAGGCTCTTGGATTCCAAACAAAACAGATCAAAATTTTTAAACCTCATGTGTGCATAAGAAAAAATATGCAGTATTCATTTTATATTGGCCTGATTAATAACGCCCAGTGTAATTATTAATTCCATCCATTTAACACCAAACATCCTAGTATAAATTTTCTTTTTAACTGAATAGAATTCCTTTCTCTGTCTGTGTTACATTTAGGTCGATTTTATCTATGTTACTGTGAATACTGCATTTACCAATATGGATGTGTAAGATCTCTGTAGGAGGATACAATTTGGGAATGGAAAGAGGAGGGGTTTTATGTGGTATTTTTATTTTTAGCATTTTGAGAAAACAATAGGTTAATTTCCAAATAGCTAAACTACTTTCAAGTACCAGCGATAGTGAGTAAGGATTCCTGTTTGCCCATATCAGTGTGAATATGTTATTATTTGTACTTCTGACCACAACTATTATTACTTGTTTGAGATGGAATCTTAATCAGCTTTAATCTGTCTTTCTCAGTACAGCAAGCATGTGGGGCATTCCTAAATGCTTCCCAGCTGTTCCACTTCGTCTTCACTATTTTCCTAAGCACGGAACCCACACACTCAAGGTAACAGTGATTTTAACATATTTAATAACTAAACATAATAATCCAGCACGGCAAATGTCATTCTAGCATCAGAAGGTAAGGCCACTATCCAGTGCATATTCAAAGTGAAATGCAGAGTGGGACAAGTCCCAAGATCCATACATGCTTTTGAGATTAACAGAGTCCTTCAATGCTAACTGGTTCTGTCCACATTACTCATCTTCCTAGGGAATTTCTTCAACAAATATGGTCTGGTCTTCTCACGTCTATTGAAACAATTCAGGTAGTTCTGGAGAGATAGATCCAGGGTTAAGCCCCTGCCTCAGAAGCAGAAGAATGTTTGTTCAAATCTCTGACCCCATCTAATAACACTAGGCAGAAATGGGCACTAGAGCCTGGGAAATCCCAGATCTAAGTTATAAGAAAGTAGAAGATGATTCTCAAAGCTGTCCTTTGGATTCCACAGGCACACACAGTATCTTCTGACACACACACACACACACACGCACGCACGCACACACACACACACACACACAAACATACACAATAGAAAATTTTTTTTCAAAAACAATTAAGACAAGAAACCTCAACCGGTCACTCCCTAATGGTAGTTGACAGATGACAGTAGCCAACAGACTGTCCACTTCTCTGCCTTCTTTTGAGTACTTTATTGTTCCATAGATCATTTTAATATTTTCTTGATATTTAGCTTTGTGAATTTTTTGTATACTCTAGATACTAATCTCTCATCTGATTATGTGTATATAGAGTTTGTAAAATATTTTTTTTATTCTGGAAGCCATCTCTTGAATCAATTATTATTTTATCTTGATGTATTGAAGCTTTAACTCTTCTTAGATCCTATTTGTCAGTTATTGCTCTTCATTCCTATGTTGCTGAAAACCTATTCAGAAATTCTGGTAAGTGTGCCCACATGTTGAAACTGTTTCCCCAATTCTTTATCTATGATTTTCAGAGCATCAAGTCTGATGGTGAGGTCCTTGACAGATTTGAAGTAGAGATTTTTAAAAAAAATAAAGGTAACTATATAGATTCATTCTTTTGCATGTTGACATTCTGTCTTCACAAAATTTACTGAAGACAATGCACTTCCTTCAATGTATGTTTCTGAAATCTTTGTCAAAGAGAGGTAGTTTCAGTTGCATGAATTTATATCTAAGCACTCTATTCTATTTTATTGTTCTAAATGTCTGTACTTGTCCCAGTAGTATGGCACTTTTATTATTGCATCTTGGTGCAAAAGAATGAGCTGTGGTAATACTAAAGTGGATTTTGACTTTGGCAGATTTTTAAGGCTATCTTCTTTTTTTTTCATATGAGCTAAATTTTCATATTTCTATGAGGAATAATTTAGTAAAAACTGTTCTCTAAGTAATTATGTAGGACATTGGTGCAATTGCAAGACTTATGAGGAAACACCCAGCTCAGAGAAAATGGAACCAGTTCCCTGGGCAAGTGCATAAGATGGAGAGACAGTCAGTTTTGGAAGATTGACAAAGCTTCAAGAACCCTGAGATGCTTTTGTTCTTGCCCACTCTGAGATTGTTATGTTGATATGTGGCAGCAAATTCCCTAATTCTCTTGCTATGATCAGCTGTACCCTGTAGCAATGAGTCCCAATACAAATTTCTTTGTTCTCCTAAAATGTTTGGCTCAGAATTTATTATGTCAAAGAAATGTGAAATTATAATGGTATCTATTTTTAATATATTTGTTTTCCTCATCCATCAGACCAGAAAGTTTAAACATGTTCTGGTGTCTTTTTCAATATATATATTGAAATATATATGTGCATGTTTAAAATATTCATTATAGACACAATTGTTTCCTTCTTTAGGATTTATTCCTAGGTATTTTGTGGCCATGATGAATGGAATTGATGCTTTGATGCTTTTTTTCAGTGATTTTTGCCTTTGGTACACAGGAAGAATATTGTATTTTGTGTTGACTTTTCACTTTACTGAAACTGTTTACCAAGTCTAACAGTGTTTTCTTGGTGGCATCAATATGGCCTCTTATGTGCATAATCATATCCTTGGGAAATGAGGATTCTTTCTTTTTTCACTTGCTTTACTAGCTATTCACATCATTTTATTTTCTTCTCTGGCTTCATTTCTCTATCTAAGATTTCAGGCATTATAATGATGCTGAAAGTGGACCTCTTTGTCTTGTTACTCATCATGTAGCTAAATTTTCTCCCAGATTAAGAGACACAGATTACAAACTTGGATTAAATACCACAATCCAACAATCTGCTGCCTTCAGGAAACTCATCTCACCACAAAAGATAGGAACATCCTAAGAATGAAAGGCTGGTCCAAAATCTTACAAGCTAATGGAACCAGGAAACAGGCAGGGGTAGCAATTATTCTTTCAGACAAAGTGGACTTCAAACCAAAGAAAATCATAAGAGACACAGATGGATACTACATTTTAGTCACAGGTACAATTCACCAGGAAGACTTCACAATCCTGAACATTTATGCACCCAATACGGGCCCCTCCACATTCATTAAGAAAACCCTACAGCGTCTAAAGCAAGAAATCAACCCCCAAACGATAATTCCTGGGGACTTCAACACCGCCCTCTCAACATGGGATAGATCAACAGGTCAAAAGCTTAACAGAGACACTTTGGAACTTAATCAAACCCTGAAAGAAATGGACCTTACAGATCTCTATCAAACTTTTCACCCACTCACAAAAGAATACACATTTTTCTCAGCAGCACACGGAACTTTCTCCAAAATAGATCACATATTGGGACACAAAACGAATCTACACATATACAAAAAAGTTGAAATTCTAACCTGTGCCCTATCAGACCACCACGGCCTAAAGCTGGACATCCACAACACAACAAACAAGAGAAAATACACTAAATCCTGGAAACTTAACACTATGATGCTGAATGAGAACTGGACTCAGGAAAAAATTAAAAAGGAAATTCAAGATTTCCTGAATGTGAACCATAACGAAAATACAACTTACCAAAATCTCTGGGACACAATGAAAGCTGTTTTAAGAGGTAAGTTCATAGCTCTTAATGCCTACATCAAAAAAATGGAAACATCAGAAATAAATAACTTAACGATGCAGCTTAAGGCTTTAGAGAAACTTGAGCAATCTGATCCCAAAAGTAGTAGAAGAGAGGAGATTAGCAAAATAAGGGGAGAAATATCTGAAATCGAGACTAAGAAAACGATAGAAAAAAATCAACCAGTCAAAAAGCTGGTTCTTTAAAAAATCAATAAGATAGATACACCCCTAGCTAAATTAACCAAAAGCAAGACAGAGAAAACTCAAATTAACAAAATTAGAAATGAACATGGAGTAATCACTACTGATACCAAAGAAATCCAGAGAATTATAACATCATATTTCAAAAACTTATACTCTGTGAAATTTGACAACACAAAAGAGATGGAAGAATTTCTAAGTAAACACATCTTACCTAAATTGGATCAGGAAGTTGTAAATTACTTAAATGGCCCTATAACATATAAGGAAATTGAAGAAGTAATCTTGAATCTTCTCACCAAAAAATGTCCTGGACCAGATGGATTCAGCACAGAGTTCTACCAGACATTGAAGGAGTCAATAACAACAATACTCCTTAAACTGTTCCATCAAATAGCAAAGGAAGGAACACTACCAAATTCCTTCTATGAAGCTAATATTGTCTTAATCCCAAAACCTAATAAAGATTCACTTAAAAAAGAAAACTATAGGCCGATCTCCCTGATGAACACAGATGCAAAGATTCTCAACAAAGTCATAGCAAATCGGATTCAAAAACATATCAAAAAGATCATTCACAGGGACCAAGTAGGCTTCATCCCCGGAACGCAAGGTTGGTTCAACATACGAAAATCAATAAATGTAATTCATCATGTAAACCCGTACAAAGTCCAAGACCACATGATACTCTCGATAGATGCAGAAAAAGCTTTTGACAAGATCCAACAACCTTTTATGATCAAAATGCTAGAGACAGTAGGAATGGAAGGAACATTTATCAATATAATAAAAGCTGTATACAACAAGCCCACAGCAATGATTATGCTCAATGGGGATCAATTGGAAGCATTCCCACTTTGATCAGAAACTAGACAAGGCTGTCCACTCGCACCACTTCTATTCAATATTGTACTTGAAGTCTTAGCTGAAGCCATAAGACAAGAAAAGGACATAAAAGGGATTCAAATCGCCAAGGAAGAAGTCAAGCTATCCCTATTTGCAGATGGCATGATGTTATACCTGAGTGATCCCAAAAATTCCACCAGGAAGCTCCTGGAACTAATTGAGAAGTTCAGCAGGGTGGCAGGATACAAAATAAATGTGCAAAAATCAGAGGCCTTCCTATATACCCAGAATGAAAGAAGTGAAAAAGCCTTGAGACAAACAATCCCATTTACTATAGCCCCTAAAAAAATGAAATACCTTGGTATAAACCTAACCATTTGAATGTGCTATTATAACACGACTCCAGGTTAACAGCTTTTTGTCTCTGACCAGGGGGTGACATACAGTGCCCATCAGGATGGAGTGAAGGGCCAACATTTCCTAAACAGACATCCAATGACACAGTCACTGCTACCAACTCTCAACAGTTGGGATCTTGTGAAATTAAAGAGCTTCTGTTCAGATAAAGAGATTGTCACACGAGCTCAAAGGCAACCCACAGAATGGGAGAAAATCTTCACTAACCACATATCTGATAGAGCTCTACTGTCCAGAGTGCACAAAGAACTTAGAAAATTAAACACCAAGGAAACCAATGGCTCAATTAAAAAATGGGCCCTGGAACTTAAAAGAAATTTTACCAGAGATGAAATTAAAATGTCTAACAAGTATCTTAAAAAATGCTCCACCACTTCTTTACCATCAGGAAAATGCAAATCAAAACCTCCCTGAGATATCATCTCACCCCGGTCAGGATGGCAAAAATCCACAATACAAACAACAACAAGTGCTGGAGAGGATGTGGAGAGAGGGGAACTCTGCTACATTGCTGGTGGGAATGCAGGCTCATACAGCCATTCTGGCGAGCCGTCTGGAGATCCTTAAAGAAATTAAAGATTGAAATGCCATATGACCCTGCTATTCCACTTTTGGGAATAACCCCCCATGCAGCAGAGGTTCGCTTCGATAGCACCAGCACGACTATGTTCATAGCAGCACTGTTTACAATAGCAAAGTCATGGAATCAACCTAAATGTCCAACAGTTAAGGAGTGGATAAGGAAACTGTGGTACATCTATACAATGGAGTACTACTCAGCCATCAAAAATGATGAATTACTGGAATTTGCTGGGAAATGGATGTCATTAGAAACAATTATATTAAGTGAAGTATCCCAACCCCAGAAAGTTAAGCGCCGTACGTACTCCCTAATAGGTGCCTCCTAGTACCAAACTCACCCAGCCCACATTGAGACACTCAAGGGTAAACCTATGTAATACGGTAATTACAAGGATTGTGAACAGGAGAGATGGGTTAGGAGGGCCACACCAGACACAAGGAGAGAGGGGACCATGTTACAGTAGAGAAAATCGACCTCCAAGGAATGCAAGTAAGTAATGTGACACCTGGTTAAGTTCACAGACGTTCGTTCCTGATCATGTACAACTGAGGGGGTATGATCTCACCAGAAGGGGAGGGCATATAGTCTGGCAGATGAAAAGAGATCATTTTGCAAATGGGTGACTGATCCCTCCCTCACCGAGGTTTCCTGCTTTTATTACATCTACCCTTCAATGTGCTATTATAACAAGACTCCAGTTTAACAGTTTTTTGTCTCTGACCAGGGGGTGACATACAGTGCCCATCAGGATGGAGTGAAGGGCATTGCAGGAGCAGCAAAACTGCAAAAGAAAATCAACAAACCACAATCCAGAACTTCAGAGACTCTATATCATCCATATAGAACTAAGCCAGCATAATCTCCCCCCATCCTCAAACTCAGGGACATCTGCGGAAGAGGGGGCGGTAAGATTGTAAGAGCAAAAGGATGGGGGGAGCAATGATTTGAAAAGTCTCCACACTACATAGGGCCGAAGCAATCATAATAGGACTTTGCATGCCCTGCGCCATGTCCCTCACACTATTGACCTCCCAAAGTCTAACATTGGCTAAAGGCACCAAGATCCTTGGAGGCAAGGGATTGATGGCCACAGAAGTGTTCCTATGCTTAAGGGGAACACGAGAAAGGGTTCAGGGAAATGCCACTGGGTCCTTTTATGTCATCGGAAAGGAGGACCAAGAGGAGAGTTAGGCATACACAATAAAAGACTCTCTGGGAATTGGGAGGGAGGCACTGGGAGATGGGGAGGGAGGGAGGGGGAGCAAGGGGTTCGGGGGGAGGAGGAGGGGGGAGGGAACTGGTCTACCTATTAAGTTTGTATGAGCAGAAATAATAATAAAAAATGTTAAAAAAAAGAGGATGTTCCAGTAGATTTGCCCACTTACCCCTTATTATACTGAGAGATACTCAGAAAATCTGTATTTTTCCATAGTAATTTTCATAAAGGAATGATAAATTTTGTCAACAGCATTTTTCTGCATCTATTGAGATAGTCATTACTCCCTGAAGTCTATTTTTGAGATAAATTTCATGTATGGATATACATAAGTTGAACTACACTTGCATTTATGGAATGAAGTCAACTTATTATGGTCAATGATTTTATCTTTCATTAGATTTCCAAATGTGTCATTGAGCATTCTTCAATAATTGTTTATTAGAAATATCCATTATTGTGCTTATATTTTGTTGTTGTGCATTTACCTTATTTAGGTATACTAAGTGAATGAAAAGAGGCTAGGAAGAATTCATTCATTTTCTCGAGTGTGAATTAATTTCAGCAGAATTAATTTTGGCACTTCCTAGGTCTGTTAGGCTTCTATTATGAATCTGTATGTTCATGGGCTTCTTTTGTCTTGTAAACATTACTGCTTCAATCTTCTTATTCAATTGATCATTTATCATTAAATCTCCATTAAGTCTCACCAAGTTTGTGTGCCTTCTTTAGTTTCCCTTGATACTGATATCCAGAATAGTCTAATGTAGTCCTCTAATAGAGAGGAATAATTTCAATTTTTCAGCATCAGAGTTAGAAAATATGTGTCATAGTTAGGCACAGGTGTCAACTTGACTCGAGGGTTTGAACTTTTGGGCACATTTGTAGAGAATTAATGGTTGAGCAAATCTGCAAGAGATTGTCTAGATGATGGCAGGGTCCACACCATGGTGGGTGAGACCAAGCCCTTGAATAAAATGCCAAGAGCTGATTGAGAAAGTTGGCATTCCTGTGTAAACTTGGCTACACATGCTGGTCTTGCAAGTACAGGTTGTCCCTCTTTCAGCCATTATGTAGAAATGGTGTGTCCAGTTCTGTGATCCCTGGTATTGATGCATACTCTCCTGTCAAGCTGGACTATGAACTATAACCAGTAATCAAAAGAGAAATAAGTCCTTCGTTCCCTTAAGCCATTTGATGGTTATTCATCAGCAACAGTGCAGGTGAACTCCAATGATATGTCACCTTTATTAGCTCTTTCTGGGATTGCAATGTTATCATTTCCTCATGGTCATGATATTGTCATAAGCAATTTTACTATCGTAATCCACAGTCACATAGACAACTGTGATCATAAATCAGCCACTTCTACCTTAAAGCATTTGAGCTGTGTATTTCACACAGGAACTGAAGAACACTTAAGGCTCCTGGACTAATTCCTATGTAACTTCAGGTCAAGAAGTATTCAGGCCTTCTACCCTCAGACCCAGACCAGAGTGGACTCTGCTCATCAGGAAAGGCTGCTAGACCACATCCCAGACCCCAGGTCACCTGTACATCCCACTGGCAACCAGAGTAGCAGCCAGACTGCTCTGGTGCTGAGGAAGACCCCCTAGGCCACACCCCAGGTCCTAGGTGATCTGCACACTACACTAGACACCTTATGCTCCTGCCCTGGAACAAGGACAGGGCAGACTCCCTGCTCCTCAGTTAAGGCCCCTAGACCATGCCCCAGGCCCCAGGTCACCTGCATGTCCCACTAGCAGCTGGAGCAGCAGCCAGTCTGCTCTGGTGCAGGGAAAGGCCCCTAGACCGTGCCCCAGGTCCCATGCGATCCACACACCACACTAAACACTCTCTCCACCTGCACTGGCCGCCGTCCAGGGTGAACTCCCTGCTCCTCAGAGTTCAACAGAGTCCAGAAAAAAACCCAGGCAAAGCTCTAGGGGACAATCACCATACACCTCAAGTCCTCTAAAATCATCCCATCACATGGGAGAGAATCTTCATATCCAGCTCAAAGATCAGTAAACCCTTTTTACCATCTTGTTCCTCTCAATCATTAGTCACTGTAGTTTAACTTTTCCATATACCCACCCCAAAATACATGCATCCTTGGGGACTATACCATTTACCCTCACATATCACGAAGGAAGTAAACCAAAATAGTGCACGACCATACTAATTTTCACTCCCTTTTTACTACACCTGACTTAATTGATGTACTAACAGCCTAATAGCCTCCTCATCTAGGAAATAACACCAATACCAGACAAAAATACCCAACTCCAAGGCAACCTCAAGCAATAACTGCTCAAGTGTAGTAATACCCTCTAATTCAGTTCAGTCAAAAACACACAAGAACAAAAAGAAGGTCCTAAGAGACAAAACAAAAATGCCCAAGTCACTGCACAAATCCATGAGAAACAAAAACCAAGACAGCAAATCTCCTACCAAAAGAATTAACTCCATAATGATAGATTACGAGCCAAACAAACTCATAGAAAATAGCCAACAAAGCCAATCCCAAGACAATGATTTTCAAAGCCTGATCTTTACTATCATCAATACTATAAATGAGGAAATCCGGGAGGAGTTAACTATTCGCATCAACCACTTTGAACAGGAACACAACAGACGCTTGGAAGAGATGAGAAAAAAAGCTGAAGAAACAAAAATAAGCATAGAGCAGTTAAACAATCTCAAGCAGAGTTTAAAATTGAACTAAAAGACAAGTTATCTTCAACCCAGAAATCAACAGAGTCTTATCAACAGGACTAATGAAGCAGAAAATAGAATATCAGGTATCAAAGACAATGTGGAAGAACTAGTCAGTCCAATCAAGGGGGATGGCGAAGCCAAAAAGATACTTGATCTCCCCTCTCCCCCACATGGCAGTCTCCTACTCCTATTCCATCTACCTTTGAATCTCCTTATAGTAAGATCTTCATTTACACAGCCTTTTATCTTTGTTTAGGAGGTGATCTTCAGTACCAACCAGGATGGAGCCAAGGGTGATGCAGGAAGAGCAAATCTTGAAATCAACAACAAACCATAATTCAGAACACCAGAGACCCTACCTTGATCACTTGGAACCAGACCAGCCAAATCTCTCCCCATTCTAAAGCTCAGGGAAACTTGCAGAAGAGGGGGCGGCAAGATTGTAAGAGCCTAAAGATGGGGAGGACCAAGATACTCCACATGAGTTAGGGCCGCAGCAGCCAGAATTGGACTTTGCATGACCTGCACAATGACTGACATTAACAACCACAGGCACTAGGATCCTTAGAGGCAAAGGATTAACAGTCCTAATATTGTTCCCATACCAAAGGGGAGCCAAGAAAGGGCTCTTGCCTATGCCACTGAGTCCTTACACTTGAGGACTCAGGGGGAACTTTGGCATTCACACAAAAGGATGCTCTAGGGAATGGGAGAGGAGAAGGCGGAAGCACTGGGAGAAGGGGAGGGAGGAAGCTGAAAGGAAGGTGCAAGGGGGACTGGGGAAGGGTGGACGGAAGGAGGGGACTGGGGTACCTACAGAGTCTGTACGATTGAGGAAAAATAAATAAATATAAATTTTAAAAAATTATTCAGGCTTTCAAGCTCAACCACATCTCTAGTAATATTGGAAAAATAAAAATACGTTTTAACATGTTTGGTTTATATGCCTATATTAAAGTTTAGAGATATCTCAACTTTTTTGAGGTCTATTACAGCAATTCTATTTTCTCATGAAAAAATACTAGGGTGTATGTTTATCCTGTGTCCCTGGTTGCAGACCCAAAAACTTCAGTAATTTTTTTTCTTATATTCAGCTTATGGTTGATCATAGGTGTGGTCTCCTAGGTGTAATAATCCTGTCAGCAGCCATGTTTACTTATGATTGTGGTATAATTACCTGCAGTAAGAATAAGGCTGTATCACATGAAAGTACTACCTTGCACATGTCTCCAAAGGCTTCTGGAAACAAACTAACACTATCATTAGCTTAGGTCATAAATCCTTTTATATGTTTAGCTTATGTGTGCTCAACAATAAGTCTTTTGGACTCCCAACTTAATCCTCTTTAATTTCACACTTTAAGCCTTAATATTGCTTTTTACTTGAGACTTTATCACCTACTGTAGACTGAGTGATGGCTATTTTGAATCCATCTAACATGTTCGTCTCTGTGACAATATATTCCCTCAAATCCTATATCAGACATAAAAGACAAATGATGGAAGTACAGAAGACCTCTCATATTCAGGGGACATTATTTTACTTAATTATATTTATTTTTCCCCAACCATACAATCATACAGTGGCTTGGCGACTGCCCCTAGAGACACTGCACATGTGGCTTCTGTGTTGCACGTGTGGCAGTGGGTGGCAGAGAGGAGATAAGACTATCTCTACATTCAGTGTTCTGACCTGGGGACAACTGCCTGCCAAAACCCTGAATTCCACATTTGTGTACTCACACCATGAATGCCCCCCATGGGGTAGGCTCCATGTGCAGTGTGGATGGCCTCCCTGGTTTGGGGCTCTGTTTGCTTACAAGGTGCATGGCCTCCTGTGTGCTCACAAGTGGGATGGTCTC
This sequence comes from Typhlomys cinereus, assembly GCA_023101885.1. NCBI lineage: Eukaryota > Metazoa > Chordata > Mammalia > Rodentia > Platacanthomyidae > Typhlomys > Typhlomys cinereus. The sequence continues at coordinate 2,333,100 of JALPQD010000125.1, forward strand.
TTGTGGGCCAGGTCTTCATGTGCCCACAGAGGGGACAGACTCCTTAGGGCCAGGTCTCCACCTACCCACAGTGGGAATGGCCTCCCGTGGACTGGGACTCCATATGCCCACAGCATGAACGGCCTCTGGGGGGCCAGGGCTCTATGTTCTTACATCATGAACTTAGTCTCATAGATGATGAACAAAAATACTTTTTTCTTCAGCTTTATCATGTGTTCTAACCATGTGGAACTGAGAGCTTAACCATAACTACCTACACCCTTAAGGTACTTTCTTTCATTGCTTACTTATCATTTTATATTGTCCAATTTAAAAAATCAGGGAAGGAGAAAGAGGAAACTATGATTATGGTCTACATTTTCTTTACATGTATGAAACTGTAAAAGAGCAAAAATAAAATATTAATTTAAAAGAAGAAAGAGTGGCTTTAGCCTGGGCCGCGCCCCCGGGACTCCAGCTCTCTTTCTCCCTCCTGCGCTGCCTTTCTCGGTGCAGCCATCCCCAGGTGAGTGAGTCAGTCCGCCCAGCCTCCCAGCCCCCCAGGTCACCCCGTGTCCCAGCTGCACGCCCTGGGCCTCAGCCCCTTTCTTCCTCCCGCCCGCCTGTCCCACCAACTGGACAGGACTTGCTCACATTCCTCCATCCCTGGGGCTTGGGAGGGACACTAAGCCAAGTCCTAGGCCCCAGGTGAAGAATTCTGCCAACAATGTCAGCCTCTCTGCCTCTCTGGCCCACCAGGGACCCACGCAAGTGGTCTACAGAAGACAAACTGCTACTCAGAATTCAATAGAGTTCCAAAGAAAACTCAAGCAAAGTTCTAAGGGTAAAAGCCCATACATCTGAAAACCTCTACAATCATCCTATCACATGGGAGAGATTCTTCACATCGAGCCCAAAGAAGTCAACCTCCTTTTTTTTTCACCTTACTGTTCCTTTTTAATATTAATCACTGTAGATTAACCTTTCCGTACAGCCACCCCAAAAACATACACAACTTCAGGGAATAGACCACTCACTCTCACATATCACCAAAATACTACATCTTAAAAGTGCACTACCATACTAATATTCACCCCCTGTCTACTTAACCTGATTTAACTGATGTACTAACAGCCTAATAGCCTCAACTAGGAAATAACAATAACAAGACAAACATACCCAACCTCAAGGCAAGCACTAGTAACAACTGCCCAAGTGTAGTAATACCAACTAAATCAGTTCAGTCAAAAACACACAGAAACTGAAAAGCCCTAGAAGACAAAACAACAATGCCCAAGTCAAAGTGCAGATACATGAGAAACAAAACCCAAGGAGACCAATCTCCCACTGAAAGAATCAACCCCTTAAGGATGGATACCAACCAGAACAAATTTACAGAAAATAGCCAAGAAAGCCAGACCCAAGACAACAACTTTCAAAGTATGATCATTACCATGATTAATACTATGAAACAGGAAATCCAAGAGGAATTTAACAACCGCATCAACCACTTTGAACAGGAACACAACAGGCATTTGGAGGAGTTGAGAAAAACAGTTCAAGAAACAAAAATAGGCATAGAGCAGTTAAAACAGTCACAGGCAGAGTTTAAAATTGAACTAAAAGACAAGTTATCTTCAACCCAAAGCTCAACAGAGAGTCTTATCAGCAGAACTAACGAAGCAGAAAATAGAATTTCAGATCTTGAAGACAAAGTGGGAGAATTAACCAGCTCAATGGAAGAGGTAGTTAAAGCCAAAAAGGTACTAGAGAGGAACATTCAAGAGGAATGGGACACCCTGAAGAAGCCTAACATGCGCATTCATGGAATACCAGAGCAAGAATCTCAAAATACCACACCGGAGGAAATTTTTCAAATTACCATAAATGAAAACTTTCCTCAACTGAAGAATGAGAGGCCCATCCAAATACAAGACGCATTTCGCACTCCACATAGATATGAACAAAATAGAAAATCGCCACGGCAAATAATAGTCAAAACACTCCATATTCAAGACAAAAAAAAGTTGCTGAGAGCTTCAAGACAAAAAAAGCAAGTCACTTTTAAAGGCAAACCTATTAAAATAACAAATGATTTCTCAATGGAAACAGTAAAAGCAAGAAGAGCTTGGAGACACGTACTTCATGTATTAAATGAGCAAAAATGCCAACCAGACTGATATACCCAGCAAAACTATCTGTCATGATCCAGGGAGAAAGAAAAATCTTCCAGCACAAACACAACTTGAAGAGATATATGTCCACCAAACCAGGCCTTCAAAAAATGCTAGAAATGATATGCAAACTTGAAGAAAAATAAAAACCATATCCAGGAAGACAGAAGAGTAGTATAATACCACAAAAACATAAATGTAAAATAATAAGCTTATAAAATTCACTAAACATAAAAAATATCCAGAATTAAAAGTAATTTCTCCATTATAACATTAAATGTCAAAGGTATTCACTCACCAATTAAGAGACACAGATTACAAACTTGGATTAAAAATCACAACCCATCAATCTATTGCCTTCAGAAAATTCATCTCACCACAAAAGATAGGCACATCCTAAAAATGAAAGACTGGTCGAAAACACCGCAAGGTATGGAACCAGGAAACAGGCAGGGGTAGCCATTACGCTGTCAGACAAAATGGACTTCAAACCAAAAAAAATCATAAGAGACACAGATGGATACTACATTTTAGTCACAGGTACAATTCACCAGGAGGACTTCACAATACTGAACATTTATGCACCCAATACAGGCCCCTCCACAGTCATTAAGAAAATCCTACAGCGGCTAAAGCGAGAAATCAACCCCCAAACGATAATTCTTGGGGATTTCAACACCGCCCTCTCAACATGGCATAGATCAACAGGTCAAAAGCTTAACAGAGACACTTTGGAACTTAATCAAACCCTTAAAGAAATGGACCTTACAGATCTCTATCAAACTTTTCATCCATGCACCAAAGAATACACACTGTCTCAGCACCACACAGAACTTTCTCCAAAATAGATCACATATTGGGACACAAAACAAATCTCCACATATACAGTAAACCTGAAATTCTAGCCTGTGCCCTATCAGACCACCATGGCCTCAAGGTTGACATACACAACACAACAAACGACAGAAAATACACTAACTCCTGGAAACTTAACACTATGATGCTAAATGAGAACTGGATTCAGGAAGAAATTAGAAAGGAAATTCAAAATTTCCTGAAAGGGAACGATAATGGAATACAACACATCTAAATCTCTGGAACACAATGAAAGCTGTCCTAAGAGGTAAGTTCATAGCTCTTAATGCCCACATCAGAAAAATGGAAACATCAGAAATAAATAACTTAACGATGCAGCTTAAAGGTTTAGAGAAACTAGAGCAATCTGATCCGAAAAGCAATAGAAGAGAGGAGATTAGCAAAATAACAGAAGAAATAACTGAAATCAAGATTAAGAAAACGATAAAGAAAAATCAACCAGTCAAAAAGCCGGTTCGTTGTAAAAAAATCAATGAGATTGATATACCCCTAGCTAAATTAACCAAAAGCAAGAAAGAAAAAACCCAAATCAACAAAATTAGAAATGAAAACGGAGATATCACTACTGATATCCAAAAACTCCAGAGAATTATAACATCATAACTCAAAAACGTATACTCTGAAATTTGACAACACAAAAGAGATGGATGAATTCCTAAGTAAACACAACTTACCTAAACTGAATCAGGAAGTTGTCAATTGTTTAAATAGTCCTATAACATATAAGGAAATTGAGGAAGTAATCTCGAAACTTCCCACCAAAAAATGTCCTGGACCAGATGGATTCAGCACAGATTTCTACCAGACATTGAAGGAGTCAATAACAACAATACTCCTTAAACTGTTCCATCAAATAGCAAAGGAAGGAACACTACCAAATTCCTTCTATGAAGCAAATATTGTCTTAATCCCAAAACCTAATAAAGATTCACTTAAAAAAGAAAACTATAGGCCGATCTCCCTGATGAACACAGACGCAAAGATTCTCAACAAAGTCTTAGCAAATCGGATTCAAAAACATACAAAAAGATCATTCACGGGGACCAAGTAGGCTTCATCCCCGGCACACAAGGTTGGTTCAACATATGCAAATCGATAAATGTAATTCATCATATAACCAATCCAAAGACCAAGACCACATGATACTCTCGATAGATGCAGAAAAAGCTTTTGACAAGATCCAACAGCCTTTTATGATCAAAACGCTAGAGACAGTAGGAATGGAAGGAACCTTTATCAATATAATAAAAGCTGTATACAACAAGCCCACAGCAAGGATTATGCTCAATGGGGAAAAACTGGAAGCATTCCCACTTCGATCAGAAACTAGACAAGGCTGTCCACTTTCACCACTTCTATTCAATATTGTACTTGAAGTCTTAGCTGAAGCCATAAGACAAGAAAGGGACATAAGAGGGATTCAAATCGGCAAGGAAGAAGTCAAGCTATCCCTATTTGCAGATGACATGATCTTATACCTGAGTGATCCCAAAAACTCCACCAGGAAGCTCCTGGAACTAATTGAGAAGTTCAGCAGGGTGGCAGGATACAAAATAAATGTGCAAAAATCAGAGGCCTTCCTATATGCCCAGAATGAAAGAAGTGAAAAAGCCCTGAGAGAAACAATCCCATTTACTATAGCCCCTAAAAAAATGAAATACCTTGGTATAAACCTAAACAAAGGAGGTAAAAGACCTTTACAATGAAAACTTTAAAACCCTAAAGAAAGAAATAGCAGAAGACACCAGAAGGTGGAAAGACCTCCCATGTTCCTGGATTGGCAGAATCAACATCGTAAAAATGACCATCCTACTGAAGGCAATATACAAATTCAATGCTATACCAATTAAAATCCCAAGGCAATTCTTAAAGAAATTGACCAAACAATCTGAAAATTCCTATGGAGGCACAAAAGACCCAGTATAGCAAAGACAATCCTGAGTAACAAAAACACTGCTGGAGGTATCACCATACCAAACCTTAGTCTATACTACAAATCCATAGTTGTAAAAACAGCCTGGCACTGGCTCCAAAATAGACACAGATCAATGGATAAGTGTTGAAGAGCCAGATATAAGCCCACAAAATTACAGCTATTCGTATTTGACAAAGGGGCCCAAAAAATCCAATGGAAAAAGAACAGTAACTTCAACAAATGGTGCTGGCAAAACTGGATCTCCACATGTAGAAAATTAAAACTGGGGGCTGGAGAGGTAGCTCAGGGGTTAAGCCTCCGCCTTGCAGGTGGAACATCCTGAGTTCGGATCCCAGATCCCACGTATAGACGCCAGGCAGAAGCGGGGGCGGCATGTCCTTCTGGTCCTGGTAGGGCGGAGCCTGTGAATCCCGGGGCAGAAGGAGGTGGAGGTGTTCATGGTGGTTCCCGAATTCGTCCGTGGTTCTACACATACACAGACACACACACACAGTCACACGCGTGCACGCACATACACACGCATATGCACACAGTTGAATAAATAACAATAAAAAAAATTTAAAATAAAGAAAATTAAAATTGGACCCGTACTTGTCACCTTGTACAAGACTTAATTCCAAATGTATCAAGGACCTTGATTTAAGGCCAGAGACTATAAAAACCATAGTTGAAAAGGTAGGGAATTCCCTTGAGCTGATTGTGCTAGGCCAAAAGCTCCTAAACAGACATCCAATGGCACAGTCACTGCTACCAACTCTCAACAGTTGGGATCTTGTGAAATTAAAGAGCTTCTGTTCAGATAAAGAGATTGTCACACGAGCTCAAAGGCAACCCACAGAATGGGAGAAAATCTTCACTAACCACATATCTGATAGAGCTCTATTATCCAGAGTACACAAAGAAATTAGAAAACTAAACACCAAGGAAACTAATAGCCCAATTAAAAAATGGGCCCTGGAACTTAAAAGAAACTTTACTAGGGATGAAATTAAAATGTCTAACAAGAATCTTAAAAAATGCTCCACTTCCTTAGCCATCAGGGAAATGCAAATCAAAACTTCCCTGACATCATCTCACCCTGGTCCGGATGGCAAAAATCCACAATATGAACACCACCAAATGCTGGAGAGGATGTGGAGAGAGGGGAACTCTCTTACATTGCTGGTGGGAATGCAGGCTCATACAACCACTCTGGCGAGCCGTCTGGAGATTCTTAAAGAAATTAAAGATTGAAATGCCATATGACCCTGCTATTCCACTTTTGGAAATAACCTCCCATGCAGCAGAGGTTCACCTCGATAGCACAAGCGTGACCATGTTCATAGCAGCAGTGTTTACAATAGCAAAGTCATGGAATCAACCTAAATGTCCGACAGTTGACGAGTGGATAAGGAAACTGTGGTACATCTATACAATGGAGTACTACTCAGCCATCAAAAATGATGAATTACTGGAATTTGCTGGGAAATGGATGTCATTAGAAAGAATTATATTAAGTGAAGTATCCCAAACCCAGAAAATTAGGCGCCGTATGTACTCCCTAATAGGTGGCTTCTAGTACCAAACTCACCCAGCCCACATTGAGACACTCAAAAGTAAACCTATGTAACACAGTAATTGCAAGGATTATGAACAAGAGAGATGGATTAGGAGGGCCACACCAGAAACAAGGAGAGAGGAGACCATGTTACAGCAGAGAAAATAGGCCTCCATCAAGGTCTGCAAGTAAGTAATGAGAAACCTGGTTAAGTTCACAGACGTTCTTTCCTGATCTCACCAGAAGGGGAGGGCATATAGTCTAGCAGATAAAAAGTAATCATTTTGCAAATGGGTGATGGACCCCTCCCTCAGTGAGGTTTTCTACTCTTATTACATCTACCCTTGAATGTGCTATTACAACAAGACTCCAGTTTAACAGCTTTTTGTCTCTGGTCAGGGGGTGACATACAGTGCCCAGCAGAATGGAGTGAAGGGAATTGCAGGAGCAGCAAAACTGCAAAAGAAAATCAACAAACCACAATCCAGAACTTCAGAGACTCTATATCAATCACATAGAACTAGGACAGCCTAATCTCTCCCCATCCTGGAGCTCAGGGACATTTGCGGAAGAGGGGGCGGTAAGATTGTAAGAGCAAAAGGATGGGAGGAGCAACGATTTGCAAGATTCTCAACAATAGTTGGGGCCAAAGCAATCGTAATGGGACTTTGCATGCCCTGCGCAATGTCCAGCGCACTGTTGCCCTCATAAAGTCTAGCATCTGTTAAGGGCACCGAGACCCCTGGAGGCAAGGGATTGACAGCCATAGTAGTGATCTTATGCTTAAGGGGAACAAGAGAAAGGGCTTATGGAAATGCCACTGGGTCCTTATATGTCATCGGAGAGGAGGACCCAGTGGAGAGTTAGGCGTACACAATAAAGGACTCTCTGGGAATTGGGGGGGAGGCACTGGGGGAAGGGGAGGGGGAGGAGGGGGGAGGGAGGGAACTGGTAAAAATTTTTAAAATGTATAATTAAATTTTTAATAAAAAAAAATAATGAACAAAAAAAAATGATGAATTACTGGAATTTGCCAGGAAATGGATGTCGTTAGATACAATTATATTGAGTGAAGTATCCCAGACCCAGAAAATTAAATGTCGTATGTACTCCCTAATAGGTGGCTCCTAGTACCAAACTCTTCCAGCCCACCTAGGGACACTCGACGATAAATCTCTGTAATACAGTAATTGCAAGGAGTATGAACAGGAAGGATGGGGTAGGAGGGCCACACCAGAAACAAGGAGACAGGGAACCATGTTACAGCAGAAAAAATAGGCCTCCAGCAAGGACTGCAAGTAAGCAATGTGACATCTGGTTAAGTTCACAGACTTTTCATTCCTGATCATTTACAACTGAGGGGGTGTAATCTCACCAGAAGGGGAGGGCATATAGTCTGGCAGATAATAAGTAACCATTTTGCGAATGGGTGATTGACCCCTCTCTCACTGTGGTTTCCTACTTTTATTACATCTACCTTTGAATATATTCTTATAACAAACAAGACTCTAGTTTAACAGCTTTTTATCTTTGGCCAGGGGGTGACATCCAATACCCATCAGGATGGAGTGAAGGGCATTGCAGGAGCAGCAAAACCGCAAAAGAAAATCAACAAACCATAATCCAGAACTTCAGAAACTCTGTATCAACCACCTAGAACTAGGCCAGCCTAATATCTCCCCATCCTGAAGCTCAGGGAAATTTACGGAAGAGGGGGCGGTAAGAGTGTAAGAGCACAAGGATGGGAGGAGCAATGATATGCAAGATACTCCACACAAGTTATGGCTGAAGCAATCATAATTAGACTTTGCATGCCCTGCACAATGTTCAACACACTGTTGACCCCACAAAGTCTAGCATTTGCTAAAAGCACCAAGATCCTTGGAGGCAAGGGATTGACAGCCAAAATAGTGTTCCTATGCTTAAGGGGAACAAAGGAAAAGGCTTCAGAGAAATGCTGCTGGGTCCTTGTACTTCATCGAAGAGGAGGAACAAGAGGAGAGTTTGGCATGCACATTAAAGGATCCTCTGGGGATTGGGGGAGGGGAGGCACTAAGGGGTGGGGAGGGAGGGGTGAGGGAAGGGTGAGCAGAGGGGTCTGGGGCAAGAGGAGGGAGGGAGGGAACCAGTGTACCTATTACGTTTGTATGAGCGGAGATAATAAAAAATGTTTAAAAAAAAAAAAAAAAGAAGAAGAAAGAGTGGCTTGGGTAGTGTCTGTTGTTCCTTCTCTGCACCTGTATTCAGAAAGTATCGTCAAGACTGTAAAATGTAGAACTCAGTCAGGAGTTCATTGAAACAAACCAAGCCACAGAGATTTTCTTCAGTTTGTTTGACTGCCACACATCTAATACAGAGGGCTCCACTAGTAACACCAAGTGTCTTGTGGACCAGGTGCCAGGGTACATGAGATCACTGGCACTTTCTGCTTCTATGGACACCTCTGTTGACAATGCTCCTTGTGTCCCCTTATTGGACTCTAGTATCTGAGATGTGAAACCTGGTTTTCCTACAGTGATAGGTGGAGGCTCAGGAGGATCCGTCACATGACTTCCTGCAGAACCAATGTACACATTCTATTAAAGAACAAATTTCACTTACCAGTCAATACAAATTGATTTTCAACTCTTGTAGTTAGTAGTTGAATAAGTTAGATGACTTCTACATCTGATCTAAGGTTTGGGCTCTTCATCATTCCGCAATCCTCAGAAAAGTGATATTGCTGCATGCAAAGTGAACACTAAAGCCCTGTTCTCTGCTACAGATGATCTTTTCCTTGTTACACTCTTATTTCTACCAACCCAATCACCCCCTGCATCCTGCTAAATGCCCATAGAGGCCACCAATATCCATCCATTCCTTGTGGATCTGCTGTATTTCACCAACCTCAGAGAGATGTATTGCTTCCCCCATTCTATAAATTTTTTGTGCAGGGAACTGGAGTGAACTTTTTGTCTCATATAAAACTTCACTCATTTTACTTTACCACCAAATACAATCAAATGGTCAGCTTCCCAAAGGAATATGAAAGATAAATGAATATTTTACTTTGATGAAGATAAGAATATTTTCAGTAAGAATAAATGTCTACTACACTCTAAATTTCAATTGACAGAACTTGTAGATTGAACTACTAAATTACAGAGAAACTATGACTTTGAATCACTTAGCCTCACATGGGATAGTCAACACTTCCCCTTAGGATAATGGGATTTAAATTTAAAAAATGAAGTCACTAGTCAGTAAAGGAAAATGAAATGTTGAATGAAAACTCCCAAGACATTTTTATTCTTTTAGTGTTTCAAACATGAACATAGTGAAGTCTTGCACTTTTAGTTCCATCCACCCTCCTCTTCTCATTACAACCTTTCCCTTTTCGTACCAGTCTCCCTCCTGTTCGCTTGTCTTTTGTTCATGAATGGCCCATGTAACTTCATCTGAGTTGCCTTTGGTGGAATGTGCCTGAGTACATGCTAGAGCATGACCCATGCTCATGTATCAGTGGGAATATCATCAAGGATCCATCTTCCTTCTCCACTCTCACAATGTCTCTGTTCAGTCCCTTGGGGAAACCTGGGGACTCCTGAGGTGTTTCTCCTCCCATGCTGAAATGCTGATACGACAAATCCCACGTCACTCTTCTGTAAAGATGCTTAGCAACAAAAAATTTATGGATACAAGAGACTAATGTCCGGAACATAACGTGTGTAGTCTCACTCCTGCCCACTCTTCAGGCTCTTACAATCACGCCACTCCCTCTTGTCCAATGTTTCCTGAGCCTTGGATTAGGGGGTTGGCCTGAGAATCCTGCTTTGGTCCAAACAGTGTGCTTTCACTTATGTTTAATACTTTTTTTGGTCTCTACCTCAGAAAAACATGAGTAACTCTATCTGGAATATCTTCTTAGAATTGTCTTGGTTGCTGCAGAGATGTGTCAGGAGGTAAAGTCTGTGCCCACAAGAAGAATCTGAGTTTGGATCCCAGATCTCATGTAAAACTCTGAGTGGAAAAGACAGTGGTTTGCATGATACTAAAGAAGGAAAGATTTCAACCAGAAGTTAAAATGGAAATTAAAAAATTCCTAGAAGTGAATGATAATGAAAATAAAACATCAAAATCTCTGAGACATGGTTAAGTCTGTCCTGAGAGTAACGTGCATAGTAGTACTCAATGCCTGTATAAAAAAAATGGAAACATCAAGAGTAAATAATTTAACAATGCAACTTAAAGTTTTAGAAGGAAAAGAACATTCCAATCCCAATAGCAGTAGATAAGGAAAATAGTAAAATCTGTGGAGAAAACTTAAATTGAGATAAAGAAAATTATATCAAAAAAAAAAAATCAACCAAGCAAAGAACTTGTTCTTTGAAAGAAAATAATGATAAACCTTTAGCCAAATTAACCAAAACCAAATAACGAAAACCCAAATTAATAAAATTAGATATGAAAAATGAACTTATTACAATTGATAATAAGGAAATTCAGAGAATAATTACTTCATAATTCAAAATTTTATACTCCAAAATATTTACTAATGAGAAAGAAGTAGATGAATTTCCAAGTATGCACACACTTTGTCAAAATAGAATCAGGATGAATTGAATCATTTAAAACGTTTTATAACAAGTTAAGAAATTAAATAAGTAATTGCAAATCTTTCCATTAAATAAAGTCCAGGACCAGATGGATTCAATGCAGAATTCTACCAGACATTTAAAGAACTAACACCACTACTCCTTAAACTATTCAATAAAATAGTAAAGGAAGGAATACTTCCACATTCTTTCTTATGAACCTAATAATACACAGATTCCAAATTGAAATAAAGACACAATAAAAAAGAAATCTATAGATCGATCTCCATGATGAACACAGATGCAAATATGTGAATAAAATTTTGCAAACCAAATTCAAAAACAAGAAAAAGGCCTTTCCACCCAGTACCCTCATGGTCCAGGGAGGACACACGGCTCCTCAGGTAAATCTCCCCAGCCCACCCCCAGGCCCCAGGTCACCCTCTAGTCCCATCTCCTCCCACCAGCATGCTGGAGCACCCAGTCAGCTCTGGGCTCAGGAGGGACAAGAGGCCACACCCGAGGTCCCTGGTGAACTGTGCTGACAGCTAGCAGCAATGCCCTTTACACCCAGGTTGCTCACACCCCAGGGAGGACACACTGCTCCTCAGAATTCATCAGAGTCCAAAGAAAACTCAAGCAAAGCTCTAGGGGACAAATGCCATATATCTGAAGTCCTCTAAAATCATCCCATCACATGAGGGAGAATTTTCACATCCAACTCAAAGATAACTAGAATCTTTTTACTATCATGTTCTTCTTAATTATTACTCCCTGTAGTTTAACTTTTCCATATAGCCACCCCAAAACAAGCATATCCAAGAGGAAGAAGGCAAGTATAATACCACCAAAACCTACAAGCCAAATAATACATATATGAAAGCCACTAAACAAAAAAACTTTTAGGAATTAAAAGTAATCTCTCCATTATAAAACTAACTGTCAATGGAATTAACTCACCAAACAAAAGAGACAGATTACAAAATTGGATTAGAAATCACAACCCATCCATCTGCTGCCCTCAAGAAACACATCTCACCACAAAAGACACATTCTAAAAGCACAAGGCTGGTCAAAAATTCTGCAAGCTAATGGAACCATGAAAAAAAAAGGGATAGCAATTATGCCATCTGACATAGTGGACTTCAAACCAAAGAAAATCATAAGAGACACAGAAGGATACTACATTTTAGTCCCAGGTACAATTCAGCAGGAAGACTTCACAATACTGAACATATATGAACCTAACAGGGGCTCCTCCATATTCATTAAGCAAACTCTGTAATTTCAATACTGCCCACTGAACATGGGATAGATCAACAGGTCAAAACTTAACAGAGACACATTTGACCTTAATACCTTACTGCAATGGACCTTACAGATCTCTATCAAACTATCCATGCATGCACCAAAGAAAACACAGCTTCCTCAACAGCCCAAGGAACTTCCTCCAAAATAGACCACATATTGGGGCATAAAATGAATCTGCACATATACAGGAAAGTTGAAATTTTGGCCTGAACCCTATCAGACTATCATAGTCTAGAAGCTTGACATCCGCAACACAACAAACAGCAGAAAATACACTAACTCTTGGAAACTAAACACTATGATACTGAATGAGACATGGGTTAAGGAAGAAATCATAAAGGAAATTCAAGATTTCCTAGAAGTGAATGATAAAGAAAATAAAACATATCAAAAATCTCTGGGAAACAATGAAACCCATACTAAGAGGTAAGTTTATAGCTCTTAATGCCTATATCAAAAAATAGCAACATCACAAATAAATAACAACAATGCAGCTTAAGGCTTTAGAGACACAAGAGCAATCCCAAAAGCAATCTGAAATTGAGATTAGGAAAACAATACAGAGAATCAATCAGTCAGAAAGTGATTCTTTGGAAAAAAAAAAAAAAAAAACAGTAAGCTTGATACATCTCTAGCTAAAGTAACCAAAAACAAGAGAGAGAAAACCCAAATTAACAAGATTAGAAATGAAAATGGAGTTATCTCAACTGATACCTAAAAAATTCAGAGAATTATAAGGTCATATTTCAAAAACTTATACTCCGTGAAATTTGATAACACGAAAGAAATGGATGAATTCCTAAGTGAGGACAACTTACCTAAATTGAATAGGAAGTTTAGAATTATTTAAATAATCCTATAACGTATGAGAAAAATCAGTGAAGGAATCTCGAATCTTCCACCAATAAATGTTGTCCTGAACCAGATGGATTCAGCACAGAGTTCTACCAGACATTTAAGGAACAAAGAACACCAATACTTCTTCAAGTGTTCCATCACATTTCGAAGGAAGGAACACTGCCAAATTCTTTCTATGAAGCTACTATCATACCAATCCCAAAACCTAATAAAGATACACTTAAAAAGGAAAACTATAGGCCAATCTCTCTGATGAACACAGATGCAAAGATTCTCAACAAAATCTTAGCAAATTGGATTCAAAAACATATCAAAAACATCGTTCACTGTGATCAAGTAGGCTTTTATCCCAGGACACAAGGTTGGTTCAACATATGCAAATCAATAAATGTAATTCACCATATAAATCAATCCAAAGTCCAAGACCACATGATATTCTCCATATATGCAGAAAAAGCTTTTGACAAGATCCAACAGCCTTTTATGATCAAAACCCTAGAGACAGTTGGAATGGAAGGAACCTTTATCAATATAATAAAAGCCATATACAACAAGCCAACAGCACGGATTATATTCAATGGGGAAAAACTTGAAGCATTCCTGTTTGGATCAGGAACTAGACAAGGATGTCCACTCCCACCACTTCTATTCAATATTGTACTTGAAGTCTTAGCTGGAGGCATAAGACAAAAGAGGGAGATAAAAGGGATTCAAATCAGCAAGGAAGAAGTCAAGTTATCTCTATTTGCAGATGACATGATTGTATACCAGAGTGATCCAAAAACTCCACCAGGAAACTCCTGGAACTAATTCAGAAGCTCAGCAGGGGGGCAGGTTACAAAACAAACATGCAAAAATTAATGGCCTTCCTGTGCACCAAGGATGAAAGATTTGAAAAAGCCCTAAGAGAAACAATCCCATTTACTATAGCCCCTAAAAAATGAAATACCTTGACATAAACCTAACCGAGGAAGAGAGAGACGTTTAAAATGAAAACTTTAAAGCCCTAAAGAATAAAATTACAGAAGACAACAGAAGATGGAAAGACCTCACATACTCCTGGATTGGCAGAATCAACATCAGAAAGATGACTATCCTACCAAAAGTAATATACAGATTCATTAATATACTAATCAAATCCTTGAGCAATTCTTTAAAGAAATTGACCAAACAATATCGAAATTCATATGGAAGCACAAAAGACCCAGGATAGCAAAAACAATCCTGAGTAACAAAAACATTGCTGGAGGTATCACCAAGTCAAACCTTATCTATTCTACAAATCTATAGTAAACAAAACAGCCTGGTACTGGCTCCAAAATAGACATGTAGATCAATGGATAAGGGTTAAAGACACAGATAGAAGCCCACACAATTACAGCCATTTGACCTATGACAAAGGGGCCCAAAAAATTGAATGGAAAAAGACCAGCATCTTCAACGAATTGTGCTGGCAAAACTGGATGTCCACATGCAGAAGATTAAAACTGGATCTGTATTTTTCACCATGTACAAAAATTAATTTCAACCAGAGACTATATAAACCTAGTTGAAAGGGTAGGGAATCCCCTTGAGTCCATTGGGCTGGGCCAAGAGTTGCGAAGGAGAAATCCAATAGCACAGTCACTACAACCAACACTCAACAACAGGTATCTTATGAAATTAAAGAGTTTCTGTTCAGATAAAGAGATTGTAACCCCAGCAAAAAGGAAACCCACAGAATGGGAGAAGAGCTTCACTAACCACATATCTGATGGAGCGCTATTATTCAGAGTGCACAGAGAACTTAGAAAACTAAACACCAAGGAAATAAATGGCTCAATTAAAAAAATGAGCCTTGGAACTCAAAAGAAACTTTACGAAGGAGGAATTAAAATGTCTAACAAATACCTCAAAAAATGCTCCGCATCTTTAGCCATCAGAGAAATGAAAGTCAAAACCTCTCTGAGATATCATCTCATCCCGGTCAGGATGGCAAAAAGGCACAATACAAACAACATCAAATGCTGGAGAGGATGTGGTAAGAAGGGAACTCTCCTGCATTGCTGGTGAGAATGCAAGCTTATATAACCACTCTGGTGAGCTGTCTGGCGATTCTTTAAAAAGTTAAAGAATGAAATGCCATATGATCCTGCTATTCCACTTTTGGGAATAATCCCCCATACAGCAAAAATTCACCTCAATGGCACAAGCATGACCATGTTCATAGCAGCACTGTTCACAATAGTAAACTCATGGAATCAACCCAAATGCCCAACAGCTGACAACTGAATAAGGAAAATGTGGTACATTTATACAATGCAATACTACTCAGCCATCAAAAATGATGAATTAATGAATTTGGTGGGAAATGGATGGAATTACAAACAATTGTATTGAGTGAAGTATCCCAAACACAGAAAATTAAGCACCATATGTACTCCCTAACAGGTGGAATCTAGTTCCAAACCCACTTAGTGACACACTTAAAGAAATCTCTGTAATACCTACAGTAACTGCAATGATTATAAACAGGAGGGAAGGAGAAGGAGGGCCCCACCAGAAATAAGGAGAGAGGGGATCATGATACAGCAGAGAAAATAGGCCATCATCAAGTACTGCAAGTAAGTAGTGAGACATCTGCTTAAGCTCACAGACTTTCCTTCCTGGTCACTTGCAACTAATGGGGTTTCATCTCACCAGGTAGGGAGGGTATAGAGTCTGGCAGATAGATGGTAACCATCCTACAAATGGGAGACTGATCCATCCCTCACTGCAGTCTCCTACTCTTATTCCATCTACCTTTGAATCTACTCTTATAATAAGACTCTACTTTAACAGCCTTTTATCTCTGGCTAGGAGGTGACATCCAGTACCCATCAGGATAGAGCCAAAGGTGGCACAGGAACAGCAAAACTGGAAAAGAAACAACAAACCATAATTCAGAACATCAGAAACCCTACATTAATCACCAGGAACCAGGCCAGCCTAATCTCCCCATCCCAAAGCTCAGAGAAATTTGCAGAACAGGGGGGGCAGTAAGATTGTAAGAGACTAAAGATGGGGAGGAGCAATGATATGCAAGATGATCCACACAAATTAGGGCCAGGGCTGGAGAGGTGGCTCAGGGGTTAAGCCTCCGCTTTGCAGGCGGAAGGTCCCGAGTTCGGATCCCAGATCCCACGTATAGACACCAGGCGGAAGCGGGGGGCGGCCTGCGCTTCTGGTCCTGGTAGGGCGGAGCCTGTGAATCCCCGGGCAGAAGGAGGTGGTTCGCGAATTCGTCCGTGGTTCTACACATACACATACACAGACACACACACACACACACACGTACACAGTTGAATAAATAATAATAATAATAAAAAAAAAAAAATTAAAAAAAACAAATTAGGGCCAAAGTAATGAGAAGACCTAGAACCCGATTTTGGTTTTCTTTTAGTTCTTATATACAGCTTTCATAATGGGGCCCAGTCAGAGCACAGCCATTAGCTCTAACTAGGGACAGCCTGAGAGCTTGGAATGCTTGGAATTTGGTCCCATGTGCCTAGCTAAGTACCTGAAAAGAACATTTCAGCAGACTGGAGTTGCCCACTCCCATTCCTCCCCTTATCATAAAAGTGTACCGGCTGCCCCAGGGCAGCGCCAGCCTGGGCATAGGCCAATCAGAGGCCAGCAACCATTTACCAATAACAGAAGTAAAAATCTCAGGCATTGTGGTAGTAAGGTTGCAATTCAAACTGCTCACAGACAGGGGTGGGAGTGGGGGTGGGGGTGGGGGTGGGTGGTACCAATTCCTGAGTGCCAAAACTGTTGGCTGTTAGCCAATCATGGATCTACTAAGTTGGAAACCCCCTTTCCTTACAGTAAGCTATAAAACTTCACCTGGACAAAGAGCCACGCTCTTCCCGGATCGACAATGCTGTTGGCCGGTTTTAAGCCCAGGTTTGAATCTGCTAATAAAGACCCTCATGCGATTTGCAGCCGGTGTTGGCGCCTTGTTGATTTTTGGGACCCCAGAATCTGGGCACAAGAGTAATCATAATAGGACTTTGCATGACCTGCCCAATGACCAACATATCATAACTCCCCCCCCCCAAAAGTCTAGCATGGATCACAGGCACTAAGATCCTTAGAGGCAAGAGATTAACAGCAACAATAGTGTTTCTACTACTAAAGGGGAACACAAGAAAGGGCTCTAGGCAATGCCACTGAGTCCTTACACCTCATCAGAGAGGTGGACCCAGAGGGCAGTTTGACATGCACACTAAAGGATGCTCCAGGGATGGGAGGGAGGGGGGAAGAATGGGAAAAGGGGAGCGGTTGCAAGGGGATCCAGGAAGGGGTAGAAGGAGGGAGGGAACCTGGGTACCTATTATGTTTAAGTGGAAAAAAGAAAAAAGAAAAAAAAAAAAGAATCTACCATCAAGTACTATTTAGGTAGAACTATGCATGAATTAAGTGCTTTAATCACACACATTAAGCACCAAGTTTTTCTATACCCAAGTGTATACCATACATTAGTTTTCAGAAAAATAAATTACAACATAGATTTATGCATAGGAGGTGTATCCTAACCTAGCACAGTGAAGCTCCTATAAGCCATGAATTCCCATTAGATTCTCTTCATGGGCATAAGCTGCATGGTTAAAAAAAAAAAAAAAAAGGAAATTAGGGAGTATCATAGTTAAGCACAGGTCACAGGTGTCAATTTGACTGTTGAGGATTTGATCTCTGGGCACATTTGTGGAGAATCAGTAGTTAAGCCCAGAGCAAACCTGAAGGAGATTGTCTAGGTGATGGGAAAGGCCCAGCCTATGGTGGGTGGGATTAGGCCCTGGAAAAAATTACAGAAAGTTGGCTGAGAAAGTCGGCATCCTTCTGTTCACTTGGCCAGACATGCTGGTCTGAAAAGTAAGGACTGTCCATCTATCAGCTGTTATGTGGTGATGGTGTGGCCAGTTCCCTTGGCCCTGGTGTTGGTGCATGGTCCTCCCACCAAGGTGGACTGAGAACTGTAACCAGGAGTTGTAAGAGAGAATAAACCCTTGTTCCCTTAAGCCATTTGATGGTCATTTATCAGCCACCATGCAGGCGGACTGGACAGGGAGAAACTCCCCAATGGCGTCTTAGAGGTGTTACCAAGCCTTTCTGTACAGAAGGCTAAGCTGCATTCCACAAAATGTCTGTGATAGTTAATCCTGGGTGTTTCATATATTCATTCTGTTGATTCTGTGGCTCTAGAGAAACCTGAATAATACAGATGGTGGTAACAGGTGTGGTTCTAGAGAAACAGAATTGTAAGGAAGAATTTTTGTAGGACATTTGGTGATATCTGGAGCTGGCTCTCCAATACGGTGAAACCTCCTGCCACTAAAGATTGCCTTGCCAGGATGGAGAACACTAAAACTATTTAGAGTGATCTGTTTCCAGAACTGGTAAAGATAGGTGTGCTGGACAGTACTGATTCACCGCTCGTAAGGAGTAAGGAACACGGGAATTCTGTGTATGTACGGGTAAGAATGCCTTCATGAGTCGACCTATGTCTCAGAAGATTTAAATGAAAGAAAGAAGAAACCTGCTTATCTTTTTTCTTGGGAGGAACTTTCTTAGAGACTTTAGTAAGTTCCCAGGCAGTGTTTCCTCCTGCTGAGTCTCCTGAAATATTGGTGAGACCACACTTACTCTACCCAACCTGACTTTGGAGAGGGGATGTGGCCTCACATTTAGAACCCATTCTCTGTTGCATTTTAGCACAGCAAGGAAAGGTGTGTAAATAAACAAACACAAAATAGGCAAAAGCAGAAA
Source organism: Typhlomys cinereus (assembly GCA_023101885.1). Lineage (NCBI taxonomy): Eukaryota > Metazoa > Chordata > Mammalia > Rodentia > Platacanthomyidae > Typhlomys > Typhlomys cinereus. The sequence goes on from JALPQD010000125.1 coordinate 2,352,132, forward strand.
GACCTCTGCACAAGGTTGCTACTGAAAGCTCACTGACTGGTAAATCACCCATGTGTTTGAAAGACCAGCCAGCAAAAGAACTTTCCCAAACTAATTATTTTCACAACCAGTTAAAGGATTTCAGGAAGCAGCATAGATAGAGGAAAAAAGAGCCTAATGAACAGGGTGATTGGACACACACTTAGGGAGGCTAGGCGGGTAGAGAGCCATAAGTTCACCTCAGCCTAGGCTAAGAAACCTTGTCTCATATAAAAACTTTAAAAAAAAACCCTGCAAATGTAGGTCGTGTCATGCAGAAAGATGCCTGGAGACCCCACCCTCCCAAGATCTGCTTGGCTCTGGCTGGGAGGAGCTCCCAACACTGCCCTGCCACAGACCCCTCAGGACTGAGCTCAGCTGTGCTCACAGCTCCACAGCCACACGTGTGAGTATGTGTGTGGATATGTGTGTGACCTGGATTCACTGGGTGTCACTGTGGAGAACCGAGCGTGACTTTGGGAATCATCCTGGGTTGCTTCCACCTCCTTTTTGTTTCCCACTAGGATTTCCCAGGCTCCACCTCCCAGAACTGGAAGTGCAGGCAGCTGCCATTTTGGTCTGGTGGTTTTCCATGGGATCCTGACTCAAGTCCTTCTGTTTCCAAGACAGAGTCTTGACACCTGAGCCATCTCTCCAGCACACAACTGTTAATTTCTATTAACTCCTCCTTTTGCTGAAGCTATTAAATCAGTGTGTTAGATCAACTGAAGCGAGTGCCCTCCCTCCACGTCTTCTTCCCTTGACATCCCTTCCTGGGACAGCCCCCCTAGCTCCATCCTCTCCTGACCACTGAGGGAAACTGGACACATTTCCCAAGATGGCACAAAAATGCGTGCAGAGGTCGAGGTCACACTGAGACCTGGAAAGCCCACACCCTACTATCTGTTGCACGATAAGATGCCTCTCACTTCAGCACCCACAATGAAATGGTTATTCAGGTGCCTTCCAACGAGGCTGTGAAAGACAGTACAGTGAGGACATAAAGAAAAGCTCTTGACTGCAAATGTTTTAAGGCAAGGCTTGTTGTGTAACAAGGGTCTCCTATTACTATTTTCCCTTAGCCCTAGCACATAAAGCAGTATCAGATGATGAATTATGTGTGTATAATTAACGTGTATGATTAATACATGTTAATTGTATATATAGTATATATTACATATATTACATACATATATACATAATATACATAAAACCTTTTAAAAATGGAAGTATCAGGGAATTTAGAAGAATCTCCAAATTGATTCTTCTGAGGAGGCAGGCTAGAACTGAACTTGGAAGGAATCATCCAGGACATGACTATCTACTACAAATAAGAACAGAACGAATTTTTAATTCTTTTTCTTGAATTCACTGTCACAGTGTATGCACAAAACTACGTACTTCCCTCATTTAACTTCTCTGCAGCCTGCCACCCACTGGCCCTCTCCTCCTGGGTCCCCAGAACTCCTGGGTGAAGACTCCACAAGCCAATGGCTCCTAGGATGTCTCTGTAGTCTGACCTTGCCACAGCCCTATAACGCCCCTATGGTGCTTCCCCTGTGGTTACACCACATGGGCACAACATCAGCTCAGTGGAACCAGAAAACAGCTCAGAGTTCAAAAAGCAGACATGAGGGACCCAAAACCAGTTTCTACCCGTGCACATACAGGGGTGCATTTCTCTCAAGTTCAGCACCCACCCCACACTCATGATAGATTGAGGATTTGTAGCACAGAGACTGGGAGGAACACTACCAACCCAAGAAAGATTTTATGACCCTTTGCTTGAGGGGGACCACAAGGCACATGACGGATGCAGCCAAGAGATCCTGTGGTACAAGATGGGGTGTCATGGGTACACAGTACCCTGCATCCATGGGATTCTGCAGACCCTCACCGTGTCTGACTTCTCAGACATCAAGAATCCTCCCTATCGTTCTCACACCTGAGAGTCACAGGGTGACAGCTAGGACCCAATCTCTAAAGTATCCTGGTAAGTGAAGAACTTGGTACATGTGTCCCACAGTGGCGTGTACACAAAGCACCACTTAGAAACTGTCTGTGTGCCTCAATGTATATTCATCACCCTGTGTCTTCCATTGCCCAGGGATTAAATTCCAGAATCAACACCTTGGAATCTGCTGAAACTACAGAGCTTCTGTCCAGCAAAAGAACCTGTCAGGCAGTGAAGAGACAACATCGAGAACAGAAAATCTAAGCATCATCACACAGAACAATAATGTCCAGAACACAAAGACAATAATCTAGATAAAGGGTTGTGTGAGGCATCTTCTCAGGAGAAGCATTCATCAAAACAGGCTGTTACATTTCCTACATTAGAGGGGAAGTGAGGGAGCAAACTGAGTGAATCTGAACCTCCTATCAAAGGTCGAGGGACTGTGTGTCCCAAGGCCTTGCTGGTCTCTCTGTGCCTCTTGCTGTATCTCCTTCTGTCTTTCATCATTTGCAGACATCTATCACCAAGTATATCTTCTCCGTGTGTCTGGCATCTCCTCATGCCACAAGGACTTTTGCTTGGTGCAGGACAAGGCAACATTCAGTGCTCCTGCACAGCTTTGATACCTCCAGACCTGCTGCCAGGAGCCACCTGCAGGAGGACTTGGGAAAGGCAAGCAGATAAAAGAGTTTGAGTAAGACCATTCCTGTGATGGTCGTTGCTCTGGACTCTTCTCTTCACTGGCACAAAGGACCCAAAGCCAGCTCTCATGGAACAGGCTTGTGATCACAGGTAAATGTGAAGACAAGACACAAGGATCACAGGTTCAAGGATAGCATGATGTAAATGCTTTTTATCTAAAAAAAAATAGCCAACCTATCAGTGGCAGAGAAGATGCCTAGCATGTGGAAACATAGAGGTTTCTTCCTATTGTCACACACACACACACACAAAAACCCAAAAATACATCTAGCACACAAACACACAAAAACACAGAAACATACAGAACACACACTTAGTGAAATAACTCAGAAAGGCAAAGCGCGTAATGAAAGTCATCAAACTATAAGGTGGGAATCCTGTGTTCAGCTAGAAACAGCATGAACAGAACGTAAAGCATCACACAGAAAAGATTATGTCAACTGACAGTTAGCAGGCAAAGATGGACAAGTGACAGCACAAACGGGTGCTTACGTGACAAGTTTTGGACTTCCAAGTGACAGTCCCATGTTGGCACAATGAAGAGAAGAGACAGTATTTATCCCTTTGCACACAAACAGGATTAGAGTTTCCCTGACCGAATCAGGAATGCAGCCCAGCTACTCACCATTTCTGGCCTCGGAGCAGAAGGAATCTGGCCCTGAATCTTCACACAACACCTTGTGAGTTAAATTCAAGGAACCTCAAGATTATACCTGGAAAAGGGGTAAGGCCATATCCACTGATGACTTCAGTCAGAACTGGCTTCCTTACTGCTTTGTCAAATGGTGCTGTTTACAAGGATTATACTCGGCATTTTGTTGAAATTTCTTAGCAAATACTACCAAGTGCTGGAATCATTCATTTGACTCCCAGCTGACAAGACTCAGTTAAACAGACATCAGAGTGAATGAAGGGCTCCTCCCTCTTCCCACCTCTTCTTAAAGTTCTCTTTCCAAAATGTCCATCGATGGTCTGTGAGTTGCCCACTGGCTTAGACCTCCAGTCTAAGCCAGCAGAGCTCAACATCCACACCACACCCATGCCTTGTTTTCAGGGACTCAAAAGGGAGGAGTGGTGGGCTTCAAAACAATAAAGTAAGCAAATCCTGACTCTTGTTTTCTTATGGCCACACTTCACTGGCCAGCAGGGGAGAGATTTCCCCAGTCTCATAAAAATCAACTGTTAGAAGATCTGTGACTCACTTCTTTCAGATTTCACAAGGAGAAAGGAACTCAGAATGAATCTCAGGGCCCTACCACCTCTTGGTACACACTCTATCATTAAACTAATGCGTGGAATTGATAAGATACCAGAGCAGGTAAGATGATTGCTCATACACCCGAAGATCTACATTTGACTTCTGGAAGTCATTGAGTAGAAGAAAACCGATTTCTGAAAGGTGTCTTATGACTTCTGTAGACATGCCATGTTACACATGAGCAAAACTGCTGATTCTGTCTGTCTCTCACAAGAATTAAATTAAAAACAAAAATCTGCTTCTCTATATTGTTGGGAGGAACTTTCTCAGACTACTTTAGTAAGTTCCCAAATTAGCGTAGGACACATGCCGATGCCTTGCTATGCTTCCTCCTGTCTCAGTCTCCTGACATTTTGGTTTCACCACAATACACTAGCCAGCCTGACTTGGGATTGGAGATTTGAACTCTGGTCTTAAACCTATTCCCTGTTGCATTTTAGTAGCACAAGGCGCGGGATATATAAATAGACAAACGCAAACACACTCACAAAAAACAGACCCCTGCATATAGTTGCTCCGAAAAGCTGACAGGTAAATCACCCATCTGTGTGAAAGATCAGTCAGCCGAAGAAAATTACCACGTTAGGAACTTTCAAAACCAGTTTCAGGATTTCGGGAGCCGCAGACACGGAAGAGGAAAAAGAGACAATGAACAGAGCGGCTGGATCTGCCCTGGAGGTTGGATGGTTGGGGCCGAGTTTCCCGGTCTAGGCTATAAAGGGAAAACGTGTCTCTTACACACTGTTCAGACAAACATTCCTGGAAGTGTGGGTCACGTCCTGCAGAAGGAGCCCCGACACCCCACCATCCAGAGGCCTGCGGTGCTCAGGCTGAGAACTGCACCACCAGCTGGGCGCCCCTAAACCAGGCAGAGCACAGCCCCGCCCCGACGCCCCAGGCTGCTCCCCCAGCGCCCCCGCCCTACCGGGAACCCCCAGCCGCCGACTCCTGCGACGCTGCAGCCCCGCGCTCCCCCCGCAGCCCCAGGCTCAGGGGCGTCACCTCCGCGCTCAGGGCGCCGCCGCCCCACGGCCGCACCCGGCTTCGGAGCCCGCACAAGGCCGGGACACGCGGCTGCTCGCCGGCCGGGACCCGCCGCACTCACCGTGCGGCGCCAGGACAGACCGCGGCTCCCGCGGCTCCGGCGGCTCCCGCGGCTCCGGCGGCTCCGCGGCTCCGCGGCTCCGCGGCTCCGCGGCTCCGGGGCTCCCGCGGCTCCCGGCTCCGCGCTCCCGCGGCTCCCGCGGCTCCCGCAGCTCGTCCCTGCCAGAGGCTGCGGATCAGAGCGCAGCGGGAACACGCGGCCCGAGCAGAGATGAAGGCGGAGAAGGAGCTGGACGCAAAGGCCCCTGGGAGGCCCTGGAAGCCCGCCCCTCCTCCCGGCTTGGGGGCTGATTGGACGGTCCTCCCCGCAGGCCTTCCCATTGGACAACGTGGTCCTCTCAGCCCAGAGTGACAGGACCTGACAGTCACAGTGATGAGAGGAGAGCCAAGATTTCTTGCCCGCAGTTACTGTAAAGTGTGACTTGCTCTAGGCATCTGTCTGCTGTTTCCACTGAATGTCGCACATGAGGCTGTGTGAGCTACTGAATCAGCTCCAAACAGATGTTATTCCCAAGTAAATTAAATATAAAAAAGGCTGTAAATTTATTGCCAATGTGCTCTTTGGTGGAGCCAACCTGAGTTTTAAAAAGAGAAGCAACATCTAAGACAGGAATGTCAGGAACACACAAAATATGAAGAGAAGTAAGTTTTTTATTTAAGCATGTAGCCACCATATATTAGGTTATGTATATATATATATGTCAATATATTGTTTGCCTTTATTCCTCTCCTTAGACTCCCTTACACCTACTCGGTTTACTCTCCTTCTTCCCAATTAAAAGAAAAACTGTCCATACCTGTCTCGTGTATTCCAATACTTGTAAGCATTTCCAGTGTGTTTATGTGACCCTGTGTGTGTGTGTGATCACGATGGGATGAAAAAAATAGGGGTGGGAGAAGAATGTGTGAATGGGAAAGGGTGGGAGAGGGGAGAAATGAAAGGGGAGGAGGGTCAGGACAAACATAAAACCCATTTTTTGTAAATAAATAAGTTAATAAAAATTAAAAAATAAACACATGAAATTTATTGTGGGAGCAACACCTCAAAGACAAAAGATTTTTTTTCATTTTTCATCATGCAACAACCTTAAAAATATGTACATACTAATGACTCCTATTCTTTTCAGTAGTTGCATATTGTTTTTTATTTAGAATGCAGACAACATTACATTACCATACTTGAATCAATGCAATCAAACAAGGTAGTCAATCAAGAGGCATTGGATTTTTCATTTCTATTTAAAAGAGAGGTGTGAGTTGACAGGAACAGGTGTAAACTTGAAGGATAGACAGCAACTTTCCAAGTCAGTTGTATTCTTCCACTGTGTCTACCTTTGAAAGGTTACACCTAGGTGGGGCAAGCACCTTACAATGGAAGGATCACTCTCCTTTGAATTTATACTATGAGTTATCTAGACAAAGTTGTTTTCTAGTCGCTGGCACTGAGAGGCTACAAGGGAAAATGCCACATAGCAAGAGACATAAGTCCAGCTACTGCATTCAGAATCCTTAAACTCAAATGTTGTCAACCTTGGATGCACACTGAAATCCCCAGAAAGGTGGGTGTGGGTTTGGGGGGAGGAAGTGATTACTGGTCACACCTGCAATCCCAGCACTTGTTTATTTGGCAGTGTGAGAATCAGGATCTCAATGTTCCTGTAGGGCACCATGTTTACCTGGGAGTCAGTGTGTCCTGCCCCTTCTGTGTGGCACAGGGCAGCCAGACTTGCAAGCAAGTGGATGTAGTCACGTGACCACAAAGGAAAACTGAGCTTCCAGTACATTCACTGCTCAGACAGTGCAAAGAAAACGTTCTGTGTTGGTGGCAGGCAGCTGCCTTACAGGGCCATGAGGCAGGTTAATTGGTAAAACACAAAAGAAATAGAAAGAAAAAGAACCTTGGGATTGCCCACTGAGTTCTGACAACTGTAGAGGTAGATGGTAGAACAGGATTCATGTTATCTCATTTTCCTGATCACTGTCTACTCAACTGTTGCTGCTATGCCAACATCTTGTCTGGAAGCCCTCAACAGTTTAATTCTAACTGTATTTTATTAATTGACTTGAACCTTTCAAAATTTTACATATGTATGCAATGCAATGATGACCCACTCTGTCATATCAATGTCCTATTTCCCTACAAATATTTTCCTTACATTCACAGTTTATTTATCATTTTTGTTTTGTCACTCCCTGAATTTAATAGGCCCATAAGAGTGATCATTTGCCATGACTTCTGAGGATTCCATTGGGAACTCATTTTCTCAGCAGTGAAAGAACCATGAGTTTACAAGTACCCAGAAGTCCAGCATTAAAATTTAGGGACCCACGAGTGGCAATCCCACACATGACTGGGGATTGGCTGGCCAGTGTTTTGTGGGTCTAAGGTAGGGAAGTAAAGCTTATGCTTGCTCATGGTTGTATTGCTCAAGTAACACCTGCAGGATGCCATCTGGTTCTCCTTCTGGTCTCCTGGCTCCATGCTGCTCATCTCTTCTTTTTCCACGAGTCTTACAATGGGTGGTATAAATGCTTCTTTACTGATGAGCCCTCAGGGATCACTTACTCCAAGTACACTGGGCAATATGCAGTGTCTGCATTCACCACCATTCCCTCCTAAGGGAAGTTTTTTTATTAAGAGGTAGAACAGCTTGTATCTTTTATACCACTTAATATTCAATAGACAGTTTGAGGCTCTGTCAATCAGTTTAAGCAGCAGTACCAACATTTACCTCTTTAGACCTAAAACCTATGAAGGTATGGTTTTTTACCCATTAGGTTTATGGAAGCCATCATGTATTCCTTCCTTTAAATGCTGATTAAAAACCAGCGATGGGGGGGGGGTCATTTTGGCCATTCATTTCGGTGATAACAAAGGAAATCACGCTCAAGCTGATATCTATTGAGGAAAGCTGGGCACATAAGTTCCTGTGCTCTCACCCATTCTATGTCTCCACCCCTTTACAAGTTTGTTTGTTTGCTTGTTTGTTTGTTTTTAGTGTGAATAAAATAGGGCACTTTGAGTGTATGTGCCTGTGGTGGGGTGTCCAAGAGTGACACCGGGAACCACCCTGGATTACTCTATCTCCTTATTACTCTGCTCTGTGAGTTCCCAGGCTCTGCCTTCCAGGACTAGAATTGCAGGCTGCTGCCATTTCCTTCTGGCGTTTTTATTTTGGACCTGTGGATCTGGACTCAGTTCTTTTTACTTATGAGGCAAAGGCTTTAAAAAAACCTCAGCTCCTTTTGCTTGTGAAGCAAAACCATTTCTCCAGTCCCCTTTCTACTCTTTAAGTGCCAACCCTGAGATTTCTGCTATGTTTTCCCGACTCAGTGCTAAGCCCAGAGTCAAGCCTCTGTTGGCAGTCCTGAGTGTGGACTTAGAGAAGAGCCTGATGCCTGTCAGCCATTTTTCAGCATACTTAAGACATTCTTGCAGTGTGGCAAGTGAGGTTTGCCCCTTTCTAAGCAGTGAATGTGTTGTGACCAGTTCCCTTGGCTTCTCTGTTGATGGGAACTGTCCTGCCAAGCTGTACTAAGAAATAGAAGAGGACAATAGTAAGCCCTGGCTCCCTTAATCGCTTTCATCCTGAACTAATTTGCAGCATGCAGGCAGAGACACCAGGCCAAGAATTTACCAGTGTGTCTCCTGGCCCTGAGGGTAGAGAAACCCAGCACTCAGGCGACTTGCATAGAGCAGACTTTTTCTTGAGTGGGAAAGTGTCACTTTCTCTCCCCACCCCCATCCCAACCACTGCCACCCAGAAGCTGCAGGGTCCTTCCTTTAGCCACTGGCCCCCAATGCACCACAGGCTTTCACCTCCCCACAGCGCGGCCCCTTCTGGGCGACCAGTGTGTCCCCAGGGCAGCATAACGGGGGAGCTTGCAAGGCCTGCACCACGCCTCGCGGTCCTAGGTAGCCCTGGGGAACATTTCCGTGCTGCCTAGTCCCTCCTGGTCCCACACAGTGATGGGCTCGCCTGCGGCAAGGGTGACCACTGCCCCTCGTGGCTGTTGTGCGCAGTGGATAGGGCGCCTCACTGTGGCTGCCTCGCAGGGCAGGTTCCAGGGTCGTTGCTGGGTCAGAGCGCTTGCTGACTGTGCTGTGCCCAGGTTCCTCCACCACAAGAAAAGAATCTCATTCCTGGTGGTGATCCATGGAGCAGGGCTGGCGTCGCCGCATCCGATTGGCCCGTCTTTCCAGCACCCTGCTCTTGGCCAGCGCACTGGCTTGGTTGAGGTCCTAGGATAAAGCCCCAGAACTGGGGGTGCAGACCGCAGTTCTGTGTGGCCTACAACCTCTAAGCAGGAGTAGTCCTCACTGCCCAGTCAGGGGTCAATCACAAGAGGGTGGTGGTGTTGAGCCTGGAATAGAGATTTCCTGTCCTGACACTGACATTGCAAACCCAGTCTTTGGGTCCATTGCAGCCTGCGAGTCTCAGTGGCAGCCAAGTGCCAGAGTCTATTTCAAATCTGTGCTTGATTTGTTTTCCTAAGGATCTAAAGAACAGCTGATGCAAATTTCCTTTCTAATTTTTTGGCGTGTTGGAGTGAGTGGATATTTTCCTTTACTTTTATTGAACTGATAAGGCAGTTTAACAAACTTGCTCTACAAGTGAGTTATAACTTTGTATATTTTAATGGGCATTCCACTAAGGCGCAAATGCATTATTGGAATTGCATTAAGGAGAATATGGTTGTTGTTGTCTTACAACTAGATAAATACTTTGAGAAAATATGCATTGGCAAATTGTATTAGTTAGGGTTCTCTAGAGTCAGAAAATTCACAGAATGAATATATATATATTATATATATATATAATATATATAGGATATTTATTGAGTTGGCTTACAGATATGGCCGAGGTAGTCCAGCGAAGGTTGCCAGTAGCCAAGGTAGTTCCAACGATGGCTGCCAATAGCTAGCTGCTCAGTTCGGTAGTCAAGTGTGTGATGGCTGAAGGCTGGAGAACCTAGAGTCTTAGTCTAGTCAAAGGCTAGAAGGTCGAAGAAACTGGGGGGCCAGAAGGAAGAATGATTCCTAGCACAGCTGCAAGAAGGGAGCTATTCTCTTTGGTGGCTCCTTTTTATATGATGTAGTATTGGGCGAATCCTTTGAGAGCTTTGGACGTTTTGATAGGATCTGGGGCGTGTATAATCCTTTCAAGGAGTCTCAGTTGATCCTTTCCAGAGGTGGTCTCAGCCCAGCTGAGTTAATACCAGGTGTGTCAAGTTGACAACCAAGCTTAACTATCACACAGATGTTTTGGTGTACTTCATTTTTATTCTTTTATGTTTTGACACTTTCATACATAAACACAAGGAATCTATGTTTTTTCATCCTTTACTCCCCATTCCCATCTTCCACCCACTAAATCCCATCTCTCTCCTGGTTTCATGTGGGGTGTCTGCTGTGGTGCTCACCTGAGCACCTGCTGGGTTTGGGGTGACCCATCAATGGGGTAAATCCTTGAATAACGAAAGTCCCCTTCCCCTGTGTGGCATGATTTTTGAATATCTCAGGTGGTGTAGTTTCCTGAGTTCTTCTTGGGGAAGGCTGATAGACCAACTTTGTGCAGGGTTAGTAGAGACATCAGGGCAGTGAGTGTGGCAGCCCAGTCATGACCAGACAATACCTGTGGCAGTACCACTCCCACCACTGGCTCTTACATTCTTACCTTTCTTTTCCTTTTTGCATCTGGTTTTCTGTGGAACAGCGCTCCCTGCCTTAGACAGGGCATTAAGGGCCTCCTGGTCAAAGGCGGTCTGGCTGGAAGTCCTGCCTCTGCCATTCAATGTAGGGTTTACAGGCCAACGCACTGCTTCCAGCAGCTGTTTCTTTTATTTGTTTTTGATCACAACCTCCCCTTTTTTGCAGTAAGAATTTCCTCACAAATTGTGTGGGGTTTTTTGTGTTTTGGTTTCTTTTTTTTTCAGCGAATTTTTTTTCCTGCCCTATATCTGATTTTGGTTTATGTTAAGCTAGAGCTTGTGATTTCTTTCCTTTTTCCTTCAGATTTTGTGGATTTTGCAGACACTAGGCCTTCAATCCCCTGGCTTGCTCCCTACATTGGAAGACTGTAAATACTCAGCCTGGGGCAAGGACAGAAGGCTCTGTGTCAGCCATCCAGCCACAAGCTGCTCTCCAGTATAGGTGGGTTCTGGGGAAGAATCAAGTTTCTAGACAAGGGGAAGTAGGCCTTGGGGTGACAGGAGACACTGGAGCTCTCGCCTTCCTCTTCCTAAGCTGAGAAGACCCAATGCCCTTGTTTTTCTCTCGCTCTCTCATTTCTCCTAAATGTCTGGTTTGGCAGCTGCAATGTCAATGGGGAGCTGCTGGAGGCTTCCTTCTCTTTCTGGCTCTTCCAGTTCCCAGAGCGTCCCAGCTGGACTCCTGGACCATCTCAAGTCCCGAAAAAAGGAACCAGAGGCCCTGTTGGTGGAAATGGACATTTGTTAGGATTAAGAAGTTGTGGGAATGGCCCTGCCCAGCACCACCCCCCACCCCGGAGCCACCCAGCCAGCAGCACCAAGCTCCCGGGCCACCGGCTTTGCCCCCGGGGCCCCGCCCCCCTCCGCGCCCACCTTCCCAGATCGCAGGTGAAGAACTCTGCCATCAACATCAGACCCTGCCTCTCTGGCCCACCGGGGACTACGCACGGGGTCCACGGAAGACACACTGCTATCAGAATTCAATAGAGTCCAAAGGAAACTCAAGCAAAATTCTAAAGAACAAAAGGAGCACAGGCCATACATCTGGACTCCACTACAATCATTATATCACGTGGGCGAGTTTCTTCTCATCCAGCCCAAAGATAAGTAAACTTTTTCTTTTCACCTTACTGATCCTTTAAAGTATCAATGCTGTAGATCAACTTTCTCATACAGCAAGAGCCCACCCCAAAAATACAACTCCAGGGAGTACAACCACTCACCCCCACATTTCACCAAGATACTAAATCATAAAAGTGCACTAACCAAACTAATATTACCCCCTGGTTACATAACCTGACTTAACTGATGTACTAATAGCCTAGTAGCCTCACCTAGGATATAACGATAACAATACACAGACATACCAATCCAAGGCAAGCACTAGTATAACTGGCAAGCGTAACAATACTAACTACGTGGATTCAGTTAAAACACACAGAAACTGAAAGGTCCTAAAAACAAAACAACAATGTACAAGTCAAAGTGCAGATCCACGAGAAACAAAACCCAAGAAGACCAATCTCCTGCCAAAAGAATCAATCCCATAATGAGGGATTCCGATCAGAACAAATCCGTAGAAAATCGCCATGAAAGCCAGACCCAATATAACGACTTTCAGAGTATGATCATTACCATGATTAATACTATGAAAGAGGAAATCAGAGAAGAGATTAAACAACTGTATCAACCACTTTGAACAGGAACACAACAGGCACTTGGAAGGAGTTGAGAAAAACAGTTCAAGAAACAAAAATAGTATAGAGCAATTAAAACAGTCTCAGGCAGAGTTTAAAATTGAACTAAAAGACAAGTTATCTTCAACCCAAAACTCAACAGAGAGTCTTATCAGCAGAACAAATGAGGCAGAAAATAGAATTTCAGATCTTGAAGACAAAGTGAGAGAATTAACCAGTTCAATGGAAGAGATTGTTAAAGCCAAAAAGATACTGGAGAGGAACATTCAGGAGATATGGGACACCCTGAAGAAGCCTAACATGCGCATTCATGGAATACCAGAACAAGAATCCCAAAATACCACACCTGAGGAAATATTTCAATTCATCATAAATGAAAACTTCCCTCAACTAAAGAATGAGAGGCCTATCCAAATACAAGAGGCATTTCTCACTCCAAACAGATATGACCAAAATAGATTCGCCATGGCAAATAATAGTCAAAACACTCCACATTCAAGTCAAAGAAAAGGTGCTGAGAGCTTCAAGAGAAAAAAAGCAAGTCACTTTTAAAGGTAAACCTATTAGAATAACAAATGACTACTGAATGAAACAGTAAAAGCAAGAAGAGCTTGGAGAGACATACTTCAAGTATTAAATGAGCAAAAATGCCAACCCAGACTGATATACCCGGCAAAACTATCTGTCATGATTGAGGGAGAAAGAAAAGTTTTCCAGCACAAAGACAACTTGAAGGGATACATGTCTACCAAACCAGGCCTTCAAAAAATCCTAGAACTGATACTCAAACTTGAAGAAAAGAACAAGCGTACCAGGAGGACAGAAGGGAAGTATAATACCACCAAAACATAAATATCAAACAACATGCTTACGAAATCTACTAAACATGAAAAATGTCCAGAATTAAAAATAATTTCTCCATTATAACATTAAATGTCAATGGTATTAACTCGCCGAAAAAGAGACACAGATTACAAACTTGGATTAAATACCACAATCCAACAATCTGCTGCCTTCAGGAAACTCATCTCACCACAAAAGATAGGCACATCCTAAGAATGAAAGGCTGGTCCAAAATCTTGCAAGCTAATGGAACCAGGAAACAGGCAGGGGTAGCAATTATGCTTTCAGACAAAGTGGACTTCAAACCAAAGAAAATCATGAGACACAGATGGATACTACATTTTAGTCACAGGTACAATTCACCAGGAAGACTTCACAATCCTGAACATTTATGCACCCAATAAGGGCCCCTCCACATTCATTAAGAAAACCCTACAGCGTCTAAAGCAAGAAATCAACCCCCAAACGATAATTCTTGGGGACTTCAACACCGCCCTCTCAACATGGGATAGATCAACAGGTCAAAAGCTTAACAGAGACACTTTGAAACTTAATCAAACCCTTAAAGAAATGGACCTTACAGATCTCTATCAAACTTTTCACCCACTGCACCAAAGAATACACATTTTTCTCAACAGCACACGGAACTTTCTCCAAAATAGATCACATATTGGGACACAAAATGAATCTACACGTATACAAAAAAGTTGAAATTCTAACCTGTGCCCTATCAGACCACCACGGCCTAAAGCTGGACATCCACAACACAACAAACAAGAGAAAATACACTAACTCCTGGAAACTTAACAATATGATGCTGAATGAGAACTGGATTCAGGAAAAAATTAAAAAGGAAATTCAAGATTTCCTGACAGTGAATGATTGTGAAAAAACAACTTACCAAAATCTCTGGGACACAATGAAAGCAGTCCTAAGAGGTAAGTTCATAGCTCTTAATGCCTACATCAAAAAAATGGAAACAACAGAAATAAATAACTTAACGATGCAGCTTAAAGTTTTAGAGAAACTAGAGCAATCTGATCCCAAAAGTAGTAGAAGAGAGGAGATTAGCAAAATAAGGGGAGAAATATCTGAAATCGAGACTAAGAAAACTGATAGAAAAAATCAACCAGTCAAAAAGCTGGTTCCTTGAAAAAATCAATAAGATTGATACACCCCTAGCTAAATTAACCAAAAGCAAGATAGAGAAAACCCAAATTAACAAAATTAGAAATGAACATGGAGTTATCACTACTGATACCCAAGAATACCAGAGAATTATAACATCATATTTCAAAAACTTATACTCTGTGAAGTTTGACAACACAAAAGAGATGGATGAATTTCTAAGTAAACACAACCTACCTAAATTGAATCAGGAAGTTGTGAATTATTTAAATAGTCCTATGACATATAAGGAAATTGAAGAAGTAATCTTGAATCTTCTCAACAAAAAATGTCCTGGACCAGATGGATTCAGCACAGAATTCTACCAGACATTGAAGGAGTTAATAACACCAATACTCCTTAAATTGTTCCATCAAATAGCAAAGGAAGGAAAACTACCAAATTCCTTCTACGAAGCTAATATCATCTTAATATCAAAACCTAATAAAGATTCACTTAAAAAAGAAAACTATAGGCTGATCTCTCTGATGAACACAGACGCAAAGATTCTCAACAAAGTCTTAGCAAATCGGATTCAAAAACATATCAAAAAGATCATTCACAGGGATCAAGTAGGCTTCATCTGCGACACACAAGGTTGGTTCAACATATGCAAATCAATAAATGTAATTCATCATGTAAACCAGTCCAAAGTCCAAGACCACATGATACTGCTCGATAGATGCAGAAAAAAGCTTTTGACAAGATCCAACAGCCTTTTATGATCAAAACGCTAGAGACAGTAGGAATGGAAGGAACCTTTATCAATATAATAAAAGCTGTATACAACAAGCCCACAGCAAGGGTTATGCTCGATGGGGAACAATTGGAAGCATCCCCACTTCAATCAGGAACTAGACAAGGCTGTCCACTTTCACCACTTCTATTCAATATTGTACTTGAAGTCTTAGCTGAAGCCATAAGACAAGAAAGGGACATAAGAAGGATTCAAATTTTCAAGGAAGAAGTCAAGCTATCCCTATTTGCAGATGACATGATCTTATACCTGAGGGATCCCAAAAGCTCCATCAGGAAGCTCCTGGAACTGTGAGAAGTTCAGCAGGGTGGCAGGATACAAATAAATGTTCAACAATCAGTGGCCTTCCTATATGCCCAGAATGAAAGAAGTGAAAAAGCCTTGAGAGAAACAATCCCATTTACTATAGCCCCTAAAAAAATGAAGTACCTTGGTATAAACCTAACCAAGGAGGTAAAAGACCTTTACAATGAAAACTTTAAAACCCTAAAGAAAGAAATTGCAGAAGACATCAGAAGGTTGAAAGACCTCCCATGTTCCTGGATTGGCAGAATCAACATTGTAAAAATGACCATCCTATCAAAGGCAATATACAAATTCAATGCTATACCAATTAAAATCCCAAAGCAATTCTTTAAAGAAGTTGACCAAATAATCTCAAAATTCATATGGAGGCACAAAAGATGAAGGATAGCAAAGACAATCCTAAGTAACAAAAACACTGCTGGAGGTATCACCATACCAAACCTTAGTCTATACTACAAATCCATAGTTATAAAAACAGCCTGGTACCGGCTCCAAAATAGACACACAGATCAATGGATAAGGGTTGAAGACCCATATATAAACCCACAAAAATACAGCCATTTGATCTTTGACAAAGGGGCCCAAATAATCCAATGGAAAAGGAACAGCATCTTCAACAAATGCTGCTGGCAAAACTGGATCTCCACATGCAGAAGATTAAAGCTGGACCCGTACTTGTCACCATGTACAAGACTTAATTCCAAATGGATCAAGGACCTTGATATCAGGCCAGAGACTATAAAAACCATAGTTGAAAGGATAGGGAACTCCCTCGAGTTGATTGGGCTAGGCCAACATTTCCTAAACAGACACCCAATGGCACAGTCACTGCTACCAACTCTTAACAGTTGGGACCTTGTGAAATTAAAGAGCTTCTGTTTAGATAAAGAGATTGTCACACGAGCTCAAAGGCAACCCACAGAATGGGAGAAAATCTTCACTAACCACATATCTGATAGAGCTCTACTGTCCAGAGTGCACAAAGAACTTAGAAACTAAACTCCAAGGAAAACAATGGTCCAATTAAAAAATGGGCCCTGGAACTTAAACGAAATTTTACCAGGGATGAAATTAAAATGTCTTACAAATATCTTAAAAAATGTTCCACTTCTTTAGCCATCAGGGAAATGCAAATCAAAACTTCCCTGAGATATCATCTCACCCCGGTCGGGATGCCAAAAATCCACAATACAAACAACACCAAATGCTGGAGAGGATGTGGAGAGGGGGGAACTCTCGAATGCAGGCTCATACAGCCACTCTGGTGAGCCATCTGGGGATTTTTAAAGAAATTAAAGATTTAAATGCCATATGACTCTGCTATCCCACTTTTGGGAACAAACCCCCATACAGCAGAGGTTCACCTCGATAGCACAAGCTTGACCATGTTCATAGCAGCACTGTTTACAATAGCAAAGTCATGGAATCAACCTAAATGTCCACCAGTTGACGAGTGGATAAGGAAAATGTGGTACATCTGTACAATGGAGTACTACTCAGCCATCAAGAATGATGAATTACTGGAATTTGCTGGGAAATGGATGTCATTAGAAACAATTATATTAAGTGAAGTATCCCAAACACAGAAAATTAAGCGCCGTATGTACTCCCTAATAGGTGGCTCCTAGTATCAATCTCACCCAGCCCACATTGAGACACTCAAAGGTAAACCTATATAATACAGTAATTGCAAGTATTATGAACAGGAGGGATGGGGTTGGAGGGCCACACCAGACACAAGGAGAGAGGGGAACATGTTATAGCAGAGAAAATAGGCATCCATCAAGGAAAATAGGCAAGTAAGTAATGTGACACCTGGTTAAGTTCACAGCCGTTCGTTCTTGATCATGTACAACTAAGGGGATATGATCTCACCACAAGGGGAGGGCATATAGTCTGGCAGATAAAAAGTAATCATTTTGCAAATGGGTGACTGACCCCTCCCTCACTGAGGTTTCCTACTTTTATTACATCTACCCTTGAATGTGCTATTATAACAAGACTCCAGTTTAACAGCTTTTTGTCTCTGACCAGGTGGTGGCATACAGTGCCCATCAGGATGGAGTGAAGGGCATTGCAGGAGCAGCAAAACTGCAAAAGAAAATCAACAAACCACAATCCAGAACTTCAGAGACTCTATATCAACCACATAGAGCTAGGCCAGCCTAATCTCCCCCCATCCTGAAGCTCAAGGACATTTGCGGAAGAGGGGGCGGTAAGATTGTAAGAGCAAAAGGATGGGAGGAGCAACGATTTGCAAGATACTCCACGCTAGTTAGGGCCGAAGCAATCATAATAGGACTTTGCATGCCCTGCGCAATGTCCAACACACTATTGGCCTCACAAAGTCTAGCATCAGCTAAAGGCACCAAGATCCTTGGAGGCAAGGGATTGACAGCCACAATAGTGTTCCTATGCTTAAAGGGAACACGAGAAAGAGTTCAGTGAAATGCCACTGGGTCCTTGTACGTCATCGGAGAGGAGGACCCAGAGGAGAGTTAGGCATACACAATTAAGGACTCTCTGGGAATTGGGGGGGGGGAAGCACTGGGGAATGGGGAGGAAGGAGGGGGAGCAGGGGATTCAGGGGGAGGAGGAGGGAGGGAGGGAACTGGTCTACCTATTAAGTCTGTATGAGCTGAAATAATAAAAAATGTATTAAAAAAAAAGAAGTTGTGGGAATGGCTATGCTGCCCTAAACCCAGAAATGAAACCCATTCATGATTCACTTCACTTTGTGGGCTGCCACTTCATGTAACACATTTCATCATGCCTTACACTCAGGAATCTACATGCAGTCAGAATTCTAGCTTGTTTATTATTGGACTTGGCAACACCATACAAGACTTATCTTTCTGCACAGATTTCCAGTCCTGAGAGATTTTTTGTGTCTTATGGATTTGAATGACCACAGTTCTTCCAGGCACGTCTTCTTTAGAATGCAATGGCTGGCATAGTATTACCAGTGCAATTCCCATCAGCATGACTTGGTTTGACTATATCTATGATTTCTTTTTCCTCACAGCTGAAATAAACAAAGAATGTCCAGGTTAGTCTTGCCTCCAGTTTCCAAAAAATCCTTCTGAATCACGTTAGAGCCTCCAGTGTGATTTTTGCTACATGTAATTTTTTTTCTCCAAACCTATGTTCAATGAAACGCTATAGATTCTGAAAAAGGCTGTTTCCCAGCGAGATGTAACTAGACACCGGCATGGCTGAGAAACAGTGCCCATGGAAACTGCAGCTGTTAAATTATTACTCTCCTATGAGAGGAAAGCCAGAGACAGGCTACAGCTCAGTATCTTGAATGTGTGGAACCAGAGGACACTGATTTTGGCACCACTCAGAGGAATCCCAAGTCTACCTGGAAAGCCTCAGAGTGCTGCTTACTGGCTCTAGCCCATTCACATCAGGTCCCAGATAAATGTGCATGGATGGATGAGGCAGACAGCCTTCTGCTGCCTCCCCAAAAAGGTTATCTATAGTCTTCCAACACGTGTGCAGAGACAGGCTAATAATGACTCTGAAATGAAATGGTCACAAGCTCAACAAGTTGGTAAAGAAATGGAATAAATATGACCAAAGTTGTGAAGAGATATGAAACCAAACCAAACAAACACAAATAACAGCAGGAAAATAGAGCAAAAAGAAAACAGGCCCAAGCAGAAACGCCAATATGCATAGTTAATTCAGAAGGAAGAGGGCATTCCTGGACAGGACAGGTGACCAAGAAACCATGGTCTCAGGAAATGGAACTTGCTACCTAAGTGCTTCTGGCTTAATGTATTTCCTTAAGACCTACATGATCTAAGTAGGCTTTATCCCAGGCACACAAGAGTGGTTCCACATACACAAATCAATAAATGCAATCCACCATATGAACCAGTCTAAAATCCAAGACCACATGATACTCTCGATAGATGCAGAAAAAGCTTTTGACAAGATCCAACAGCCTTTTATGATCAAAACCCTAGAGACAGTTGGAATGGAAGGAACCTTTGTCAATATAATAAAAACTGTATACAACAAGCCCACAGCAAGGATTATGCTCGATGGGGAAAAATTGGAAGCATCCCCACTTCAATCAGGAACTAGACAAGGCTGTCCACTCTCACCACTTCTATTCAATATTGTATTTGAAGTCTTAGCTGAAGCCATAAGACAAAAAAGGGAGACAAAAGGGATTCAAATCAGCAAGGAAGAAGTCAAGTTATCTCTATTTGCTGATGACATGATTTTATACCTGAGTGATCCCAAAAACTCCACCAGGAAACTCCTGGAACTAATACAGAAGTTCAGCAGGGTAGCAGGATACAAAATAAATGTACAAAAATCAGATGGCCTTCCTATATGCCCAGAATGAAAGAAGTGAAAAAGCCCTGATAGAAACAATCCCATTTACTAAAGCCCCTAAAAAAATGAAATACCTCGGTATAAACCTAACGAAGGAAGTAAGTGACCTTTACAATGAAAACTTTAAAACCCTAAAGAAAGAAATTGCAGAAGACATTAAAATGAGGTGGAAAGATCCTGCCATGTTCCTGGATTGATAGAATCAATATCATAAAAATGACCATCCTTTCAAAAGCAATATACAGAGTCAATGCTGTATCAATTAAAATCCCAAAGCAATTCTTTAAAGAAGTTGACCAAATAATCTCAATGTTCATATGGAGGCACAAAAGACGCAGGATAGCAAAGACAATCCTGAGTAACAAAAACACTGCTGGAGATATCACCATACCAAACCTTAGTGTGTAGTACAAATCCATAGTTGTAAAAACAGCCTGGTACTGGCTCCAAAATCGACACACAGATCAATGGATAAGGATTGAAGACCCAGATATAAGCCCACACAATTACAGCCATTTGATCTTTGACAAAGGAGCCCAGAAAATCCAATGGAAAAGGAACAGCATCTTCAACAAATGGTGCTGGCAAAACTGGATCTCCACATGCAGAAGATTAAAGCTGGACCCACACTTGTCACCATATACAAGACTTACCTCCAAATGGATCAAAGACCTCAATATAGGGCCAGTGACTATAAAAACCTTAGTTGAAAGGGTAGGGAACTCTCTGGAGCTGATTGGGCTAGGCCAACAGTTCCTAATCAGAAATCCAATAGCGCAGTCAATACAACCAACAATCAACAGATGGGATCTTATGAAATTAAAGAGCTTCTGTTCAGATGAAGAGATTGTAACTCCAGCACAAAGGCAACCCACAGAATGGGAGAAAATCTTCACTAACCACATATCTGACAGAGCTCTATTATCCAGAGTACACAAAGAACTTAGAAAACTAAACACCAAGGAAACAAATGGCCCAATTAAAAAATGGGCCTTGAAACTTAAAAGAAACTTTACCAAGGATGAAATTAAAATGTTTAACGAATATCTTAAAAAATGCTCCACATCTTTAGCCATCAGGGAAATGCAAATCAAAACCTCCCTGAGATATCATCTCACTCCAGTCAGGATGGCAAAAATCCACAATAAAAAACCACACCAAATGCTGGAGAGAGTGTGGAGAGAGGGGAACTCTCCTACATTGCTGGTGGGAATGCAGGCTCATACAGCCACTCTGGCGAGCGGTCTGGCGATTCTTAAAGAAGTTAAAGATTGAAATGCCATATGACCCAGCTATTCCACTTTTGGGAATAACCCCTCATACAGCCAAAATTCACCTCAATAGCACAAGCATGACCATGTTCATAGCAGCACGCCTTATTAAATTTATGAAGATCTTGGAGTACACGGAAGGTGTTATTAGATTTTTTGATTCCCAGGATGGGAGGAGTGTTATAGGGGATATGGGTGGGAATTAATAGATGGGCTCATGGAAGTCAGTGGATAGTTGGTTGGAGCCCTCTCCTGTCACAAGGAGGTAAACATTATTGGGTTTGGGACATGTTAACTGAAGAATCTTTTATCTGTATTAGAATGGGTGAGAGGTGTTTAGCTACAGAAGTTTGGGAGGTGTCTCAGATGGAAGGATTAACTTGAGACCAGTAGCGGGTAGGGAGGGAAGTGGAGGAAAAGATGGCATGCCAGGGTCCTTTAGTTGGAGTAAAATGACAGGAGGTAGACCTAGTGGAGGAATGTGAAAGGAAACCCGGAGGCGATTTCAAAACTCTCTCCCTAGGAGGCCCGTAGGGCATTCAGGCAAAACAGTGAAGGAGTGAATTAAGATGAGGTCTCCAAATTGGCATGTGAGGGGGCTGTTAATTTGGATGAGAAAGGGCATCCTGAATATCCCAGTGAGGGAAAAGGGAGAGGAATGCATGGGCCTATGCCATTCAGTCAATAAAAATAAACTGAACCCCATGTCCAGGACAAAAGGTATTTTTCTCCCTTCTGTCATCACTTCTACCCAGAGGTGAGAGGAACTGGCTTGGTTGCCAGTCAAAGACAATGAACTCAGGCCTTGGAATTGGAGTAAGGCTTGAGGGAAGAGGAGCAGGGGAGATAGGCTGTTGAGGGGGCGCATCCCATCATGCTGTCCATCTTCCAGTGACCCCCACAAGCCATTGTGGGAGACCTGGGACTGGGGCACTCCCTCGCCTAGTGTCCATTTTGTTGCATTGGAAACTTGTTCTGGGACTTGAACCCACATTTGTGTACTGACTGGAGAGGATGATGGTGGACCCTGGAGGGCAGGGGCTAAAAACTGAAGTGGGCGTGGCTTCTTCTTATCCCTTTCCTCAGTCCTTTTCCTGCTCCCACTTCCTCTCCCTTTTTGATTCTTCCTCTTTGTAAAAAGCTTGAATGACAGTTAAAGAAAGTCTTCCTCAGGGGTAAGAAACCCCTTTCCTAGTTTCTGGAGGGTTTTTTGGAGGCCTGGGGGAGACGGGTATATAAAGTAGATGTGGGGCTGTCGAGACGCCTCAGGGATTAAGACTCTGTCTCACAGGCAGAAGGTCCTGAGTGACCTTTGGTGGGTGGACCCTGAGAAATCCCAGAGCGAAGTCAAAAGGAGGTAGAAACAATCTAGGATGATTCCTGAAGTCACCCTTTGACCTCCACAAGGACACACAGTGCCCTCTGATGCACACACACACATACACAGAAATCAATCAATCAATCAATCAATCAGTCAATAAAGTAGATGTGTAAAAGGAGGAAAAAACACACGATTACAGTAAATTTATGATAATTTCATGCGTTAATCCCCAGTCCCATCTTTCCTCTCCTTCCTGCTACACCCCTTCTTCCCAATCTCACTTCTATTACTTTTCATGGATGACCCACTGGGTTTCATTTGTGTTACCTTGATGGAGTGTACCTGAGCACTTGCTCTCCAAGAATCATGTATCAGTGGGTATGTCCTTGAAGAAAGAATGCCCCCCCACAGACTTTCTTCCATCTCTCAGGGAATTGTGGGACCTTTTGAGACCTGTGCTCTTTCCTGGTGATATGTTAATTGGGCAAATTAGATCACATAGGTCTTTTTAAAATTATTTTTCTGCTCTATACAAAATAATAGGTATCCTGTCCCCTCTCTTCCACCCTCCTGAACATCCCTGCTCCCTATCCCTTTTCCCTTTTTCTACCTCCCTCCCTTTTCCCAGTGCCCCTCCCCATCTCTGAAGCATCCTTTAATGTGATATCAAACTTTCCACTGGGTTCTCCTTCTGTAGGTGTAAGGACTCAGTGAACATTTCCTAGAACTCTTTCTTGTGTTCCCCTTAAGTATAGGAACACTTGTGACTGATAATCCCTTGCTTCTAAGGATCCTACTGCCTTTAGTCCATTCTAGATTTGAGGGGTCAATGATATATTGGTCATTGTGCAAGATCATGCAGGTCCTTATTAATTGCTTCGGCCCTAACTTATGTGGAGTATCTTGTATATCATACTCCTCCTATCCATGTTGCTCTACAATCTTACGTCCCTCTTCCACAAATTTCCCTAAGCTTCAGGATGGGGAGAGATTAGGCAGGCCTGATTCCAGGTGGTTGATATAGGTCTCAGTGTTCTGAATTATGGCTTGTTTTTTTCAGTTTTGCTGTCCTGCAATGCCCTTGGCTCCCTCCTGATGGGTATTGGATGTACCCCCTGGCCAGAGATAAAAAGCTGTTAATAGAGTTCTATTATAAGGATAGATTCAAAGGTAGATGGAATAAGAGTAGGAGACTGCGGTGAGGGATGGATCAGTCTCCCATTGCAAAGTGGTTCCTTTCTACCTGCCAGAATGTATGCCCTCCCTTTCTGGTAAGATCATATGCCATTGGTTGCAAGTGACCAGGAAGGACAGTCTGTGAGTTTAACCAGATGTCTCATTACTTACTTGCAGTCCTTGATGGTGGCCTATTTTCTCTGCTGTATCATGATCCCCTCTCTCCTTGTTTTTGGTGGGGCCCTACTTCCCCTTCTCTCCTGTTTATAATCTTTGCATTTACTGTAGGTATTACAGAGATTTATCTTTGAATGTGTCTCTAACTGGGTTTGGTACTAAAATCCACCTATCAGGGAGTACATACAGCGCTTAATTTTCTGTGTCTGGGGTACTTCACTCAATATAATTGTTTCTAATTCAATCCATTTCCCGGCAAATTGCATTAATTCATCATTTTAATGGGTGATTAGTATTCCATTGGATAAATGTACCACATTTTCCTTATCCACTCATCAATGTTAGACATTTGGTTGATTCCATGACTTTGCTATTGAACTA